>JAQMYF010000024.1:18298233-18315763 GCA_030014195.1 Neosilurus mollespiculum
TAATTCTGCACACTAATAGTTGCCTAATAATGGTGTACATATAGATATTCTCTTAAGAAAGCCAAAACTTCACTTTTGCTACTTAAATGTTCAGGTTTAAGGGTTTGTTATCATTTTGGATTGACCAAGAGCACTGTATAGTTGTACAATAACAATTAATCCTCAAAAATATAAGTTGCCTAATAATTGTGCACACAGTGTTTGAGGAGCTTAGCAGAAGAGATCTTCCTGCTGCTGTAGAGCTATTAAATACCTTGAAAAAATTTTATTTAAGTGGGATTAATGTTTTAAAACTCATGCAGTGGTCAGGTTTACATTACACAGAAACATAAATAAAATAACAGCATCATTTTAAACTCATTCAGAGTTTCAATATATACTAGGCAGAAACATATGCTTTTTAATTTTTATGTCTGACAGTGCTCGCTCCATCTGCTCCATCACAATGGTTATGCACACTTAATGGTAGCATCTTTTTAAACTTCTAATGAATAGTTTATTTTTTTTATTTTTTTATTTATTTATTTTTTTACCTTGAAAAAGCAAGGGCCATATTGTATAGATTTATTTGTATTTCTTTTGTTGAGCTTCTAGGATTTTTAAGTCAGTGACTGTGACTTACCGTAAGTTTTTGTCCTCCATTTTGATTCAAGCATTATCCACTTGAGATAATGTCTATTAACCTGGGATTGCGAACCAATGGGAATTCTCAATTCCAGTTTAATATATATTAATTGACAATATGCACTCTGCAATCTTGGGAGAATGCTCTTATTATATTCCTGTAATACTATTCCTCTATAGTAATTGATTATCACCACACCAGTATACACGATGCAAAATGTTGTGTAGACCACTACAACAGACTTCAGAATTCTTGATGATACTATTGACTTATTGATGATCAGTGTCACTTATTAAATTATGATTGTTTCTAAAAAGCATGGCAATATAATTGTATATAACACTGCTTATTCATTTCTTTCCCAGTTGAGAAGACTTGTGAATACAATGGGACGGTATACAAGGTCAGTCCCCACTGTGTGTACTGAAAGTGTAAATTGCAACTATAAGTTAATGGAATGTTTATAGAACCAGGATAAAGTATTAATGACAGAATTAAGGATTTTTAACCACACTGTTGACATACATGAAAAAAGTAGATTTCTTTCTCAGGAAATCTTAGTTTAACACCTTGGTACATGGAATGCAGAAGAATTGTCAGTATTTTATATAATAATATTTATACGAATCTCTACAACATAGCTCTATCTATTTATCTATCTGTCTGTCTGTCTGTCTGAAATACATAGTGTTAGTGAGTGAAATTCTGCAACATACCATTTGTGAATAAGAACGGACCCTTTAATGTATAACACTGATCAAATGTGTAAAATGAAGGGTAGAGTACTGATGTTTTGTTTTTCCCATGGACATATCAGGTGGGTGAAACATGGAGGGATCCCCAGAGCCCTTGTGTAGCATTTAACTGTACAAAGGAAGGCACTGTAATGGAAAAGATAGTGTCTCCACAGCAGTTTTGTCCTGAGGTGAGTCTGGATAAACTAAAACACACTTGCAATCTTAGTGTATAGCATTACTGATATGGACTGTAAATTATCTCTGACTTTGTTGAATTGTACATATCTAGGAACTCTGTGTTTGGGATGAGCATCACTGCTGCTCTTCATGTACGTAGAATATCTTTATCTTATTATTTTCTTTATAAATAAAAGTGCAATATTTTGTGAGGGGTTATTTTTATAGTGGATAATACATTTGCAGGGATTCGTTCATGGAAAAACAAAATGTGCTTCACATTTTTTTCAGCAGACTTGATCAGGCAAACATTTCACCCTCTTTAACACAGTAACTACAGATGAAGTTGTTATTTGACCAAAACCACACGAAGCCTACAATATTTTCACATCATTCATTCAACAAAAATATTAATAGATGTAATATTTGTTTGTTTAGTAAGGAAATGCACTTTTGTCCTCATAAGAGAAAATTGCTAACAAACTGAAATTGCATAATTGTCCACCAGTCTCTGATATTGGATTCACTGCCCTTTTCAAATCCTGCCACTCCATATCTATGAGGTTTTAATCTGGGTTTTGAGTAAGCCATTCCATAACCCTCCATTTCTTCTTTGGTGGATTTTTTGGTATTCATAGGATCTTATGCTGTTTAAAAGTCCACCTCTTGTTCAGCGTCAACCTTCATACAGTTGGCTTTACATTATCATCAACCATTTTTTGTCATGAATTCATAGCTGAATCAATAACTGCAATATGGCCAGTCTCTGAGGCAGTGAAGCAACCCCAAGCCACGATATTTCCACCACCATGCTTCAGAGTTAGTATTAGGTTTGCTTGCCGTTCACATGTGATGTGACTGTGTCCATTTGATTAATCTCTCCAGAGCATATTACTTCAAAAAGCCTGGTCTTTGGTCTATATGGTCATTGGTAAACTGTAGCCTTGCTCCACTGTTCATTTTGGACTGTAGAGGCTTTTTCCTGGCACACTTTTTCATATCAACAGTTGCAAGAGTTATGCATATTTCTGCATACTTTATGATGAAATTAGGGGTATTTTTAAGTTACATTTTTTCAAATGGTCTGGTGCCTGGAAGTTGTTGGAAATCTATTTTATGTAGAAGATTTCCCTTTTAGTGGAAGTATTTATTTAATATAAGTTCAGCATATTCTTTAAATCTCTTGCCAGACTCATAGGAATCCTATTTGTTGCATCATAGTGGGTGAAATGTTTTCTTGTTCAAATGTTTTGGGGTAAAAATTAAAGTTTTCATGGGAGGTAACTTTTTCTCACATAACTGTATATGGATGCTCATACACATGCCATGTGGGTATTGACCATTAAGAAGTGTGGCAGTGGTGGCTTGGTGGTTAATGCTCTGCATCACTGATCCAAAGGTTGGGTGTTCAAGCACTTGTACCACCAAGCTGCCACTGTTGGGTCCTTGAGCAAGGCTCTTGACCCTCAATTGCCCATTTAAGTAAAATCCCTGTGTAAATGCTTAAAAATACAAAGGCATTATTTGTAGTGACATATATGACACAATGCACACAAATCTACTTGGTTACTGTTTTATGTTGTTTTCATTTGGCTTATGTAAACCTTCTAGGCAACACAACATGTGGAGTCAGACTGTCCAGAATGACAATTAAGAACTGCAGTCAGGAGTTGCTACTGCCCACCTGTGAGGGTGACTGTTCCTCAGGGTCCATGTAAGTCTCACTATTTATGAAGCTTATTCTTTTTTTTTGTGGTAAAACTTAAGAGAAAGTGATAATTTTATAAGAATAAGATTTTCCTAACATCACAAATGAAGAAATGCATTTGTTATATGAAATATTTATAATAAAGACATTTTCCTCTGTCTCAATGTGTTATATGTCTATGCACAACCCATAATTATCCAATATTTTGTTCAAACCCAGTAACAATGAGGCAGGTAGTAATTATGAATAAGTTTCAAAAGATACCAATGTCAGCATACTCTTACAAGTGCTAAACAATGAGTCTCACAATACAGGAAGCTGTTAATGGTTGTGTAATATTTGCGGTTGTTTTGTAGGTGGGTGAGATCTGGTAAAGATTTGCAGTTGGACCGAATTCGGTTCTCCTGCCAAGAGAGAAACTATGAGATAAGACAGATTTCTGTGGTCTGCAATGGCACTACACCTACACAGTACACATACAAACACATCACCAGCTGTGAATGTCAAAGTATTGTCTGAAACCAAAAAATGTTATAGAATGTCTCTGCAATGCTCAGAAAAAGAATATGAGCCTTTTTATAGACAATTCATACATATAACCTAATTTGCATGATTAACCTGATTTGTTTTCTTTTTAATCATGAATAATGACTGAGTTGGACATTTAGATTTCATTCCCATTCCTCCTCTTTTTTTTTTTTTTAATATTTAGTTTTTTCTTCTTTTAGTGCTAACAAAAGTCAATATAATTTTTTTGTGAGATGTATGTTTTCTTCATATTTTAAAAGGTAATGTGATTAAATACTAATATATAGGTTTAAAAAAATAATCTGAAATAATCATTTAATTAAATAGGGCTGAAGTTGAGATTGCAGCTTTAATTATTTTATGCTATATAGAAATATTTTCTATTTGTTTTTAAACCACCTTATGGTTCTAAATGATCATATAATGTTCCTTAATCCAAAAATCATTTGTAATCAATAAAGTTATGCAATGCAATGTATACCATGTATTGTAGTTATTTCATTTCTGTTTATGTGTGTATGTAAATATATATGACAGGAATTGTGGTATGCTACACAGTGTTTTTTTTTTTTTTTTGGAGAGATTCCACTTGTAGAGTTTGGCAGAGGGTCCTATATAACTAGAACTTTGGACTGGCTAGATCAAATCTGATGTTACAAAAGCATACTGCGATAGCAGCAATTAACTCAAAGAGCCAGTGGCTTAAAATTGAGACTTTTGAATGCTGTGCACAGTATGTTTACCAAAAGAGACAGTATTATCTTTGCATGAGACTTAACTATTCACACAGAACACAATCATAAAGTGTCACCCTTTAATTCGGTGTGTGTGTGTGTGTGTGTGTTTGTGTGTTTGTGTTTGTGTGTGTGTGTGTGTGTGAGAGAGAGAGAGAGAGAAAATTGTGCATTTCTGTGGGGTCATGGGGGAACATGATTGGTGCAAAGTCCCATTTAGAAAGCCACAACTATCTTTATACACGTCTCCATTACTCATTGCATTCTGATCTTGATTACAGGTAAGTGATGACCCTCATTCTCTCCATGATTTAATTAAATTATAAAAGACTCAATTAAATATTAATAGTTTAAACTATTAGTGCTGGGTAGCTTGGTATAAGGTAGCAAATGTAATTGCTCATAGTGTAAAGTACAACATTTTATATGCATAATCCATAATATACTGTAATAAAAAAATTAATGAATTGGATATATTTCAATGTGGGTCATTTATAATAATCTATATCATTATAAATGATATAATGATATAGATTATATCATTTATAATCTATATCATTATAAATGATATAATCTATATCATTATATCATTTATAATGATATAGATTGCTTGAATGTTGTCCTGTTAAAATAAAAATGTATAGTTTAGGACTATTTTTACTAAAACATGCTGTTTCATAAACCTTTTTTATGTAGAAAATAAAAAACAACAATAACTGGGGGACACCAATGTAATACAAAAAGTAGCCAAATGTCACGTGATCACCTCGAGTTTGTGTCAGTAATACGGAAATAATCTGTATACGAACATATGGTATATGGTTTTATTTTATTCAGAAGTTCACTAGTTTATATCTGATCTGTAAGTTGAATATCTGTATACTCTTATTATTGCCATTAGCTTGCCATATATAAACTGAAGAATTCATGTCCTATTCTCAGAATTTTGCATTCTCCTGACAATAAATAGCAACCTTTTCAAAAAGGCTAATACAAACTATAGAACAAATTGTAGCAGATTTAACTTTAAAAATGTAAGCAAAAACCACCAGATGATGAAAATATGCATATGATCATGTGTAACAGGAGAGCTTGGAAGGCTTTCATTTCACCTTAAGTCAATTTCTGCATACTTCCACTTATACAAATTTCAGTTACATGCTTTCTCTCTTCTGCCCACTGCTCATAAGTTCAAAATGAAGGTGGCCTCGTGAATAAAGGCATTATTTATTTAAACTAGATGTAGACTAGGTCACATCCTTGGTAAGTCTGAATGTGGAGAACATGTGGAAGATGGACTTTCCACATCTACATCGTGAATGTAATTGAAATCCATCCAAAGCACAAACTAGAGTGGTTTTGAAAAAAAAAAATCCAAAGAGAGGACTGCACACATGTGCTGAGATTATGTATAAAGACACGTTTGACAAATAGAGGTTCATAAATAAAAACTCATTGTTAAGAAAAAAGTGTTAATGTCAATTCAGAGTAGGCTAGCGTATTATCTAAAAATGCATTAGTAATCAGTAGCATCTGGTTAGGAGGCAGACTATGCATCATGCATGCACATTCACACTATAGGATCAAAATGAGTAAAGACTCAATCAGTTTTAATCTGAACATATAACAAAATAAAACATAATCAGGCAATGGTAAAAAAACTTGATGAAAGAGAAAACATATTGGCTTACCATTTACTTGAAGAAGAAGTCCGTCACAGGCTACTTCATCCAAAAATGCATGGGAAAGAAAACAGTTTTCCAATGCAGTACTGCTGAACCTTTTGACCTTACCACTCTAGTACATATCCACACCACAGAAGCATTCATTCATTCATTAATTTATTCATTCATTTTCTAAGCCGCTTAATCCTAATTAGGGTCACGGGGAGGCTGGTGCCCATCTCAGCCGACTCTGGGCAAGGGCGGGGTACACCCTGGACAGCTCGCCAGGCCATCGCAGGGCCAACACATACACAACCATTCACACTCACTCTCACACCTAGGGGTGATTTGGAACTGCCAATTAGTCTACTGTGCATGTTACTTAACAAAGGTGGATATCACTGAATACTTAATTTCAATACATGAGAAAATAAAAAGCAAACTATGGAAATAAAAGGCTTTGTAGTTGATGTACATCGTTCGCAGAGACACAGTAAAGCAAACTAAACCAAAGTTTTATGGTTTATTGTTCCTTTTCTATGTCTTGACAATCATACTCCAAGTGACTATGACAAACTGTGAATGGAAGTCAAGGGAAGCATGCATATAAATGGTATTTACATAAGACATGCGATGATATGGGGATTGCTCTGCCTGATGTGTGTAATTGGCATCAAGTTCATGGCATGTAAATCATTGACTTAGGTCAAGAGGAGAATATATACAGACTGAAATGCATAGCTGAATGCTTTTTTATTGACACAGGAGAATCAAGCCATTAGCATTTACGTTTACTTGCTGATACTCTCTCATTTAGATTGTGATTAGCAATATTTTTTTTGCATAAATAACTCAAATGTTAACAAATATGCCAATTTTAATCCAATAAAAAATCCATGACTTATTAAATTAACTTGATGATAATGTTGACCCAACTTTTTCCCTATTATATTACAGACACAAGTCTGAATTGTCATAAACACACTCTTCATATAAAACCAAATGTCTGGGAGTTTGTTACAAAATAAAAACCCCTGTAAGTTTTCATATTGTTCCAAACATAATGCTCATTGTCTTCATCTTCCAATCAAAATCATGGAGGTATTTACACACCAAAAGGGGTTATGGAAATCATCCTCAAATTCTTTGATTTTTATACACACACTTCCTCTTTCAGGAAATGGGCGGTGTCCTCTAAAAACCTGAAAGAGAGTTGTCAGGGGTCCTTCCTTTCAGCTCATGTTCTTTGAGGGTTCAAAGGTTCAAAGTGCACAATAATGCTAGCATATAGGGTTGCTTTACTTGATTGTCCTCACTTTTTTTGCTCACTACCAGGCTACCATGAGTGTGGAGAAGAAAAAACCCCAGCAACCATGCTGCCCCAAACTAAAGGTCGGTGTTTTTCCCTTAAAATCAACCCTTACAATTTAGTTGACATTTTATATGTATATTTAAATGTAATTATGCAATAGTTGCATTAGAAATGGTGAAGTTCTCTTACAAAAAAATCCCTCTGACAGACTGCTTACATTTCTAATTTTGTGCATTCCCATGTACTCATTGTGACCGTGGTAATCATGTAGTAAATCATGCAGTGCAGTATTTAACAACCAAAAAACTCTATGCTCGAAAAGAGGTCTTAATGTATAATTTGCATACATTTTACAAGCTTTCTCTTAAATCTCTGATCATTATATAGTGAGGGAAAATAAGTATTCAGATGCTTTCGCATGTTTTTTGATATAATAAAAGTGTTTTCACAAATTTACTAAAGATTTACACACATATTGCATTTTGACTTATGAACTGAAAATATGTTGTCATAAATTTACAGGGAATCTTACACTATTTTACAATTATTTCCTTAAAGGCTACATAAAAATACCAATCCTATTCCAAGGAAAGTTGGGCTTTTCCCCAAAAAAATTTCATAAAAACCTTCATTTGCCCTTTGTCATCTATTTTTTTTCATAACTTTGATGGACAGAATAACTAGGTATATCACATGATGTAGTCCTGTTGGCTTCTTCAAACAGTGCTCTCCAGCCTGCTCTAGGATGGTCTGCAGTTCAGTGTTAAGTGGCCAGTATGAGAATTATCACCTCCAATCTGAAGACATAGTTCTTAGGTATGAAAGGGTGGGATGGCCACTCCAGGTTTGGGATGAGCTGTTGCCTCATTTAGAAGAGTTTAAGTATCTTGAGATCTTGTTCATGAGTGAATGATGAATAGAGCGGAGGATTGAGAGGTGGGTAGTGCCACATGCTGTAGATAGTGACCAAAAATACAAAAATTGCGGGTGGAGGTGGCAGAAATCAGATTTCTCTGAGGCGTGCCTGGGTTCACACAGAGAAGAGTTTTACCGTTCTGACATCTGGCAGGGGCTCAGGGTAGGACCGCTGCATCAAAAGGTGCAAGTTGAGGTGGTTCTGGCACCTGGCTAGAATGCCTTCCAGACACCACTTGGAGAGGTGATGCAGACATGTATGACCAAGAAGAGATCCTGGGCAGACAAATTTCACTTTGCTTATATTTACATCATACAAGTAAGTTAATAAGTAAAAATAGAAAAAATCTTTTATTTGCACTTCTGTCAGTTAAACAAAGGTTCACATGAATGAACAAATCACAGATTTTAGTTTCAGGAAATTGGGTTAATATCTAAAAGAAAGGTATTATAATTTTCCTTTTTAAAGAACACCATGGTGGCATAGTGTTAACACGTCTTCCTCACAGCAAAAAAGACCTGGGTTTGAGGCCTGGTCTTGGAGAGGGTGATTCTGTAGAGTCTGCATGTTTTCCCATGCCCACAATCCAATGACATGAACAGGCTAATTGACTGTTCCAGATTGCCCCTAGGTGTGAATGTGAATGGTTGTGTGTGTTGGCCCTGTGATGACTTGGCAAGCTGTTCAGGGTGTACTCTTACTTAGCCCTAGAATCGACTGAGATGGCTCCAGCCTTCCTGCAGCCACACTAGGACAAAGCAGTTTGAGAACTTAATGAATCAATTGTATTTGTAAATGGTAACACATATGGTTGTTCTTTGGTCAGATAATTTTTTTCTTATAATCCAAGTCATTCAAATTTTGTGTGTTTCTTTTTCCTTTTCTTTTGTTGCAATAGATGTTTCTGGCCTCCTTGTCCTTTGCCAGTTTTGCCAAAGCATTCCAGGGCAGTTACATGAAAAGCTCAATAACACAGATTGAGAGGCGCTTTGACATTCCCAGCTCTCAAATTGGATTCATTGATGGAAGTTTTGAAATTGGTAGGAAGAAACATGTACATTCAACTATACTGTATATCAGTCAACCTGACAGCATGACTTAACATGCCATAACATTTTGCTTTCTGTACAATTTACAAATACTTTTTATGCAGATTACGATGTAAAATCCTTGTTGCATGATTTGCTATGACTAAAATTCTTATGCTTGGAATGATCTAGTTGGATAATATGTCTTTTTTAAACTGCTGAGTTGCTTTTTCTCCACTTTTGTAGGTAACCTGTTGGTGATTGCATTTGTGAGTTACTTTGGAGCAAAACTTCACAGACCAAGACTGATTGGAGTGGGATGTATAATCATGGCTATTGGCTCATTCATCACTGCCCTACCTCACTTTTTCCAGGGACCGTGAGTTACAATATAACTACAAGCAAATGGGTACAGAGGATCACTCAAATGCTGAAAAGAGATAAATAGTTCAAGGGCAATAACAGAAAATAACAAGGGACAACACTAATCAAACATCAGCTTACTAATACATTGTCAAGAAAGAAAATCATGCTGTCCTATAAAGCAATACTCATTTACAATACTAACAGTTAAAAAATAAAAATAAAAAAAAATAACCCAGACTGTAGAAATTAGCTCAGAATCCCAGACTGGTGTGAGGAGTGGATGGTATAGGACCACTTTATTGACTGTCCTTGACACTGACGATAAGGGGTGCCATCTCTCATGATCAACAAGTGCCATAAAGAGAATATGAGTGTCTAGGGCCGAGTTCAGTGCAATATTTGTGATCATTGACCAGTTACATCCTGCATATGCAATGTGCAGTAATTTTTTTTATTTCCGGGGTAAACATTGGAGCTTGTCAGGTTTTTTGAAAATTGTTGGAAAAACCTTTTCATCTCGTTGTCAAACATTTAAATTATTTTAACATCGGATTAAACCTTTGTAGTATTCAGGGAATGTTGCATGGTGCAAAACAATAAAAATTATGCTCCCTTCAGGTGTTTTCAAAATAATTGTAAGGACAACTTTATAACTTGGAAGGTGTAAGTGAATGCCTCCCTAACTCATAATCTTAGGCATATGTAGGACACATTACAACTAATTACTTCTTTAATTGTACCATCTTGTCTATTACTGGCCAGCTAGATCTCAAGACCTCTGGGTTCTGTTAGCTAATGTTGTATGCTAACAAAGCCTAAGGTTTATTATTTAAATAACTTTTATTTGATTTATTTGAGGTATTTGTTCATTTTTTCAGTTTTTCCTGGTGGGGAAATAAGGTGGGAAAAGCTCAGAAAGAATGTCCCAAGACAATAATTCCACCTTAACCTAGTGGAATCCCAGTCATTACTAAGATAACTCTGAGACAGGGAATATGGACAAATGTATGCAGATACCTGTCTTATACACCAATATGCAGGTCATCCCCAACCAGTTGCCAAAAAGTTGAGAAAAAATGATAATACTGAATGTCTATATATGCTATAGCATTTTAGTTTCTCTTCACTGGAAATAAGGGGTTAGGCCCAAATCTGTTCCAGTATGACACCCACAAAACACCACTGAAAACATGTTTAACAGAGGCTGGAGAGGAAGACCACAAGAAGTGTGCAAAGAGCCCTGACCTATAACCCACTAAACACCCTTGGGATTAAACATCAAGCATACATAGAAAGCCTCAATAATGTTTTTGTGGCTGATTGGGCAGATCCATAAAGGTATATACCAAAATCTATTAAAAACAGCAAAGGGGGAACCAAATGGGTTGTTTAAAGGGCACATATAGCAAATATGGCCTGGTTTTGCTCAGTGGACCATTTATTAAGACAGGCCTAATATAGCTCTAGTGCAAGCTTATCAGTGGAAATCTTTTTAATGTGTCTAAATTGGTCAACTAAATTGGTAAACTGGTCAAATCAACTGGTCTATTTCGGTTTGCAGGAGTGGTGAATGCACTCTGTTCTACCTGGATTATGAAACTCCTTATCTTATCTTAATGGTTAAGTTAAGCAATCCTGTCTCATTTTCTCTGCCCATACACTCAATCATTTTTTTTAGTCATAGGATGTAGGTTATCCAAAAGCCCACAGAACAGAATTCTTTGTCAACAAATTGAGCTATTGCTTCACTGCCACAAACCATCACAGAGATTCTAATAATGGCTAACACAAGGTACACAAATTTATTCATTCATTCATCATTTTCTGAACCGCTTAATCCTAATTAGGGTCGCGGGGAGGCTGGCACCCATCTCAGCTGACTCTGGGCAAGGGCAGAGGTACACCCTGGACAGCTCACCAGGCCATCGCAGGGCAGAAACACGCTGACGGCTATGCAGCCTACTCTTGACGAAAATCAGCAATGGTTCTTTTACATGCCTCTCACCACAGACAGTGAGAGACAAGGCCTGTATTTGATTACCCAGTTAGCTGCACTGGGGGGACAGCAGTGTCAACCCATTGATAGTGGGGCTTGAACCCCCGACCTTGCGATCAGTAATCCATCACCCTACCACCAGGCCACCACTGCCCCCAAAAATTTATTGTGAGCTGAAAAATAAATAAATAAATAAAATTGAGCTCTTTTAAGCTCATTTAAAGAGCTTTAGTTAGGCATCTTAACACGATGAAGGCTTTCCCTCTTTTCTTTTTTGGAACTGCTGGCTGAAACCCTGTACAAATCCCATGGAAGGATTTTCAGCATGTACTAGTTCCACTGCATTACAACATTCAACATTCAACATTTCTTGAGAGTAAGCCTCCAGAACCTTTCCCTGTACAGATACAATTAATCTGTTTTTCAGATTAAAAAATTTAAATATTAACCTTGCGCTAAGGTAGAAGGAAGGTTTTATGGTTGATTATTGTTCTTCTGAGTGTCCTAACCCTGAATCCGCTGGGTGCCAAGCTGGCACCCTTGGGCATTTTTTCATAGGCACCAACTAAAAAAGATTTACTTGGTGCAAATTTGTGTCAGGGGTAACCCGGTGACAGGGTGCTGGATTACTGATCCCAAGGTCGGGGATTCAAGCTATCGACAAGGTTGTCACTGCTGTCCTGCCAGTGCAGCTAACTGGGTTATCAAAGGCCGGCCATTTCTCTCACTGTCTGTGGTGAGAGGCATGTAAAAGAACCATTGCTGATATCCGTCAAGAGTAGGCTGCATAGCAGTCAACGTGTTTCTGCCCTGCGATGGCCTGGCGAGCTGTCCAGGGTGCACCCCACCCTCGCCCAGAGTCGGTTAAGATGGGCACCAGCCTCCCCTCCCTAATTAGGATTAAGTGGTTCAGAAAATGAATGAATGAATGAAATGAATGTGTCAGTTGGTAGAACGTCTGAAAAACAAAACCTGCCATAGTTCCTATTACTTATAAATCAATAAATATGGGTGTATTGAGGATGGCCACCACAAGGCTTAACATTTACACCAACTATATATTTATTGCTTACATGAAATGCTAGAACCTAATACTCACTTTGATAAATCTCCTACTTGATTTAATCTCCAAGGGAAAGAAAAGGATCCTTGTCACCAGTGATAACACTGATGTATTTGTTCTGCTGATTTAATACTACTTGAAACTGTGAAGTGGTAATCAGAAAAATGAATGACAAATATATATCTGTGAAGACAATAGCTGTAGGTGGGCAAAGTTTCAGCAGGGAATTCTGAATCTGATACCATAGAAACAGGACCGTATTTCTTTTTCAAACTTTATGCTTCAAAGTCACAGGAACACACCACACTGAATCACCTTATGAATGTGTTCCCCAACCAAAAACAACAAGCCAGCTGTAAGCCCCATCCAAACTTCTTAAAGTTGTGGCTTGCAGCTGTAAAATTTCTACTCTGTGTTCAAGAAGCAGCTGTTCTTGCAAATCAGCTTCATTTACCACCAATTTCATGTACCACTTTTTGCAACTGTGAATCCTGTTTTGCAACAGTGAAAGCTGCAACAATGAACATACCAACTGACATGCAAATATGGATGAAACTGGATATTGTGTGAACTTGGAATGAATTCCTTTACCTGTAATGCACTCACTCTTCCATACTTACTGTAAACAGGATTTTTGTAGATCTAAGATTCTAAGATTTTTTTAGTGTCTGATGATCTATCTATCTATCTATCTATCTATCTATCTATCTATATATATATATATATATATAATAATAAAAAACAACCTCTGGATAAACTAGCTGGCCTTGCCGTGGCTCCAGAGCTTAGAGGATGGGTTTCTTCACTGTTCTATCCAACAAGCTAGTTTATATTTTGTGCATGTACCAGTCAAGGTGCTATCTGCCAAGTACCAACAAATAAGGACTAGTCTTGGAACCATTGTATGGATTCAAAGAAAGGATACTTAATAAGTCTGGGAAAAAAACTTGCAAAGGATGACCATTTTTAATATCGGTGACCATTTTGATGGCCATTGTTCAATTCTGGCAGCCATTTTGAATTCTTACAGGAATTTGCTGATTCATACATGTTTTTACTGACACTAAAGTAAAATAAAAATACAGCTTTTGGATGATGTGACATAAGTTTGTTACTAGCGATATAGCCGATTTGTGCAAATATAAAAATTGCCCAAGAATGCCACCTTGGCACCCAGTGAATATAGGTTATTGGGACACTGAAGAACAGTAATCCACTGAAAACCTTCCTTCTACCTTAGTGCAAGATTATAGGGCTCAGCAACTGGATTAAGTAGTTTGGAGTTCATATTCCTCCACTCTGTTAGACAACAAGAACAATTTAGAAAATTTAGACTATGCATAGTGTATACTAATCTAAAATAGAACAACACTAAAAATCATACTTAAATCATAGTTTAGACTGCCCAAGCTCAAACCGAAGACTACATAGAAATGTGTACAGAGGACAAACACAACAAGATAAACAGTCCAAAGTTACAACATAACAAGATTACAACAGAAATTAACTAGAGAACATACAAAGGAAATAACTAAATTGCTGTAATAATGTATTTCCAGGAATTTATAGCTAGCACTATGAAAAAAATTGTACTGACAATAGCTAACACTTTATATAACTTTACATGTTATGTAAAAGCAGTGACAATGGAAACATGCTAAATTTTTTTCAGTGTTTGAAACATATTTGCGTTTTTGCTATACTGTATTAAACCCACAAGGGAAATTATTGCCTCCGCATTTAACCCATCTAAAGCGAGCACACCCACACTCAGAGCAATAGGCTGCCACACACATTGGCAGGCGCCTGGAGAGCAGTTGGGGGTTAAGTGCCTTGCTCAAGGGCACTTTAGCCATGAAGGTGGAGGAAGGGAAGGTGCAGCTCACTCTCCCCCACCACACATTTTTCCTGCTGGTTCGGGAATTGAGCCAGCGACCTTTCGGTCCCAAAGCTGCTTCTCTAACCATTAGGCAATGGCTTCCCAATATATCACACTGGCTGTTATGGTATTGTAATGAATGGCTATAATCATTTACATTCAGAATATTAGAAACGTGCCTAACCTATAACTTGTCTTTTAACAGGTACAAGTATGAGACAACAATCTCACATTTCTCTGAGTCCAATGAAACTGAATCCATTCTCCCATGCCTTCCAGCTGGAAGCCATTCAAAAGAGGAAGTGTTTAGCACAGCTGAGAGTCAAACAGGTGAGTGACAGGATAGGGCAGACAGAATGCATAAATCAAGAGGTTAGATTAGAAGAAAGTATGAGTGTGTTGTGTAGTTTCCAGTAGCTGTTGCCACAGCCCTTAAAACTCACAGTAAACAAAACTCATAAGCTTTTCACATTTGCGTACATACACCCACAAACTCAGCAGAATGCTATCTGGACTAATTATTTTGCTCCATACCAGTGTTTCTTGATTGAGCTTTCCCACAATGTAAACTACACAGGGTAAAGTCAGAGCAGAATTAATTACACACAAGTATCTAATAATTTATTAAATCACACACTTCTTTCTACTTGGCTCTGTCCGAGTACTCAGTCTATGCCAGTGTTGGCCCCTTTGGTATGTTCTATGACTGTGTCTCAATTCAGGGACTTACTTGAAAAAAGCAGTCTGTAAATGAGTGACAGTGAAGACTGAACCATTATAATGATGGTCTAGTCTATGAAAAGTGGGCAATTTGAGTCACTAGCTGACCTGTCTCAGAAAGTGCTGCTAAGATAATTTAGGGCCCTTGTACTAGATGCATCATGATGGTACCTTTAGTCTGATTACATACCCTGTTGTTGCAATGGCAAAAATGTATTTGGATGCAGCCTGTCTTCATTATCAAAACTCTGCAGAATCACCCACAAACACAAAAACATAAAACAACTCAACACAGCAAAACACAAAACCCCCCACCATTATTTATCCTTTTTTGTTTTTTACACTGGGGAGACTTATGAGTATTGCCTTATTCACCTTTTGGTTGTAATTATTTTCTCATCCATTCTTTCTTGTCTTTGTATCCCAGACAGCTATTGTAACCTGTAATTGCTATTGTAAATGACAGGCTTGTTGAAACTAAACATTATTTAAAAAAAATAAAAGTCTTCATTGGTAACTTGCCATCATCATATGCTGACCCAAAAGACCCAAAAAGACCAGCTGTAATATGCTATCAGCACATATTAGGTAGTGTCTGAATGTGACCTCTGCACTTCCAGACTGTGAGAAAATGGCAGGATCCTCTTTATGGATCTATGTGTTTCTGGGTAACATGCTGCGAGGAATTGGAGAGACTCCAGTGATGCCGCTTGGACTGTCTTACATGGATGACTTTGCCAGACAAGAAAACACAGCTGTCTACATTGGTATGATGAACCAGAACATAACCTAAAGGTTACCAAGTTTACAGTTTGATAAAATGCAAACTCAGATTTTTAATATTAACTTTGCTCAGTACCCTGCAGTTACCCTCACATGTAATTTCAGGGACATTTTTTAAATGTTTTTATCACTTTGTATGCCAGGGGTTTTGAAAAGCAGAACAAAATAATTATATAGTATCATGCTAATGGAAATCACTCATCACAGCTGTCAGAATCTGAAATCTGTCTGTGTGTGTGTGTGTGTCTCTCCCTCTCTTTCTAAACACAGCATGTATCCAATGTATTAGTATCATGGGCCCTATATTTGGCTTTATGCTGGGTTCCTTCTGTGCCAAAATGTATGTGGATTTTGGAAGAGTAGACTTAGGTAAGAATTATCTTTGCACTCTTAAGTTTTCTGGTGGAGGTGGGGTGGGGTTGTTGTACTATTTCTCATTTGCTTCACAATCACATATATTTTGCATCTTCAAGATTGTTGGCATGTTATGTAAACTGACTGATAAAAAACCCCAGAAAGATTTTAATTCCAGGTTCTAAGGCAGCCAAATAGGAAAAATGCCAAGGAGGTGAATATTTGCAAGCCACTATATATTAATCAATACATTTGTTTTACAATCTGTATCTACAGACACTATTTCAATTACCCACAAAGACACACGCTGGGTGGGAGCCTGGTGGCTTGGTTTCCTGGCCACTGGTACTGTGATGTTACTGGCTGGAATCCCTTTCTGGTTCCTGCCCAGGTCACTGCCTAAGCCAGTAGAAAGCAATGCGACTAAAAGCCGAGATGTCCATCCAAGTGAGCAAGATTCTTTTATCCCTGTGGAGAGCAAAAACACCCCACCATCAGAAAAAGCTGACCCTGTCAACATGGTTGCCATGGCCAAAGGTACTAGATTACAATTTAACTCCTCAGTTCATTTGAAACATTTTTGATCATGTGGTAAACTCGTTCATTCATTCATTCATTCATCTTCTTCCGCTTGTTCTGGGGTCGGGTCGTGGGAGCAGCAGCCTAAGCAGTGAGGCCCAGACGTCCCTCTCCCCAGCCACTTCCTGCAGCTCTTCCGGGGGGACGCCAAGGTATTCCAAGACCAGCTGGGGACTACGCCAAGGTAGTCCCCCCAGCGTGTTCTGGGTTGGCCCCAGGGTCTCTTCCCTGTTGGACATGCCCGAAACACCACACCATGGAGACGTTCGGGAGGCATTATAATTAGATGCCCGAGCCACCTCAACTGGCTCCTCTCAACGCGAAGGAGCAGCGGTTCTACTCCGAGTTCCTCCTGGATGAC
>JAQMYF010000024.1:18320574-18339903 GCA_030014195.1 Neosilurus mollespiculum
CAGAACCTTTTCGAGGCCAACCGATAGTCTTTTTCCAGGCCCTCACCGAACTCCTCCCACACCCGAGATTTTGCATCAGCAACAGCCCGGGCTGCAGCACGTTTGGCCTGTCGTTGACCTGTTGGCTGCCTTGGGAGTCCCACAGGCCAAAAGGACCTATTAGACCTCCTTCTTCAGCTTGACAGCCCCCCTCACCGCTGGTGTCCACCACCTGGTTCGGGGGTTGCCCCCACGACAGGCACCCGATGACCTTCCGGTCACAGCTCTGGGCTGCCGCCTCAATAATGGAGACACGGAACATGGCCATGTGCACTTATGGACACCCTTACGTTCGAACATGGTGTTCGTGATGGACAAACCGTGACGAGCACAGAAATCCAACAACGAAACACCATTCGGGCTCAGATCGGAGAGGCCGTACCTACCAATCACACCCTTTGTGGTAAACTTAGGGTCGCAAAAGTAACTAAGTGGTTAGCACTGTCTGGGCTTGAGTCTTGACCTACGGACTTTCTGTGAGCAGTCTGCATGTACTCCCCGCATTTGAGTGGGTTTCTTCTTAGTTTTCTGGTTTTCTATACAACAAAAACAAGGATGACAATGCTTCAATTGGTTAATCTAAATTGCCCACAGGTGTGAAAATGAGTGTGAATGGTTGTCTGTAACTATATTAGCCCTGCAATAGCCTGACAATCTAAACAGAGTATATCTTGCCTCTTGCTCAAAGTCAGTCGGGATTTGCTCCAGCTTCCCTTTGCAATACTGATTGGTAAGCAGTATAGATACTGGATGTATGGATGGTAAACTTATTTGATTATAAACACAAAATACTCCTGAGTAGCACTCAGGACAGACAATTGGTAGATACCAAATGTCAGTATATGCCAAATAATCTGACTTTAAACAAGTCACAGAGTTCACTTGAATGGAATCTGAAATTTAAATATGATTTTGGAAGAGTTGAGAGATGATAGCCATAAAGTGAACAACTACATTAAAAGTAGCATTAAAAAAAAATTTAACTAGTATGTATGAATTATCCACAAAATTGAAAATCCGCAGTAATGAATCAGATAAAGTTGTTTAATTCAGCCTGACAGTCAAACTCTTACTTGACTGAAATAACCATTGGTTGGTATTAGTATACCATGCTGCTCTTTTTTTAGCCATCTACTTAGAAAATACCCAAGTATTACTGAATACAGTTGTGTATACAGTAATAAATATCAAATGCTTTTTGTTGACTGTGTATTTTGGTTAATATTATAGATTTCCTGCCAACTTTGAGAAGGCTTTTCAGTAACTCTATTTATGTGGTCATCATCTGCGCTGGTTTGGTCCAGGTCAACAGCTTTATTGGAATGATCACGTTTAAGCCCAAATACATGGAGCAGATTTATGGCCAATCTGCATCCAAGGTTATCTTTCTGATAGGTAAGTATTTCCTTTATTTCAGAAATGTTAAAAATGAGTAACCTGATTTAATCATGACATCCCAGTTTCGACTGTAAAGTGAGATAGTAAAATAAATATGGCTGTGTACATCCTAAAACAAGAATGGTTACAAATCGTTTTAATTGTAGGGATTTGTAGAATAAGAAAGGGATTTTTCAGACAATTGTAACAGACTTGAACCTGAAATCAATATCAAACCACCAAGCCTGTAAGGCAGCAACACTTCCTCTTCAGCACCATGCTACCCATCACATGGAATGTAGTTATTCATTAAATTATGCTTTTGCGAAATATTGTTACAAGATGTATACTGCTACTAATACAAATTATTGGATAATAAAGTCATAGGAATAAGTAAGGTAGAGCTGGTAATAACAGTGATGTCTGATTATCATGGTAAACAATTTTAAAACAACTATTCACATATCAACTCAGTGGTCTTACCACTCACCTGAATACCTTACACAGTGAACAAAAATGATTATTTAAAAAAAAATAACATTAAACAACTTATTACATTAAGATATTTTTTTTATTCTGACACACACAAAACAAACAAATCTTCATAAGCACCAATTAGTTAACCGTTGCCTTAAGATGTATGAAAAATATGCCAAATGTATTTTTTGTCTGTGTATGTTGGAGCTGTTTCTGTTGTTTTTACCAGGCATCATGAATTTGCCTGCTGTGGCCTTGGGAATCATCTTTGGAGGCTTTGTGATGAAAAAGTTCAAACTGGGCGTGATTGGTGCAGCCAAAATTGCATTGTCCACATCCTTTCTTGCTTTTGTTCTCATGCTGAGCCAGTACTTCCTGCACTGTAGTAATGCAGAGGTTGCAGGACTTACTGTATCCTATCAGGGGTAAATACAATCCTAATGTTTGTTTGCATTCCTCACTTTTATCAAACACTCAGAAGGTGGGAATGTTTAAGATCTGCAGTTATGTAAACCCTTTTTGTAAAGTTCAGGGCACACATGGGGGACTTGAGCTGCCTGAAAGTGGAGATTCTGTTTCCGACAACTTAATATTCTGAAAGAAGCCACAAGCAACTGGTTTGTTGCCAGAAACAAGCTTCAAAGGTCATGTGCGTTTAATTTCAAACAACTTGGGATCCAGATACTAAGTTGCCAACGACTCGTTGAATCCTCAACCAAGTCATTGTGAACCTTTCAGTCCCAAGATACAATTCATGCGAGTATCAAGACTATAAACAAGCTTAAAAACAAATTGTTGATAGGAGATAATGTTCAAGATGACAAACTATAGGATGAGTGGCAAAAACATCCTTGTTCGTACAATATTTGTTCCAGATTATTCTAAAAGCACAATGAAGAAAAAAAAGCCTTTGAGGAAATTGCCAGCATTGTTGGACTGGCAAATATGTTATTTATGGTAGCTGAGTTCTAGTAGTTGTTGTGGCATATAAAATATCTCATAAAATATCTCATATAAAATATCTCATGTGATTTCGCTTGTAGCATTGAACTGGAGTTGCTCCATTTGGTCCCCTAAGCTATTTTCGTTGGTTTCTACTATTTGAATATTGCCTCGGGCATATAAATAACCATTTTGCCATAAAGCTATCCTGCTATTTTGTGGAAATGTGGCAGAAGGTAAACCAGGTTTTGTATCCAACCAACCCAGTAAGCAGTGCATTATAATAAGATGTTTGGCATTAAATGAAACATTTCAAAACAAAAAAGGAATCAGCAAGTAGTTAATAACCTCTCAGTGATAATACCCCTAACCCAGATATAAAAATAATACTGATTACAACATGGTGCTCCCACCACCCAGGCATTATTTTGACAGAAAGAGTTACATGTGTGTGGGTAAACTTGACGTCAGGATATTCAGGCGATGGCAAAATAATCTAAATAATTCAAACTCCGGGTTCATATCTGGCTTGAAAATATGACTGTTGTAATGCTGTGGATCCACTCAACACTTGCTAGTATCTGTTTGAATTTTTTTCTTTTTTTGGCAGCTTTTCCTAAAACTAGACAAAAATTGGTCAGTAGCAGAGGAAGTTAGTTGCATGACATGAAACTGCCACAAAAAACAGGGATATCTAGTAACTGTAGCTTAGAAAGCATTCATGAATGCTAAAATGTTGTTTTACTAATGCATTGACCTGGCGTATTTACCACAAGTATGCAGACCATCACCTTGTTAAAAATTCCTTAAGTGGCTTAAAATATTCTTATATTTTTTTTAGTCTTACTGATTCTTATATTTCTTTTAGTCTTACTGATGTTAATTATATTGTATTAGCACCTTGACTTAACAAAATTTACTTTAAAATTTAGAAGCTTTATTATGCACAATAGTTCAAATACAGCTGGAACCTTGTTCTTGAACAGCACCTAAAAATTAGGATATTTTATATGAAATATAATACTTACAGCTACTCTGAGATGCCTTGCAATTTGAACATGTTAGCCTCTGTTTCTTACCTACAGTTTTCCAGATGTTTCCTCTGAGCCGCAAAGTATGTTGTCTCAGTGTAACTCAGGATGCTCCTGCTCTCTAAAACACTGGGACCCAGTATGTGCCATCAATGGTTTAACATATTCCTCACCCTGCCTTGCAGGCTGCCAGAGCTCCACTGGATTCGGCAGGGGGATGGTGAGCTGTTTTGCTTCAAATCAAACAAATAACTTTTCACCTCAAATTTACAAACATTGTATGAGTGTTGTATCCAGGATAGCGTCTCAAGACCTCACTATATATGTCTCAGCTATATATATATATATATATATATATATATATAAAATAATAATAATAATTATTATTTTTTAGGTCAATTGAATAGACCTAAACAAAAGCCACCACCAGCCTTGGCTGAAAACCCCACCCCTTAACCACCTATGCTTAATTTATTTATGAATCATTTGATCTTTTTTTTAATGATTATTTATAGTAACGTATGCTCCTAAAATTCCTGTCTTTAGCCTTATCTTTACAAAATCAAATTTACATGGAGACCTGCCTTAATGGCCTAATTTCCAGATGTTACTCTGTGATTTGATTTCTGTATGGATTGTCCATGTGGATATTTCTTTTCCATCCTCCTCTGAGAAAATTACCTACTGCCAATCCGTTGTTGTCTGATTTTAGTCCTGCTTTTGATTTTCACTTTGATTTAAAAAAAAAAAAAAAAAATCTGCCTATTACCACTTGAGTGTATTTTGTAGTGTACATATCTGTGACCCTCCACAGTCATTACTTACTTCCATAATTGTGAAATGGATAGGGTTGCTATATATAATAAAAGTATTGGAAATTTATTATTTCTGAAAGACACCAGGCCATGGTAAAACCACAACCACACACTGCTTGGTAAAGGGGGGGGGAGGCGGGTTGATCAGATCCAGAAAGATGATTTAAGGAGCCATTAATATCCCATCTACAGATATAAAGCATTAATACATTAACAGCTACTCATATACAATTATGAATTTATCTCCATATGACATTAGATATTTAAGGAATTGGCCATAAACACATATACACAGATTTACTAGATCCTTTTGTTGTGATTTCATACATTCTACCTATTCTATTCTATTTATAACCGAATCCAGTCTGAAAAGAGTTTGTTTTGCCTTTTTTGTTTTATTTTTTCCCCATAAAGGTCTTTCACAACTGCTCATGTGTTGCTGAGGCACCACTGCCCAGCATGAACATATCTACAGTGTTGGGTCAGTGTCCACGCAAGGACAATTGTAACTATTTATTTAAGATTTACATGGCGGTGACTGTAGTGGGGGCCTTTTTATCCGCCTGTGGAGCCACACCTGGTTATGTTATTTTGCTCAGGTAGGCCATTACACTTCATATGTTTGCTTTCAAACTAATCATATTTTGATGAAAATAATCCTCTCCTATCTTCTTTTAGGTCTATCCAGCCTGAATTAAAGTCTTTGGCACTTGGAATGCACACATTAATACTCAGGACACTGGGTAAGAGGATTAGCATTGCACTTTTTCTCAACATTTTGATAATGCTGTAGGTAATGTATAATAACACTACTAACATGCTTGATGTGTAGTGTCCACCACAATTTCTGCCACCCCTTCTAATGATTAGTAGAAAGGTTACATATTCATCTTTTTGTGAAAATCACACACTGGAAAAAAAGAAAAATCCAACCTTTCACTGAAATAAATGTATTTAGAGAAAACAAAATCCCTTATCAAGAAATACTTTCAACAAATTATTTTACAATTACAATTATTGGTACCTCTTGAAATTATAGTGAACACAATGTAACTGATGCATAATTCATTAAATTGTTTTTTCACCCATTTTACTCCCCTAATTTTGGTCATATTTAATTCCCACCTTATCACACATCCACCACCAACCAGGGAGGGGTGTAAGCATGCACATGCTCCCTCCATGACATGTGATACCTCCACCCCTCGTACAAATGATGCCTCCACTCCACCCCCTCATATGAATGAGCTCACAGATGCCCATGATTGGCTGGTGATTGCTGTGAGTGACAGGGAAGTGAGTGTACGCCATCCCTCCCTCCCGTGAGAGCTCTGCCAATTAGCTCTCATGGACTCCCGGTCACAGATGGCTGTGGCATCAATCCGGATTCGAACTTGCCATCTCCGGGTTGATAGTTATGCATCTTGTTGTTGCACCAATCAGAAGCCTAAATTGTTACATTTTTAGCTTCAGGCTGTACACTATGACTTCCTGATTAACCGGAGGCACAATATGAGGTCTCAAAGAAGCCAAATCCCCTTTGTAATTCATCAATATGGGAAAGATAAGTTTCATAAGTTTCATAAGTCACTAAATAGATTTTAAAATAGCTAATCACCTGAAATGCCCATTTCTACTGTTAGAGCATCAATTAAAAAGTGGACTTCAATTTGAACTGTTACAAACTTGCTTAGAAAAGGACCCAAGTTTATTTTGCCCTCATGGACAGTGATTAGGATGGCAAAAGAGGCAAAATATTCTACAAGGATCACTGTTGAAGAATTACAAGAAATGGTAAAATCTTGGGCTTAATAAGTCTCTAAAACCACCATAAAAACCACTTTCACACCAACAGATTATTTGAAAGCTATTTTTCTGTCATGCAAACATCTTATGCAAACATAAGTGCCTGGAGTTTGTGAAACGCTACTACAAATTTTGATTTAAAACATGTTTCATGGTCTGATGAAAAAATTAAATAAAATAAAAACCACAAATATAAAATAAGGTGGAGGCTATGTGATGTAGTGGGGCTGTTTTTCAGGGCCCTTGTTCAACAAGTGTCAGTTGAGATAGGTGCCATCCTCCCCATAAACCTAGTAGGATTAAGCCATTCAGCAAATGAGTGAGTGAGTGGGTGTTTCTCATTTTTTGAAATGTGAGACAAAGCTACTTCATCAAAAGGTGTATTTTTTTCTTGATCTTTTTTACCCCTTGTTTTCAAGGGGTGCCAGTAGTTGTCTATGGCACTGTAATCATGGATTGTTTACAGGTGGAATCCCTCCTCCAATATACTTTGGAGCTTTGATAGACAGGACGTGTCTGAAGTGGGGAACAAAAAGATGTGGGGGCAAAGGTGCATGTCGACTTTACAATGCTGATGCTTTTAGGTGAATACATGCATATTATACATCAACAACAAATTGTTAAAACTGATATCACTTATTGACTTGTTTGAATAATGAGATATCAACATGTACATATGACGTATATAAAAACTTTGCATACAGTGTTACTTATCTTATGAAAGTCCAAGTGTAATAGACTATTTTAAAGTTATTGTTGTAGTTACTGTTTAATCTCCATATTACGAAAAGTATGCCTTGGGTGATATGTGTTCCGCTTTATGTTTATTATGCCCACCTATGGCATGTAATTCTGGCTATAATTGTTAGATATTTTTTCACTTTAAAGTAGATCAAACATAGACTCCAGAACCTCTCATGAACAATGGGGTATAATATATTTTTACAACTGTTTTACCCTACAGAATGACTTTCTTGGGCCTCATCTATGGGCTATCCTCTCTGGGCTTTCTTCTTGGGTTGATACTATTCAACAGGCTGTTACACCACCAACGGCAGCTACAACTGCAAAACCAGGCCAAAACTGCCGAGCCAGAGGCCAACAATATGGCCGGGGATAATGAAAACATCCCGGTGGCTTTTGTGAAGTGCAAGGAAGAGCTGGATAAAGAGACCAGTATCTGAATTCTTATCTACAAAAACAGACATGTTTTCAACTGTAGTTATACTAATTACATGATGATTATCTTGTACAGTGTACAGTTCATGAGCTATTCAGTGCTATGGTATTTCTTACAAGAGTGCATGTACACACACACACACACACACACACACACACACACACACACACACACACACACACACTCTGAATGCCTCATTTACTTTGTGTTTTTTCCTCTCAAGGAATTCCTTATATTTCCCAAGATTAAATTGTTAAATTACCTGGTCAGTAAACCAATCAGTAATTTAGGTGTCATCTTGTTTAATAGAGTCCAAAATCATTATTCAACAGACTTTTTCTTGTGTATTATTAAATAGACAATTCGTATTACCCTCAATTTATGTTCCTTTATATGTTTTTTTAAATTGCAGTTGAGCTGCACAAAAATAACATGATTGTCATTAGTCTTAGAAAATGCATAATGTTTAATATAACACAGCTAACTTTGACTGACCAGAAGAAAAACAGCAAACTTTGGAAAGAATAGTTGTTGTTAAAGTCTCTATCAGTATATTATTATTATAAGTACACTTATAATAATAATATTAATAATAATAATAATAATAATAATAATAATAATAATAACAACAATAAATAAATAAATAAATAAATAAACAAACAAACAAATAAATAAACAAGTAAATAAGTAAGTAAGTAAATAAATAAAAACAATAACTTCTGAAGTAAAATAATTTTCAGCTGAAAAAAAAAAAAACCCACAATGCTGGCCTTTTTAGTTGTTTTGTTTATATATTGATGAGGTAGGGCACCCAATGGATATAAAAAGTCTATGCATCCTGTTAAAATGCCCAGTTTTTGTGATTTAACAACAGAAACAAAGATCAATAATTTCAGAACTTTTCCTTTTAATGTCACATACAACCTGTACAATTCAATTGAAAAACCAACTGAAATTTTATTTATCTATCTATCTATCTATCTATCTATCTATCTATCTATCTATCTATCTATCTATCTATCTATTTATTTATTTATTTGGGGGGGGTGTTAAAAAAAAGGTGGTTGCATAAGTGTGCACAAGCGTCCTCTTGTAATTGGGGAACTGTTCAGACTTGATAAATCACATTCAAACTCGTGGTCCACAAAGAGCTTACAAATCATCATAAAGATATCATTGTTATAAGGTATCACTTAGGAGAAGGGTACAAAAGAATTTCCAAGACATTACATACAATGGAACACAGTGAAGAAAAATATGGCAAAATACAAAGAACTGGACATCCCTCCAATATCAATACCAAAAAAAAAAAAAAAAAAAAAAAAAAAAAATCAGAAGAAAAGTGGTCTGGGAATCTGCCAAAAGGACTACAACAAGATTAAGGGAGCTGCATGAACTTCTGTCAAATACTGGCTGTGTTCTACATGCAAAAGCAATCTCAGATATTTTTCATATGAAGAAAAAATAATCCAAAGAAAAACATGGCTAAAGTTTCAAAAACCAACATTAGTTCTCCCAAACGCATGTGGGAAAATCTGCTATGGTCTGATAAGATTAGGGTTGCCCATAATTCCAAAAGGTAAGTTTCATGAAATAACAACACTGCTTAGCACAAAAAGAACATCATACCCAGGGTGAAGCATGGTGGTTGCAGCATCATGCCTTGGGCTTTTTATTCTTCACATGGTATATGGGCTAACTCAAGATGGAGTGAATTATAAACAGTTCCAAAAACCACACAATTCTGGCACAAACCTTTAGGCCTTTGCTAAAAAGCTCAATGTAAATATAAATTTCACCTTTCAACACGACACTGACCCAAAGCATACCACCAAATCAACAAAGCAATGGTTTCACCGGAAGAAGAAGAAAGTTATGGAATGGTAGAGTCTAGTTAACATTGAATCAAATTATAGACTTCCTAATTAACGTTGTAGCACCATTTAACACCAATTCTGGCAGTCAGGAATTGTCAAATCTGACTTCCCTCAATAACCCCAAATTAACCCTCAGTAGGTTAAACTTCCTTTGTTGCATAACTCCCAGGGGGGCTTAATTGTAGGCCTATATACAGAATTCATTTCCTAACATAGACATCTTGAGGGTGATTGGTGCGATTTACTGTACACATATTTTAATTAGATATGTTACAGTGCCTATGAACTAATGAGAGAACCAGGAGAGAGTAACAGAAAGTAATTTCACATCATTCAGGTACTTGAACTTATAGTGCTTGATCTGCTATTTGCAGACAAATAACTGCAATTTATTACTTTTTTCAAATTAATTAAATACATATATGGGGCAGCCGTGGCCTGACGGTTAGAGAAGCAGGTTTGGGACAGAAGGGTCACTGGTTCAATTCCTGAACTGGCAGGAAAAATGTGTGGTGGTGGTGGTGGGGAAAGTGAGCAGTAACCCCCCTTTCTCTAACCTTGATGGTTGAAGTGCCCTTGAGCAAGGCATCTAACTCCCAACTGCATAGTTTATGCATTTTGCTGGGAATCAACTCCTGGTCAGCGATTTACACAAGGTAAGACAAACACCATCCTGTATACAACACCATCCTGTATACAACATTCTGTATTGTCATTATTTTTTCTATTGTGTGAAGGGAGTTTGATGGCCTGCTGATTGAGGGCAGGGGCAAGATGTATCTGAGTTACCTGATAACCCCCTATCCTGAGTGAGCATGTGAGGTGGCGGCAGCATGTGTTGTGCTCCGTAGCATTGCCTCTATTAAAAAAGAAAGAACACTATGTTAGATGTTGATGCCACCAGATGTAGTGGACACAGTGACACTGAATCAGCCAAAAGGAAGAGCCATCATAAAAGCTGTAAAATCTAATTATCTACCAATAAACACACATGAAATTATTCATTCATTCATTCATTTTCTGAAAAGTTTAATCCTAATTAGGGTCACAGGGAGGCTGGCGCCCAGAGCAAGCAAACTCCACACAGAATTGCCCCCACTAAGTGCAGGGACATTCCAACCATTAAGCCACCATGCCACACTTCATTTAACACGCTCCATGTATTATTCACATTAGTCCTATTTTTTCTATTAAATTTCGATAATTCATTTTATACAAGTTACAAAATACTTGCAAGTTTATTTTTTTATATTCCTTATTTTTATTTTCAGCTTTCATTTTTCTTAAGTTCAGAAACTTCTTATATAATATTTTCTTCTTTTACAAGCATTTTTTAGACCCTTAGTTATCCATTGTTTCTATATTTTTTGGCTACTTTAGCCAGCAGAGGGCAATGTCTGTCATACAAAATGGAAATGAATTTTTCATGTGTTTACAGTATCTTAATCATAAATTTTGCTCCAAAGAATTTTAGGTTATTTCTGAAATGGTTAATGACAGTTTCCCTTACATAAAATGCCTGGTTTCTATTTCAACCTTTTACTGTATACCAAAATCAGAAGTTACAAAAATAAGTAAATGGTCACTTACATAATTTATAACTAGACCTCCAGTTATGTTCCCTTCAGTAACATTTGTGTAGATATTACCAATGAGTGTAGCAATGGAAGAATACAATCCCATTCAAAACAAAGAGTTTATAAACTCAGTTGTATGTGTTTGCCCATAAGAATTAAAGAGTTGAAAATGTTGAAGACTCCACTAACAAAAAAAGTTATTTAATTCATTTATTTATGAACTGCTTAATCCTAATTAGGGGATGTGGGGAGGCCGGCGCCCATCTCAGCCGACTCTGGGCGAGGGAAGAGTACACCCTGGACAGCTCGCCAGGCCATCGCAGAGCAGAAATACACTGATGGCTATGCACCCTACTCTTGATGAAAATCAGCAATGGTTCTTTTACATGCCCTCACCACAGACAGTGAGAGACATGGCCGGCCTTTGATAACCCAGTTAGCAGTGACAACCCGCTGATAGTGGGGCTTATACCCCCAACCTTCGGATCAGCAATCCAGCACCCTACCACCGAGTCAGACACTTCTACTATCAAAGTGTATAATTGACAATACCTGGTCAGAAATTACCAATGTACCTCTGTGAATTATCTGCACTGATGATTTATATTGTGATAAAAATGATTTTCAGGATTGATATAATTTTCAACACTGTTGCTGTCTATGCTCAGTATATTCAAAAGGTTTTATAAAATTTTTACTCACTGAAAGTGTGCAAGCCATAAAGAGTCTGTGTCAGTGACCTCTATCTGTCATGCAAACCTCTCCAAATCAGCAAGCTTTCTCACCATGATGACTCTGGCCTCCTCTAGATTTAATCTACACTTTCGTCCAAGTTCCTTGTATTTTGTTTTAGTTCTTGAGAATCCTGGCCTGTAATTATGTCTGAGTTTTTCTTTGTTAAATCTTTGTTGACACATGCATTCCTTCCTCTATGTTTTTTTGATTTGTCGTAGTCGGTAAACCTTAGCTTTTCTGTTTACATACCAAATTATAATAGCTGGTTTAGACTTGTTATCTTTCCTTGGAAGTGCATGGCAGGCTGCAATGGCATTGCTGTAACAATGTCTCTAATCAATGAACTGTAGTACCTCTAGCTCTAGGGAGTACATTTATACCAGTGTGTAATAGTAAAAATCACCACTACCTGCTTTAGCTGTAGCACTTGCATATGAGCAGTGCCTGGGGTTTAATCTACTCAAAATTACATTATTCATTCTTCTGTACTCTCCATACTTGTGTACAACTTGCAGACTGTATGACTGTATGGTATCTTAAGACTGTATCTGACGGGATATTTTTGTTCCAGATGCAAAATGTTAAAATCAAGAATAAAATGTTTCCGCATCCAGCAAAGTGCAGTTAGTACAAGTCACTTGCCTTCATATAAAATATGAAAATAGCAAGCTCTTAGCAAAATTATTTGCTTACAAGATTAATAATGTCAAGGGTCACATCGTGCCAACACTGTAATGTGAAAAGTAAGCTATATAACTACTTATTAAAAAAATATATTTTGTGGCATCCCCAAGGGATTGATAATAATACTTTACTAACATTTTTTTTTTTGCAGTTGCTTCTTGTCAGGCAGCCAATTATACAAAATTAAAGTAGTCATATTTGTAGGTCAAAGAAACAAAAATGCTGTAAAAGTTTGACAGCACTTTTTGATGAGGCACCAGTATGAAGCATTTACAAGCACCCTCCCAGTTGTCTTCTTGAACAAAAACATTTCATAGGGGACTGAGTCTGATATAATAAAAAATGTTGAAATAAAAAAAAAAAAAAAAACGGCCATTTAGATTTTTATCAATAAGATAATATGGGCAGAACATCACCAATCTGGAAAATGCTGTCTACAAATTATTGAACAATTTCAGAATAATGCCCCTTAACTTAATATTGCGAAGACTAGAATGTCTCATAATCCACAGTACATAATATCATCAAAAGATTTTGAAAATCTAGAGAAATCTCTGAAAACCAATATTGGATGGCCAGGATGTTTGGGCCTTCAGGTGGCACTGCAGGAAAATCAGGCATGGTTCTGACGTGAAAATCAATGCTTGGGCTCAGAAACACTACCAGAAATTATTGTCTACTATTTAACACCAGTTGATGCTATACCAGAGTATCATTTTGAACATCTGGATAAAATCATAACTCTCAAAAGCAATACCATAACACAAATATTTACAAGATGCACAAAATACCAGGGTCTCACTCTGGGCATGTGAATATCATCATAGACTTAGACTTAACTTTATTGATCCCTTTGGGATGACTCCCTCGGGGAAATTAAAAAAAATATTTATTAAAAATTAAATCATAACCCTTATAATCAGTGTTTAGTATCAATACTAAGTAACAAAGTAACTGAGATGGGTAAAAACATGACTCCTTTTGTTGCTAGATAGTGGCACTATACCACAGTCACTGCTGGCATGGGAATATCATTATGTCATAACCAGTAATTGTAGCAAATGTGCCATGCATCCAATAAGCAATATAATGAATTCTCACAAGGGAAATTATTGCCTCTGCATTTACCCCATCCAAAGTGAGCACACACACACACGTAAACAGTGAGCACACACATTTAGAGCAGTGGGCTACCACACACATTGGGGCACCCGGAGAGTGGCGTCTTGCTCAAGGGTGCTTTAGCCATGAATGTGGAGGAAGGGAAGGTGCAGCTGACTCCCCCACTGCCACCCATTTTTTCCTGCTGGTTCGGGAATCAAACCAGCAACCTTTCGGTCCCAAAGCTGCTTCTCTATCCATTAGGCTCTGGCTGCCCTTCATACGGAAGGGCATGTGGGCACCATCAGAAATAAGTTCTGTTTGAAAGAGTTCTATTTTCTAAAGATTTTTGGAACTACAAGGCTGATGTTCTGTAGACAGATGTTCAGAGTTTAATACATGTTAAATGTACATGTACATGTAAATGACTGGTCATCTCAGGTGTATTGTGAAGCAGAAAATTTAAATAAACATGTACTTCTAAAAACTTCCACATCCCTAGCTTGTGTCTCTTTACGTACATTTATCATTTCTCTATCAAAAACAAACAAACCAACAAAAAAGAAAAAAAAATGAAAAAAAAAAAACAAAAAACCTTGTGATCCAATTAGGTTTTCAAAAAGTTCTGATGAGAAACTGGGAATTTCTAAAGGAAAATGTAGTGTTTAAAAAGCATAGATAAATAACTGGATACAGTACAGTGACCACCACTTTTGTAAGGAACAGACTCATGAACAAACTCAGACAATTTAACACACGAACATTTATTACTAACTATCACAGACAATAAAGACTAAATAAGGTAAATGATGAATGAATTATGGAAATGACTGTACCAGAACAATATATGATATATTAAGAAAACAAAGACATTGTCTCGGTTAGCTTGCATTGCCACCTATATAAATCCTGAACACGTGCACACTTATTTTCATCAGTGCCAGTTATCTAAAAAAAATAAAATAAATGTAATTACTACACCCATTCATGAGTCATTTTACCTTGTTTGGTCAGTTTAAGATGAATTTCATGAATTTGGAAAATGTGTACGCTTTCTGCTGCTGGTAAAAAAGTATTTTTCTTTTCTTTTTGTTTTTTTTTTGTACATCAACCTTTTCATAGTTTTTGATGCTAGAAATCTGTACAAATATTAAAAATAACTGTTAGTATGATTATTTTAATGAATTTGAATAGTGTTTTGGTGTTATTTTTAATAAAGAGCTGTGGTTGCAAGGACTTTTGAAGTTTATTGGTTCTTAACTATTATCTTATTATCCATTTTGAAATTCTAATTCACTGCACATAACTGGCCATATCTCAGCAAAACATGAATGCTTTTGGTACCAAAATGGAGCTTACTGATTCAGTAATATTCATCATACATATAGCCCAAAATGAGACTTAATACCTGATTTGATGTGATAGGTCACATGTTGTGTCTTTGGTATGCTCCACTGAGAGTGACATCTTCATGGATTCTGTTTTGAGCTGGGCATATTGGCTGCAAGCTGGCCTGGCTTGACCCTCTAAAGTTTCTCTGGAGACTTCCTCCTTTTTTTTTTAGCTCAAAGGTCAAGAGAAACTACTAAACCTATATACCATAGAAAACCTGCATGCAAAAGTTCAAAATGATTCGCCCAGCAGTTCTTAAGAAACAGCCTAAAAAATAAATAGGTCAAGGTCATTTTGACAAGGTCAAAGGGCAAACAGAGAAACTGACAAGAATATACACACCTAGATACCATAGGAAACCTGTCTGCTAAATTTCAGAATGATCCAATAGTTCTTGAGAAATAGCCCACACAAAATTTATAAGGTCAAGGTCATTGCGACAAGATCAAAAGTCACACACAAAAAAAACTGTTGCTGTGCATATCTACATACCCCAAGGAACATGCGTGCAAAATTTCAGGATGTTCCGCCAAGCAGTTCTTCAGAAATAGCCTTAAAAATTAAAATAAGTAAATAGTTTTAATGTGGATGTGAATGAAAACAAAGGCCATGACAATACCCGACAGATTGATGGCTGAGTGGTAAAAACAAGAAATCTGATGGAGTGTATGGGTCATAGGCTTAATGTATTTACTGTGAGCAAGGGATATTCCAAATGCTGTAAATGTAAATATGCACCCAATGACAATCAAAATGTTTATACATTTTTTACCACAACACTGGGTACTTTGATCAGACACGTGTTATGTTGTATGTTGTTTAACTAGATGTGAATGCCAGGGGAAACAAACTGAAACTCTGATCTTTATTCTGATATTCATCTTTTGATCTTGCAAACACTTCTTCAGCTGTTCCAATATTTTTGGCGGGACTGCGCCTGGACAGCTTTGGGTGAATGGTCTCTATTAGCTATGTAAGCAAAAAAGTTTCCAAAGAAACAGGATGTTCATGCAAATAAGATGAGGTTTATCTTTGCCTGGAAATTTGATTTCATGCCAAATCAACATTATAATTTCATACATTTTTTACCCACTTATACTGCCCGTGTTCATTCATTCATTTTCTGAACCGCTTAATCCTAATTAGGGTCACGGGGAGGCTGGTGCCCATCTCAGCCAACTCTGGGCGAGGGAAGAGTACACCCTGGACAGCTCGCCATCGCCATCGCAGGGCAGAAACACGCTGACGGCTACTCTTGATGAAAATCAGCAATGCTTCTTTTACATGCCTCTCACCATTGACAGTGAGAAACATGGCCAGCATTTGATAACCCAGTTAGCTGCACTGGACAACAGAGAGAACGTTGAACCCCCGACCTTGGGATCAGTAATCCAGCACCCTACCACTGGGCCATTGATGCCCCTACTGCAGGTGTAGTTGAGGTAAATATATAGATCCAATAGGATTAAAAACCTTGCCCAAGGGCCCAGCAGTGACAACTTAGCAGCACTGGGCCTTGAATCCCCAACCCAAGCTGGTCGGCAATACATTTACCCAGTTTGTAGCATATTATGTCCTTAAAGTTTTTGCCAAATATTTTGAACTTTCCTCCTACTTTTTGTGTAGGTCTCCAAAATATGTATCAGTCATGAGAAGTATGGACTACATCTTTGAGCATCTGTAGGCATAAAATTTGTTAAAAGCTACAACAGAAGCTTCAGGTAAATCATATAAAAAAATATAGAGTAATTATATTCTGCATTATTCCCATCATGAAATCGCATGCTTGTGTCAAACTCCCATTCTGTAAAACGACAGCATGAAATTTGATGTCATCTCCGTCATTCAGTATCTTGCTGTCAGCGTCTTTGATTGAGTCGTTTGCTGGCTGTAAGTTCTTAGTTAGATTTTTTACCCCTTCGTACAGTTGTTTAGTTGAGTTGTTGAATGCATTCTGCTTAATGAATTGGCACTGCTCCTTTATTTTTTGGTTTTTGTCATGTCTTATCATATGTTTAACTTTTTAAAGATTGTAATTAGAGAGGTCTTTTAGTGTTTTTAGGCCTTTTGCCTTTGTTCTCTTCTCTTGTCAACTTCTGCTAATGTTTCTTTACTAATCTATAAGTTTTTGGTATAGTTATTGTCAATTGTCAGTAGATCCAAATGCAGTTGAGGTGGAGGTCTTATTTTCTTGAGTCGCATTTGTAAGACTGTCATTAGTAACTGATGATCAGAATTACACACGCCAGGTGATGTCTTTGCATTTTTGATGCAACTCTTCCATTTTTTGCTAATTGTGATCAATTTGTTTTTTTGTTTTTCTATCTGGTGATGTCCTTGTGTACAGGAATCTTGGGTGGGAGAAAAAGGTATTAGCTATGGTTATATTGTTTGTTTTGCAAAAATTCTATGAATTTCTCTCAAGTTCATCATTTCTTTCTCCAAGTTCATATTTTCCATAGACCTCATTGGGGGAATTCGGTTACCCAATTTTTGCATTTGTATCTCCGATAAGGATTTTAATGTCACATCTATGTATATTTCTTGAAGGTGATATAGAAAGCTTCCATTTCTTCATCAACCATTGAGATGGTTGAAGCATAGTATTGAATAATGCTGAAGTTATGTGGTTGAGGTTTTAATCTTAATTTTATAATTCTGTTGGTAATTGGGCAATGCAGTTGCTGAATCTTTTGATAGAATAGTTGCAAGTCCATGGCTGTATTCTGTGTCTTGGTCATTTTTTCCTGAGTATATGACAGTCTTATCTTCATGTGTCCTAAAACCTTCTTTTTTCTTTCCAAGCAACTTCTAATAGTCCAAGTATTTGTAGTTTGTATCTATCCATTTCATTGCAGATGGTGTTTAATTTGCCGAGATCATTCAGTTTGCAGATGTTTCAGGTGCTCATGTTTGTTTCCTTTTCCTTTTTCCTTTTCCTTTTTGTTTCCAGTTGGATTGGTCACGAAATGGATCTTCCAGTTGCACATTTTCCACTGTCAGCATGGTCGCTCGCTGCACAATGCACTCTTTGTTGACCCGTGCAACGAGTAATGCGGTATGTTCCAGTTTAAGGATGTGTGCTCATGTTTAGGAATGGGGTCAGGAGCAAAAGTTAAACAAAGAAGATGCCATTACATTCTTTCTTTGTTCACAGTGCCAAATAACAAAGCAAGTTATCTCTGCCATTTGTTTTGCAGGATAGAACCTCCGCCAGACTTACTGTCTATTTTTTCAAACTTACTGACTTATTGTTGCAAAGTAGCTGTTTTTCAGGCTCCATTAGCACCTACTCTGAAAGAACCACTGTCCTGCTGCCAAGAGCTTAAATGTAACCCTGGAAAGGTGAGCTTTAGGGTTGGTGTCCTTGCTCAAGAGAGATACCAAGGTGCAGTTTAACGTCATACCCAGGACTAAGACAGGTGTAGGCTTTTGCCACAGGCAATCTATCTTATGACATCTATGAGGGTTTATATGTATGTATAATATATGATGGTTAAATCAGTTCCTAGAAGATTAGTAAGTATTAGCTGGTGGCTTTCCACCAATCACTCACATTTCAGCCAGTACAGTCAGTTAGCCTAATGTGCATGTCTTTGAACTGTGGGAGAAACTTGAGTACCCGGAGGAAACTCAAGCAAGCATGGGAGAACATGCAAACTCTACACAGAAATGCCTGAACCTGGGAATTAAACCCAGGACCTTCTTGCGGTGAGGAGGACATGCCAACCACTATGCCACTGTGCCACCCTTTCTGCCAAATTATTTTGGTTGAATAATAATGATGTTTATTTGTTAAGTTGCCCTGGATACCTACTCTCAGTTTAACCCTTGCCTGTGAAAATATATCATAGACATTTCAAAAACAGTAGGCATAGACAGTATCACAACATGGAAGGTCATTGAAAAAAAAACTAAACCACTCCTGTGCTGAGCAAAAGGCAAAAACAACTGATGACAGAAAAATGGTGAGAAATACCATCAAAACAAAACAGAACAACATTATAGCAGCCAAACCGTAAGATGCAAACACTCATCAGCAAGAAAGATTGGAAAGCCAGATTGAAATTCGCAAAAAAAGGCCAATGGAGAAAGAGGAGAACTGTGCATGATCCCAAACATTAAAGCCAGATAAGGCAAAACCAGTGAAAAAACAAAATCTATTAGAAATTAGAAAATCTATTAGAAACCTAGAGGCCTCATGTAGTTTTTGGAAGCATACTCTCTCTCTCTCTCTCTCTCTCTCTCTCTCTCTCTCTCTCTCTCTATATATATATATATATATATATATATATA
>JAQMYF010000024.1:18373644-18386094 GCA_030014195.1 Neosilurus mollespiculum
CGGAAGAGCTGGAGGAAGTGGCTGAGGAAAGGGACGTCTGGGAGTCACTGCTTAGGCTGCTGCCCCTGCGACCCAACCCCGGAACAAGCGGAAGAAGATGGATGGATAGAAGCTGTCAGTTTTGGGTAGTGTAGAATTAGTGCCGAAGAGAACCTCAGTTTCGTCGCCATTTAATTTAAGAAAGTTGAGTGAGAGCCAGGTTCTTATTTCTGTGATGCAGTCAAAGAGGGAGGGGGAGGAAAAGTGGAAGTGGGCTTACTGTTGAGGTAGAGCTGGGTGTCATCTGCGTAACAGTGGAAATGGATTTTGTGTTTACGGAAAATATTGCCAAGGGGAAGGAGGTAAATGATATAGAGGGCCTGCCCAGGACAGAGCCCTGGGGCACACCTGTAGTGACAGAGGAAGTGAAAGATTTAAGTTTGATGAACTGAGTACGGCCTAAGAGGTAAGATTTGAACCAGTCTAATAGAGTGTGAGTGACACCAATGGAGGATAGTCTATTAAGAAGGGTGGTGTGACATATAGTATCAAAGGCCACACTCAGGTCAAGCAGAATGAGGATGGTAAGTGGGCAAGAGTCAGCTGCCATGAGGAGGTCATTGGTGATCTTTGTAAGGGCAATATTTGTACTATGGAGGGGGTGGAAACCAGATTGGAACTGTTCATACAGGAAATTGTGAGATAAAAGAGAGTGGAGCTGGGTAGGGTTTTATTTATTTATTTTTTGAGGATTTTAGATATGAAGGGTAAATTTGAAATCGCACAGAAGTTATTGAGGTTGGTGGGATCAGCACCGGGTTTTTTCAATATTGGAGTAATTACAGCGGGTTTGAAGGAAATAGGAACAGTTCCAATGGTGAAAGAAGAGTGGATAATGGCAGAAATGATGGGGACCAGAAAGGGGAGACAGGCTTTAACCAGAACTGTAGGAAGGGAGTTAAGCTGACAGGTTGATGACGAACTTTCTGATGAGGTCAGAAATTTCTGAGAGAGTGGGGAGCTGGAAGGTGGAAAATAAGTGAGTTGTAAAGTGAAACTCAGATGACAGACTAGGTAAAGAGGTAGGACCAAGGTGCTGGTGGATCTTCTGAATTTTGTTAACAATGAATAACAGGGTGTTACAGAAGGCAGTTGAGTAAAGGTGTGATGGTAGAGAGTCCAGGGGCCAGATGAAATTGTTGAGTAAAGAGAACAGTGATTTAGTATTAAGTTTATTTGAATAAATCAAGCCAGAAAAGTAGCAGGATTTGGTGCAATCAATGCAGTCCTTATAGTGCATGATATGATTTTTGTGTATCTCTTTATGGATGACCAGTCCAGTTCTTCTGTAGGGCCCCTCAAGTTGCCACCCTTTGGCTTTCATGAGGCGAAGTTTGGGAGTGAACCAGAGAGCTGAGATGGAGACAGACCTGGTTTTTAAAGGAACAAGAGATTAGAGAATATTATGAAGTCCAGTGTTGTAATATGAAACCAGTTCATCAGGGATGGATGAGATGTAGGTGTCCAGGAGGTGATCAGTACTGGAAGTGAGAGCGTCCATGTCAATGTTTTTAAGGTTACGAAATGTAATAAGACGTGGACGCTATATAATATGAAATATTGAATGAGAGGACATGATCAGTTATTGGGAATTTATCAGCAGTGCAGTCAAGAGGAGTGATGCCAGAACAACAAATTAAGTCCAGTATACGTCCTCTCGTGTGTGTGGGAACATTAGGGGTTTTGTTTGGGGGTAAACAGATGCAAAGATGGTGGGAATAGGTCCACAGTTCACATACAATGGATTCAAAAGAGCTGAAAACTGGGGCAGACAGTGACAAGACTCTCTTGAGGTATTCTGGTACCGAATATGGATAATAAGGAAATGCCCTGAGCAATGACCAAAGCGAATTGAAAATCAGCAAAAGTGGATATTTCTATTGTTTTACAACAACGTGGACATGGAACCCTTTCTTAAACAAGTATTTTAGCAAGGACAGATTGCGTTCATGGATATTTGAATTTGGTCATGTGGAAGATTATGCTTTGAAGGATGTATTTTTCATGATATCACATTTTCGTCCAGGTAAGCCATTTTCAACTTACTTTGGCTCTTACTCAAAACACTACCTTGCAACTTAATCCATATTATGCTGGAGTGGGTCACATATGTAATATTGGATAATTTTCCACACTAAATATATGACCAAGTAAAATATTTTGTCTCATTTATTTAACTGGGTTCTCTTTATCTACTTTTAAGGCTAATAAATAAAAATATATACATTTTTAAATTTTAATCCTGTGTTCCAGTGTTCACTGTTCATTTGTCTTTTGTTATATGCATAATATACCCCAAAAATATAATTATCAGAGGTTTTTACAGCAGAATCCCCGTCTTTTCTGGTTAAATGTTTTCAAATGTCTGAGGATCCTATGCGGGCTTTTACTAATGCATCCAATACATTACTTTACCAAATTTTTATGTTCCTCCTGCATAAGTGTAAATTCTGCCAGTTACAATCCCGTCAACCACTTGATAGGTTTCTGACATGTCAGACAGCATACACGAATATTCAGCTGATGATGATTCTTGAGTGTGTGGGGAGAATTTCACCATTAATCTTTTGAGGGACTACTGTCTTTAGGTGTCGAGGTACTGTTCGGGATTAGTGAATTTAATTAAACTTTTTTGAAGTGTTCCACGCAGCCAGAAATCTAAAAGCTCTCCAATGTATACATCCTTGACATCACAGCCATGCCAGTCAATTCATTCTAAGGCACTCGGCTTGTGATACAATTTGTAATAAAAATGGTAAAAATACTGCACAGCCAAATAATATTGGGGCAGTCATAGCCTAATGGTCAGAGAAGCGGCTTTGGGACTGGAAGGTTGCTGATTTGATTCCCGAACCAGCAGGAAAAATGTGTGGCGATGGGGGAGTGAACTGCACCTTCCCTTCCTACACCTTCACGGCTGAAGTGCCCTTGAGCAAGGCACTGCAATGTGTGTGGCAGCCCACTGCTCCGAGTATGTACTCATTGTTTACGCGTGTGTGTGTGCTCACTTTGGATGGGTTAATGCAGAGGTAATAATTTCCATTGCGGGATTAATACAGCATACCAAAATAATAATAATTAAAAAATTATATATATCCAGGCTAGTCTGCCTGTCTGCTGTTAGCCCCGCCTCTGCTCTGAGCCACTACTCCGCTTGTCTGCTGTTAGCCCCATGGTTGTTGTGAGCTAATACTCGGTCTGTCCACTGTTTGCCCCACCGAAGCTAAGAACTGCTAATCGGCCTGTCCGACATTAGCTCCTCCACAAGGCGGTGCTCCTGTGCTTGTAACTAGAACTCAATCATAGCTGTCTTCATGATTGTCCACGTTGAGTGGCTAGCTATCTTCAGTTCAAAGAGGGGTATAATGCACATTCGATGCTAATGGCTGCTGTAAATGGCAACCAATATCAGCAAAAAACTCTCTCCCTAGCATTTTTTTTAACCAGTAAAACTATGTGGAATCAAACTGCATGCTGACTCCATAGTTTCACGGGGACTTTAAGATTTCATGGATTTATCAGCAATGTTTTCAATGAGCTGTTGCGGTCAGCACTCAATCTACACCCTGTGGTAATGGACTGTACCATGTGAGTTTTAAGCACATGGTTTTGAGGTGGCACACACTCTCCGTTTTGAACGCTTGGCATTGATGCAGCAACACACACCCTTTTAGTACTCAAACAAGCTGAAAAACGGTACTCTTTACAAAAAAAGTATTAATAATAATAAACTCAGAATACCTCCTTGATTAAGCTATTTGCCTTAACTAAACATCTCGCTACCTCCTCCAAGGAGGTAATGTTTTTGTCAGCATTGGTTTGTCTGTCAGTTTGTTAGCAACTTTACACAAAAAGGTTACGAAGAGGGATAGCATATAGCTCAAGTAAATCATTTTGTTAAAACAACTGATTTTTGATTTTGGAGATGATCCAGATCACATTCTAGATTGGGGAATTTTTTTAAAAGATTCTATAAAATTTTGAGATAGGACAATGTTTTGTAAGAGTGCTATTTCAACAGACCTACGAGGGGTGCTGTGTACTTTTTTCAGCTGGGCAAAGGTTTGCGCATTCTGAGTGCTTCTAGTTCTAATATGCATGAGTACACCTGACAGCCATGTAGAAAAGGATGCGTTCAATGGACGAGTTTTTTTTTTTTTTTAACATTATTCTGGATGTGTGTCCTTCATTCATTTGGATGTGCTACCTACTATGCCACTGCGCACTCCCGGCTCATCGAGGATCATTAAGGATTACAAGTGCTTATTCCAGAGATGGCAGTCATTCATGGCCAGGAGTCAAGACAGCAAAATTTCTCTCCCCTGTCAATCACAGAGACAGTAATCAATCGTATGTGATTATGATGTCATGTATGTTGGCAAAGGGAAGATGATGCTTTCTTCTGTGTGTTGCACTGCTCTGAACACAGCATAAACAGTAAAACCATGAGGAGGCTAGCTTAGAGGAATCATTCACTGGTTGCTGGCTTGTGATCGAGATGAGTAGCTAGTCGGTGGGAATCGGTCAGAGCAAACTCGGGAGGAAATTAAAGAAATCTGCCCAAAATAAGGAAACGTGGACATATCAATGCTGAGAAAGGGGCAAATTGTGGATATCTCTAGCCCTAATCAACTCAAGTTCGCACTACCTATGCATATGGAGCCAACGTTTCCTTTCCTTTGGGAATTTCCGTCATAGGCATGTACACACCTAAACTTTTGCACTGACTCCCGGGAAAGACATGGCTCTTCATACAGGTTTAGCTGTTTTTTTTGAAGCAACCATTCCTGTACCTTCATTCACTGAATATCCTCTGCCTCCTTATCAGTAGAATTCGATAAGGTATTCAGGATAAATCTGGTTGCTGTCAAATATTACAAAGATCTTCGGATTGACCATATCGTCCACACAGCTGTCAAAGAAGTTGGCAATGCTCAGGTCTTTGGAGGGCGGCCGACAGAAATGTGGGTGACCTACTGTGTATTCCCCTACTAACACTCTTGCCAGAAACATGCACTTATATGGTGGATCACTCTGAAAAATGGGTGGTGCCAGGCCATGTCTTTGTAGTGTGAAGTTATGTTTGCTGGTAGAGTGGCAGAACTTGCTGGAGTACTTAGCATCACGAGCAAAATAACTTCCTGTGGAAAAAAGAGAAGAAAAAAAAAATAAAACAATATATACACATATATATTCACAATAACACTGAATGTTAAAAGTAAACATCATCACAATCATGTTCTAGAACTAGGCAGAGTAACTAGCCAAGTCTAATCTGGCCCTTTTTTTCCCCATGTTACCAGTGGTTTGCATCTTGTGGTAAACGCTCTGTATTTACATTTATTAATGGGTCCCTTGATTGAAGACTTTGACAATCATAAGCTTACCTCTAGAGTTCTTGGCTTAGCTGTATGTTGTGAATGGGTTTTTCCTTCACCAACGAAGTAGTTATATGATTATCCACTTTACTTTAGGCCTTTTGGTGTTGCTGACCTTAAAACCTTTCCTTTTTAAAAGAATGTACCACAATGTTGATTTGGTCACTCTTAACTTTTCTTCTGTCTTTCTCTTAGTCCTTATGTATTTTTTTTTTTAAGCTTTATGATGGCCTCCTTTTCTTGCATTGACAAAGTTCTTGAATACATACTAAGAGTCTGCCTGAACAGCTGCTAAACACAAATTCAACACATTAATTCCAGACCTTTTATCCACCTTAATAAGTCATGAAATAATGAAGAAACAGCCCTAACAGTCCAGGGGCAGGCTAATGGTTAGAGAAGTGGCTTTGGGACCTGAAGGTCCCCTGTTCAATTCCCATACCAGCAGGAAAAATGTGTGGTGATGGGGGAGTGAGCTGCACCTTCCCTTCCTCCACCTACATGGCTGAAGTGCCCTTGAGCAAGGCACCTACCCCCCAACTGTTCTCTTGGCACCCCAATGTGCACAGCAGCCCACTGCTTCGAGTGTGTGTGTGCTCACTGTTTATGTGTGTGTGTGTGTGTATGTGTGTGTGCTCACTTTGGATGGATTAAATGCAGAGGCAATAATTTCCCTTGTGGGAATAATACAGTATAGCAAAAAAATTACTGGCCATGAAACTGCATCAATTGTTTGATTACTTTTACAAATGTCAAAATGGTTAATTCAATATTTTTGTTAAAGCGCTTTAATTACAGCTAAAAGTCTATAGTTTAATCACATCTTGTCTACTTTATTTTACAATAATTGTGGTGGTGTACAGAAATTACAAAACTACAAAATTTGTGACACTTTCCGAGAACTTATGGAGCAGACTATATACAGTATGGTGTGTTTCATTGGTCATCAGAAAATAAAATAAAAAATTACCTTTTCCATAGACGTCACCATGACTTCCTGTAAGTCGCCAGTCAAAGTTATATGTGCAAATAGCCTGGATATTACTGTGACCTGTCCCATGAAACAGCATCCTCTCATCAATGTCTATAATGCGCTTAATCTTTCTTAGCTGGGCCTTTTTCCTATGATTAGAAAAAAAAAAAAAAACAGAAAACAATAATAAAAAACTTATTTTATCATTTTGTGCCCTATTAGAACAATAATGTTAATTTCAAAGAATGCTTATTATATTCATTATCTAACAGCTATTTGCCCAAGGTAAGGTGGATACTCCTGAATAGTCCTTGCAAGAAAGATAGTGAGGGGACTATTTAATTCGAAGACATCAACCAAGCCTGAGGTGAATAACTGTTTTAGTATATATACTACATGGAAACATAAAAAAGCAAACAAAGTCCAGATTTTTATTGTTTATTTTTAAATATTTTAACTATTAAAGAGGCAGGTCATGTGAGCTCTGTGCACTCCAAGCAGGGCTAAGCAGTGCATAGGTTTAACAGCCTCTTGTTATACTCATTAAGAATTTTAGTATACCGTGTGGAAGCATGTATATTTTGCATGATATTTTACAGCTCTTATAAGGGTATAACTTTAATAGTAAAATTAAATGTAAGTACACACTACTGACTGTTTTTCCTGTAATAGCCCTGTAATAGCACACCTCATTACAGTGCCATGAAAACTTTTTGTCTCTTTTTGATTTTCTGTATTTTTATTTATTCAAAACTATTAATGGTTACTGATATCCAAGCAATTAGGACTAGGCCACTCCAAACTCCTAATTTTATTTATTTATTTATTTTTAAGCCATTTGGAGGTAAACTTGCTCTTATGTTTCGGACTGTTGTCTTGCTGCTTATCCAGGTTAAGCTTAAGATTCAGATAATGGACTGATGACCAACTGGACATTCTCCTTTACTACTCTTTGGGTTGAACTGATCCTCCCCTCAATAACAGCAAGCTGCCAAGGCCCTGAAACAGCAAAGCCTACACCATAACACTACCACCACCGACTTTGACTGTGAGCATGATGTTCTTATTGTGGAAAGCAGTATTAACTCTATGTCAGATATAATGGGTACCATGCCTTCCAAGCACTTTTTACTCATCAGTGCATAAAACATCACCACAAAAGTTTTGGGGGTGATCAGCGTGCTTTCTGGAAAATATTACATAAGCCTTTATGTTCTTATTGCTTAACAGCAGTTCTCACTTTAGCACTCTCCCAGTGATACCATTTTTGCCCAGTGTCTTTTTAATGGTGGAACAAAGAACACTGACATTAACTAAACTGAGGAAGGTCAGTAGCTCCATAGTAGTTTATTTAAGTTCCTCTGGGACTGCTAGGATGAGTATTTGATGTGCTCTTGCAGTAATTTGGTTTGGACTCCTGGGCAGATTCACCACTGTTCCATGTTTCCTCCATTTAGAGGCTCTCACAGTAGTTTGCTTGGGTCTCAGTGTTTGATCGATTGATTTCTCAGGTCTTCTGGAATTTTCTTTGATGGAGGCATAGCATGCTCTTTACTGAGACCTTTTAGGGTGGAAAGGTTGTATTTATGTGAAGCCTAGATTCAAAAGGGCTGGCATTTTTGGAGTGACTATTCCAACTGAAGTCATCAATTAAATTTAATATGTGTAATTAAGGGAGCAATTACTTATTCACACTGCTGACACACGTGTTGGTTAGTATTTCATCTTTGATTAAAAAAAAAATAAAAAATCTTTTTTGTAAACAGATTGTCTTTTGTATTATACTAAATTTTGGGGGGATAAGAAATAATATTTATAAATTTGGAAAAACAGAGGATATCAAAAATTGGGCTAAGACTTTTTTCACTGCACTGTAATTATTTGGTTACAACTTATTTGTTTATTTATTTATTTTTAACAGTAATGTGCTCCTTAGTGGGTGCTATCTGAAGATTCTGTCATGAGCCTCATTCTACACTCATCATGTTTGCCGATAAGCTGAAGAAATCTCACACTTTCTTATGTGTTAACAAGTGCAGCAATGTGCTAAAAGCAATGATGTAAAATTAAATTAATTTATTTATTCATTCAATGTACCCCACCCTCACCCAGTCAGCTGGATGGGCGCCAACCTCCCCGCAATCCTAATTAGGAATAAGCGACTTAGAAAATGAATGAATCAATGAATGAATAATAAAATAAAAATAATAAGGAAGTGCATAGATGGGTGGATAAATGGATGAATGGACAGAGAGATAAATAGATAGAGGTGCACACCTGCAGAAAAACTCCCACAGATCCAGGTTCTGTATCCTCTGAATGGATTTTATAGGTTGAGACATGGTCCTCTCATACAGCCTGGCCACCTCTTTGTACTCAAATGTGTCTCTGCACAGAGGGATGAGCTATTGGACAGAAATACAAGGTCACATAGGGAGTCTGGTAAGTATTCAGTATTCTGGTAGATATGCAGTTCTTGCTTAGTGTGATGTTTACACAGATGTTGCAGATATTTTTTATACCTGATACGGCTCATCTGTGTTAACTCGTTCCCAGTGACAAGGGACTGGCAGAGCCAGGTTATCACAGATAAATCTGAGTACAAAATAATGAAACAATAAGTGACAATACATTGACTGCACCTTGTTAGAAAGAAAGTAAAGGGGTGCCTACATGAAAACCGATCATGGTCCTCCTTTGAGCCAATCTCATTCCGATGTTTCAACGGGTTTTGTTTCCGATATGTACAGATGCTCTCTAATTGTTACCAAAGTGATTTGAATGTTTTATCTGTTCATTTTTTCATGTTATTACAATCTATACTAATGTCATTCTACTTTGTACCAATGTTGTTCCAATATTGTAAAAAAAAAAAAAATAAAAAAAAGTGCAAATTTCCCCAAATCTTTATACTAGTGTTACTCTGACCATTATTAATATTTTCCTTTTTTCCCCCTATGTTGCCAATATACTCTGAACACAAAAAAAAATCCACCAAATTTTTCAACACTTGCAAAATATTTCACTCTTCCTTAAGTGTTCCCTAAAATTCTACAATGTCCTTCAATGTGCACCAATGTCCTCTGATTTCCTCTGATGTAATATCAGAATATGATCAGGGCAAATCGGGATCATGATCAGTATCGTGTGAGTGCACGTTAAGCAAGTAAGTTTGCATATATGAATTACCTAAATCCAGTGGCAGAATGTAGAGCTCTTTTTATTGGTCGCTGTTTTCCAGTTGCGACATTAATTTGCTTCATAACTACAAATCAAAGGCACATAAGGAATATTAAATCATCTGAAAACTGTGGTCAGTGTCTGTGGGAGATTTCAAATTGCCTTTCATAGTGTGTGGTTTGAAATGCCACCTGAAAAGTCTAATCTGTAGCTATATTTAGGTGTATGGAAATCCATGGACCCATGCTGGTTCCTGTTGTAGTTTGCTTCAATCTGTTCACTGGTAACTGAGCATCCTGCACTGGGATCAATCTGCAGACATGATAAAAGAGTGCAGCTGTCAGACAGACTGAACATGCAAAGGAAATGTGAGTGTTTAGTTTAGAAATCCGCAGCCCAGTCCTGGCCACCATGGTTTTGTGATCTTTTTTCTGCGTGGACATGTTTACCAAAGTTTGGCATGAAATGACAAATTCAATTATGTGTCAGAGAAGGGAAGGGAACTTTGATGCACCCACACAGAAGAAGTGAGCCCTCTTATGAAAACAGAAGTCACACATACCTCAAACATGTGCCACACTCCACATTCAGCCAGGTAAAACCAATGCCAGTTAGGCTCAGATGTGTCCATGTCCTCCTCGCACGATTCCTCATCGTTGTTTTTGGGGCACATTTGCTGAACATGCTGAATACACTTGTCATTTACAGAGCAATGCATCTGTGGCAGACTAGAGGTATAAACAGCAGACAGCTGGACCCAGACAGGCTTTTGTACCAAACAGCTGAGCCAAAAGGTGCTATTGTTTTATGATTGTGTCGCGGTGCTCACGCAAATTTCACAGCATCAATCGGCATCTTTAACTCTGGTGTCCAAACACAGCATAGTGTCAACAAAATACATCAACCAGCTACACTAATCTTTACAATAAAATCAAACCGATACCGATTACTATAGCTCTCCGAGGAGATTTAATCATGGAATTGATATTCGTGTAATTATTACCACCTGCCTAAGGGTGTACACACATCGTTACCTTGATTTAAAAGCGTAAAAACAACGCAACACTGTTATTATAACTGTATAAAACTGCTTTCCTTTCTTTCATCACAAGCTGTTGTTATGCATTGATATTTCCGCATACGTCACGGTGACGTAGAGGCCTTACACAACTAATGATTCCACGCTGATTGGGCTTGGTGTGAAAACTAATTATGCTTAACATTACCATGCACGCGTAATATAAAATACCATATAATACACACTACCTAAACACTTCATGTGAGCCAATTATGCAACCGAACCGAATGAACAATCTAAAGGAATCGAATAGCTGAGCCGATTCAAATGATTCGACTCACTCAAAGGACAAAGGGCTGTGTTCATTCCAAGGCCAACCCACAACAAGCACTCACACGCACACCTAGGGGCAATTTGGAACAGCCAATTAGCCTACTGTGCGTGTCGTCTGACTGTGGGAGGAAACAAGAGTACCCGGAGGAAACCCACACAAGCACGGGAAGAACATGCAAACTCCACACGGAAAAGCCTGAGCCGGGGAATCGAACCCAGGGCCTTCTTTCTATGAGGCCAACGTGCTGATCACTGTGCCACTGTTTTAAATTCTAAGTGTGTAAACTGTTTAACCTTCAATGTTCTGTCTCACTTTTAACACTCTATACAGTGGGACAAAAGGGAATACGCCCAATAAAAAATAATTTAACAGACAAATAATTCATTTTTAGACTTGTGACGGACTGTTAAAAAGTCTGTTAACTCAGACATTGTGCTACAATTAATGGCTCAATACAAACAAAATTGTTCTACCCCGGACGAGCCCACAATTTGTGACGTACTGGGGCGAGCTCCAGAAGTGTTCGGAACAAACCAGGTCAGGCTAGAAGTTGTAGGTAGGAGTAGGAGATGAGAGGTGTTTCTGGTTGTCTAGGTTTTAGCCGTGTTAACAATTGTTAACACTCAAAATTTTCTCAATGGCCACTAGAGGGGGCCAGAGATATAATACTACAGTATCTTCCGACAGTAAGACTGCTCGGTTCATCTCAAACAGCTAAAGAGGGATGATCGAATGCATATACACAGTTGAGAGTCAAATGCATCTCACTACTCCCACAAACAGCTCAGGAAGCATTTAAGCAATTAGTATAGATTAATGTATGGATGGGCAGCACGGTGTGGTTAGCACATCCTTCTTAGAGCAAGAAGGTCCTGGGTTCGAGCCGAGGATTGTCGGCTATTTGTTGCTGGCTGATGCCACCCTCTGACTGACCTAGCTCTCTGAAAACCTGACAGTTCTTGAGCTCCTGGAGTGAGAGGTATGCTTGCATATCTTTAGAACAACTTTGTGCACCTTTATACAGCAGTCTGATTAGTGTTCATTAAATTTAATTCATTAAATTGTCAGATTTTTAGAGAGCTAGAATTGTGGGACAGTTAGAGGGTGGCATCAGCCAGTGACAAATAGCCGTCAATTTGAATATTCCTCTTTCAACGGTTAAAAAGTTCAAGAGTGAAGGTAACCGGCACGGCCAGGTCAACCTGAACCATCAGAAAGATGCCTTTGCTCCATGAAGAGAGCAGTCGAGAAAGATCCTTGTTCCAAGGCTGCACACACTGCAGAAGACATCCAAACCAGCTCAAAAACTGTTACGCGCTATCTTCATAAAATGGGCTGTTATGGCCGAGCAGCAAGACACAGCCTTCTTCTTCGACCATCAAATATTCATTCTGAAATTTTTGGTGTCATTTTACTTATGTCCGGTCTCTGTATATATAAATTCAAAATTCAAATAAAAATTTTATTTGTCACATACAAATTATACACAGTACAATATGTAGTGAAATGCTTAGTACGACTGTCCAAA
>JAQMYF010000024.1:18460275-18472387 GCA_030014195.1 Neosilurus mollespiculum
TCTAAGGTATTTGTTAAAATGCTGACAGGCTTAGCACATGAAAATGGGGCCGGCCCACTGGCGCTATGCTGAGACCATCCAATAAAAATATTGGGATGACTTACGTCAGTAAGTAATGTACATCAGTTCTGGTGGATGGTAGGATGCGCAGCTAGCTGGATTGCTTATTTTTGTTCATTAGCAAGACGAAATAATGAATGAAGTATACTCTTTAATGGATGTACATATTTTCTTTTCAAGAAATCAGCAACATAGTGAATGACCATTTTAGTAACCCATTATTTGTATTGTTATGCAGTAAAAAAAGGTTGAGACCTTTTACACAAACCCCATTTTATATGAACCCCATTTTATATGAACCCCATTTAAATAAAATTGCATTTCTAGTGTGTGCCTTTGTGCTCCTTTATGTGGCTCATTTAATTCTGAGTTGTAGGCAGTGTCACAGAAAAACAAGAGGCTGCGTATAAGTGTAGAGTCTGTTGTGCCCCACTGGACTTTTCATGCCAGAGACGCCACTGATTATAATATATAAAACTGAACATTTTTTGTCTTATTATTCACTTCTTAATTCTTTTTTCCTCTTTCTCTTAGTATTATTATAATTCAAAGCCTTGTTTTTCTTTCTTGATATTCAATTAATTATCTGCTTCTTCTTAATATTATTATTATTATTATTTTTATTAATATTAAAAATAAGGAAAAAAGATGATTTTTTTTAAATATGCATAATGGTAACTGATATATGTTTATTAAAAAAATAGAGAGAGAGAGAGAGAGAGAGGAAGAGAGAGAAAGAGAGAGAGAGATAACCCAAACAACTGGTATATTTTACTATATTTCTTCTGCCTAAGCATGCATTCGTACATTTCTTCATGCAAACTGCAGTGTTTATTCGACTAGAAGTGACTTTTTAAATTTTGGATAAGCTTGCAGGCTTGTGCCAAGCTAGAACACATTTTAAACATTACAGCAATTCCATCATACTAACCATGGAGCTATTAAAATTAAAATAACATTAGCAAAGCACCACAAGCAACACTATTAACATCTCAAGTAAGAATGCAATATTAAAATGACAAAGATGAGAAAATGGCCTCAGTTTGCATGGTTAAATGATCATCATTATTTGCATCTGGTGTAACCCAGGAGAGAATGGATTAAATTTTGAATCTGGCTCCTTTCAAGGATTCTTCCTGTTTTTCCTTACCACTTTCACTTCGCAAAGTTATTAGGGATATAAATCTGTATTCAGAATTCTGTGAAGATGTTTCGTTACTGTGTCTATTGTCAAAAGTGCTATTAAAACAAAATGTACCATTTGCTGTTTTCTATTTATATTGTCTTTTTTCATCTGTGATTGATATTTCAGAGTATTACAATATAGTATGTTGATTCTATTCCTCACTCTGCCATTGACTATAATTTTACCATAGAACTTGATGTGATTTTTAAGAAATTCATCATGATTTTACTTTGATATTATAGCAAACCATATTAATTTCCAACCCCTCAGTTCAACTCCTTTAAGAAGATAATGAAAAATATAGGTGGTGGGTTGTGGCCAAAAATGAAGCAGAGTTACTGTAACCGCTCTGAAGTTGACTACCAATAATGGCCCAGCAGTGACCACTTGGTGATAGAGGGGCTTGAACCCCCAAACCTTTGGTTCAGTAAGCCAGCACCCTATCACCATGCTTTGTAATTTTTATCCCTTTATTGCTACATTTTCTGATGTGGATCATCCATGACAAAAGTTAGTTCATAAGTAATTTTCAAAATATTCCTTTCCTTATCAGCCTCTCTTATTTCTGTCACTTATTGATAAAATCAAAGCTTAATATTTTTATAAGACATTCCCATTTAAGAAAATAATAAGGAACAGCTTGTACCTGTAACTGGTACAAAGTGGTGATCCTGGAGGTGCCTTTCAAATATGCCAAATAAATATCATACAGAAAATGTCATTATATCAAGGATTATACACAATAAATACCAGTAAATATTTTACCTAGAGCAGTCATTAATCCACTGTGCATTTGAATAAACCAATTAATTTATATGTTATCTGCAGAGCTACAGTGGCTTGCAAATATTGCAAAAAAGTTGAGGGTTAAGGGCCTAACACTTGCAGCTGGGTGGTACTGTGGCTTGAATCTCCAACCTTGTGATCCTTAACACAAGAAAGGTATACTTCTTATTTTGTTGATTTACAACCTGTAATATAAATAAATCTTTTTTCTTGGGTTGTATATAATGGACCTCAAGAAATAATCCAAATTGGTGAAGTCGGGAAAAAAATGAATAAATAATAACAATAATAAATCTGTGCATGTGTGTGCGCATATCTGTTTGCATTTGTATTAACTCCCTTTGCTATGAAGCTCCCAAAAAATACCTGGTGTCGTAACATAAATAAAGCTGTGTGCTATCGATGTGTCACATGATGCTTGTTCTGAAAAGCCCCAGAGTCTTTAATACTAATTAAGAAGCACCTCCAAGCAAGCAACACCATGAAGACCAAAAAGCTCTCCAAACACATCAGAGACTAAGTTGGTGAGAATTTGGGTTTAAAAAAAAAATTTGAAACCTTAAAAATCCAATGGAGCACCATTATACTATTATATATATCACCACAAAATAGAAAGAATATGGCACCACAACAAACCTGCCTACAGAGGGACATTCTCCAGAAATCACAGACCAGGCAAGGAGAGCATGGCAGAGGTTTCACAGAGACTAAAGGTAACCCTTCACAGAGCTGGGCTTAATGGTAAAGTATTACAGTCAGAATATTAATAAATAAATAAAAATGTAAAACTTCACCAAAAGACTGCAACACATGGAAGAAGTTTAGGTTCTTTGGTGAGATGAGACTAAAATTTAACCTTTTTGGCCATCAAGGAAAACGCTAACTCTGGCACAAACCTAACAGTAAGGAGCATCATGCTGTGGGGATATTTTTTTATTAGGGACTAGGAATTTGATCCAAATTGAGGGTACGAGGGATTTTTTTTGTACTATTTCTTGTACTATTTCTTGTTTGCTTCACAGTAAGATATAACATATTTGTTTCCATTTTGTGTAAATTTACTGGAGGGAAAAACATCCATTTCAATTCCAGGTTTTAAGGCAACAAGTAAAAAATGCCAAGGGGCAAATATTTTTCAAGACAATGTACTGTTAAAACAATTTTTTTTTTATAGAAAATTGATCAGCTAAGCATCTTCTGACCAATAAGACTTGATAATTCATCAGCATTGGATAAAAAAATTCAATCTTGACACTGACTAGTTTAAAATAAAAACCTGTGATACCTAGTAGTTGACCATGACATTATTATGGTTTTACCATAGTACTTGAGAATTGATGTGCATTGCTATTGAGGAAATGTGAACTGCTATTTTAGATAAAGTAATACACTTAAAAAATATATCATCATGTTATTTTCCATTGGGGTCATATCAGTTATCTCTTCTTAGCTCTCTCAGATTATATCTTACACACACAGGCACAGTGTTGACTAAGCTGCTAGCCTTTCTACTGCCCCCTCCTCCTCTGTTGCAATGTGATCAGACAACACCATGCCCCTCTGGGGAAGTTTGATATTTACATAGCATGAAGCTCTCACAATCACTTTGATAATCTCAGCAAAAAGCTGACATGCCACTGCTTGAGATAGTTGTCCACAGTGGCACTTAACCAAATCCCAGCTTGACAGCACACGTCTGTGGTAACTTGCTCCACCTCACCAACCTCAATGTGTGTGTTCAGAATAAAGTATTCAATGCACGGTAATTACTTTTATCCTAGGAGCCTGTCCAGATAGCAGCAGATATTAATCAAAGCTGCTGTGAAAAGGTGCAGGGTGGTACTTAAACATTCATGCAGCATTACGCTGTCTCATTTCCCATTCCTGTTTCACCATTCATACACACATACGCACGCACACACGCGCACACACACACACACCCAAATCAACCGTAACATTAAAACCATCATGTCTATTATTGTGTAGTTCCTAATTGTGTCACGAAAATGGCTTAAACTTATCACGGCATAGGCTCCACAAGAACTCTGAAGGTGTGTTGTAGAATCAGACAACACATCCTTTAATTCCTGTAGGTTTCAAGGTGGGGCCTCCATGGTTTGGACTTGATTTTCCAACACATTGTGGTAGGGCACATTATGGCGGGGAGGCTGGGGCCCATCTCAGTCGACTCTGGTTGAAGGCGGAGTACACCCTGAACACCTCTCTAGACCATCGCAGGGCCAACACACATTCAACCATTCACACTCGCACTCACACCTAAAGGTGATTTGGAACAGCCAATTAGCCTACTGTACATGTTTTTGGACTGTGGGAGGAAACCGAAGTACCCAGAGGAAACCTACGCAAGCACGTGGAGGACATGCAAACTCCACAAAGAACGCCCGAGCCCAGGAATCGAACCCAGGCCTTCTTGCTGTGAGGCAAATGTGATAACCACTTCATCACAGTGCTGCCCATCTTATAGTAATATCATCATGAATTCTAGGACCCAATTTTTCACAGCAGAACACTGAACAGCTCTTGGTGGCAATGACAATGTGATTTGAATGGGAGTGATTGGTAAGAATGACCTCTCTGACCTGAGCCCTTGCATTTTTTTTGTTATTGGAATTCTGTGCTAGTCATGTCCATAACAAGCACCATGTTCGAGCATAAGGTGATTCATAAGTATACTTGGTACCAGGCTAGCTAAAGCCAAAGGTTGATGATCGACTTTGTAGTCGTGTCATCAGACCTGCGGCCATATGTCTTGGACACTAGGGTGAAGGAAGGAGGTTGGTGCCTGTCATGGTGGCAACCAGTGGTGAAAGAAGCCATCAAGGGTATGGGAGGAGTTTGGGATGGCCATGGAGAAGGATTTTCGGTTGGCCTCAAAGAAGTTCTGGGAAACTGTTCGGCCGCTCAGAAAGAGACCTGTCTGAACTTGTCCGAGGCTGCGCTTAGTCTGGATAGAGAACTGCTGACCCAGACTGAGGATATAGTCAAGTGGTTAAAGGAGCACCTTTTGGTTAAAGCAGCATCTTTTTAATCTGGGCACCATGTCCTCCACTGAGGTTGCAGAGTTTGAAGACTTGGGGGGCAATGAGTCCATTACCCTGAAGTAGTCAAAAAAGCTCCTCTGCAGCAGAGATGCTGAAGGCTCTGGACATTGTGTGACTGTTCTGCCTAACACACCTCTTTAATGTCACATGAAAGTCTGGAACAATACCTGTGCAGTGGCAGGGTGGTGAAGCATGCTCCAATATTGGGAGATTACACTTCTCAGCCTTACAAGAAAAGTTTATACCAGGATGTTGGAAAGGAGGCTCTGACCAATTGTCAAGCCTTGGATTCAGGAGGAGCAGTATGTCTTTCATCCTGGTCATGCAACAGTAGACCAGCACTTTACCTGTGCAGTTGTTAAGGGGGTCATGAAAGTTTGATCATCCTGTCTACATGTGTTTTGTTTTATCTGGCTCCTGTATAACCACAGTATGAGCTGTGTCCACATTTTTGGCTCCTCCAAATCTGAGGACATGTTCATAAACAGAAAAGGGTAGATCCAAATCAGGTATAAGTCTTTGCTTCAAACAGACGAGTTAAAGTATCTCAAGATCCTGTTCACAAATGATGATAGAATGGAGCAAAAGATGGACAGAAAAACTGGTGCTGTATCAGCAGTCATGAGGGTGCTGCATCAGTCCATTATGGCAGAGAAGGAGCTGAGCCAAAAGGCTAAGCTTTCGATTTACCAGTTCATATACACTCCAACCCTCACACATGGTCATGCGATTTGGTTAAAGACCGAAAGAATGAGATCATATATACAAGCCGCCTAAATGAGTTTCCTCAGCCTCAGATAAGCGAAGGTAAATAGATAAATGGAAGCAATAAATATTCACATTTTGTTGCAAAACAAAAATAAATAACTAAATAATAATAATATTTTGGAAAGAGGGCAAGTCTTTTCCATACCGACTATATGTTTTGGCATGATGACAGCACACACTTCAAAAGCAAAGAAAACACCACATGCTAGACTGCTTCCACCTGCACCTCCACAGGGTGTTCTCACCTGTCCTGGAACACCTGATTCTAATTTTTGGATTTGAAGCTGTGATAAATGTACTCTACTTTTTTCATGTGCTTAATCTATTAATTTAAAGTATGAAAATGACTTAATCTACATTTTATGTATTATTTGTTGGAATATAGAGCCTTTATCTCTAGACGCTGTATCAAAGCGAGGTGTTCAAAGATGTTGAAATAAAATTCAATCAATCCAGTGGAATATACTATTTTTTTTTTTTTAAAACGACTGCACACACACACACACACACACGCATAATCAAGTAAATCTAGCTTAAGTTTCATAAATCTGAAAGCACAGCCCATTAAGTGATGTAGTTCAAATTACGTTTGTTTTCAAAGAAGAATGTTAAAACTTTTCATTACAATATATTACAATATTAAAGATGAGATTGTATCGATTCATAATAATGTTAGTGATAACATGCCTGCCGATTCCAGTACTTTGTCCAACTTTGTTCTCTTTGCATTTTATTTTTATTATTAATATTATTATTATTATTATAAGCCTTAAAATCTGTCATTCATAAATGATAATCCTATTTGCATACATTGTCTGGCTCAAAGGAATTTTACAAATAAAGACTGAAAACCCATATGCAAAACCTGCATCACAAACAGCACACTTTCCCTTCTCTCTTGTGCTTACAGAATTCATGTAAACACCAAAAGACTTCACTTTCTACTTCACATTCTTACCCTAAACCCAAGCAGCTTCCTTTCTCCAAATTGCCAAATAAAACCTCTAAAAGATCTATGCATTCAGTATGTATGAGTTTGACCTCCATTGGACTGCTGTCGACTTTGGCTATGGGGTAATTTAACCTGATGTGCCTTGAGGGACAGTGGATTGTTTGAAGGATTATAGGGGCATGGCACCTTTGACCACCTGCTAAGGTACAGCCCATGACTGTTGTGCCATAATTACTAAATACAAGAAATTATTTTCTAGGTGCAAAATATCCTGAGCTCTACTGACCTACTGTGTAAAAGCACTGTGCAAGGACTTACCTGCAAAGACAATAGCTACTTACCTCTACCGCACTGTGTCCAGTCTGTGCTGTCTCCGCTTCATTTTTGCCTGAGGGGAAAAAAAAAAAAAAAAAAAAAAAAAAAAGTTTAAATGGGTGACAATAAATTATGTGTCACTGATGAATAGTGATTTATACTGAGTTGTAGAATTTGCTTTCATTGCGGCTACTAGGCTGATGATGAAGTAATTCATATGTCACACAGGGATACTGGTATTGGAAAATAGTGGCTTAATGTATGCTAGAGCAGTGTGTATGTGTGTGAAGTTCAGAGTTTTTGTAGGGCTGGCTCTAGATATGAATTTGTGTGTGCATGATGGTTTATGATTGATTGACAGGCAATTCACAGTGTATTTCTGCTTTGCACAATGTGTTTCCACATAGTTTTTACATCAACTGTGATCTTGACCATAAAAAATGGTTACAAAGAATTGATGAATCAATTCTCGACATGTATTAGCACTAGATGGCCAAAAGTATCTGGATATCTGACCATTACAGTTATCTCCATTATCTCCTGCTGACACAAAGTTAGAAGAACATAATAGTATAGAATGCATTTGTGATCTGGCATTAAGGTTTCCTTTCATTGGAACTAAGAGACCCAAACTGGTTTCAGGATGACAGTTCCCCTGTGCAAAAAAAAATAAGTTCCAAAAGACATGGTTTACCAAGGCTGGAGTGGAGCTGCATAGAGCCCTGACCTTAGCCACCAGAAATACCTCTGGGGTATACCGAAATACAGACTTCTTCCTTGACCTTAATAATGCTAATGTGGATGCATACACACTAATCTCCACAAGTATAATTTAAAATCTGGTAAATAGCCTTCCCAGCAGAGTTAAAGAAATTACAGTAGGAAAAGGAGACTAAATCTGAAACGAGCTGTTTAACAAGTACATAGTTGAGACTAGCCTGGTGTCTTCATGCTTCTGGCAACAATGTATAAATACTTGGTTGCACACACATGCTACCTGTATGTATGGCATGTTCAGTATGTCCAGTAGATTAAATCTATTAAACTATTAACTTCATTAAGATCACACATTCACTTGTGATTTTTGACCTTGGCCTATACACACAGAACGATATGACCAATCATTGCTTTCAAAGACTGAGCATTAAGTGAAGGCTACCTTTATACCAAATCATAATACCTCAGCTGCTACTAATTGCTTAAGGACTGATAAAACAATGTTAGCTTTTGTTGAGTGTATAACAGGCATCAAATTCTCACTTGATTTAACTATTTGTTTATTTATTTATTTTTCTTGTTGTTTGTGAAAATTAACAAGTCAAAGATGGTGCTTTTTACTGCATTTTGGGGGGAAAAAAAATCCCAAATTTAATGGTAATGGCATATGTAGAACCAGACTGAAAGGAAGATCTTAAGCTATTTGATCAACCTGATGTGAGCTGCACACTTTTTGTGAATTGTGAGCATAGAAGCAGCAAGCCCCACATCTGCCACCAGTTATTAAAGAAAGTTTGGGATCCATAACAGTATTGGCAGCTATCTCTGAAAACCTTTCATGCAATGATTATTATATTTAGTCTTATAGGACATTACAAAAAAAAAAATAAGGCAATTGTATAGGGAGAGGTACACCCTGAGATGCAAATACTCTTTCCTGGTGATGTTCTATTTGAGGATGGCAATGCCCCATACATAAACCCTTATGGGGCATTCTGCAGTTAGAGAGTACACAGCAGTTAGTTTCTAACAAGGCTATTTAAACTTTTCCACAACCTAATTCTGCTGTCCCTGTGTGACATAATAAAGATGATCATCTGTCTGATAGCAGCTTACCTTTGTCTGCTGATTCTCCCTGCCCCACATTATAACATCCTGGGACACACACAATGTATGTGTTTTTTTTTTTTTCTTCTTTTGACTTGTAAACCGAGGTGGATACAGAACATTTTGACTGGGGTAGGACAACAAGCTATTGCAGATTGTCCAAAGCAAAGTAAGACATTCATTTTTTTCTGAACCGCTTAATCCTAATTAGGGTCATGGGGAGGCTGGCCTCCCCATGACCCAGTCTCAGCCGACTCTGGGCATCGCAGGGCAGAAACACGCGGACGGCAACCCAGTGGCCTACTCTTTGCAAATAACAGCAATGATCCTTTTACATGCCTCTCACTGTAGACAGTGGGAGATATGGCTGGCCTTTGATAACTGCACTGGGGGGACAGCAATGACAACTTGGTGATAGTGGGGCTTGAACCCCCGACCTTCGAATCAGTAAGCCAGCACCCTACCACCAGGCCACTACTGCCCTGCAAAGCAAGACATTAGAATATAAATTAAGATAAAAATAAAGATAAAATAAAGTTTATAGACGTAAATGGCGACTTCTCTGTACACACATTTATGTTGAGTTTGGTATTCCACAAGGTTCTGCTTAAGGCCTTCTGCTTTTTCCTCCATACATGCTCCCATTAGGTCACATTATTCATGAACATGGTATTAGCTTCCACTGTTACACTGATGACACTTGTACATTTCAGCAAAGCCACATGAAAGACACCAGCTTAATAAAGTGTAGTGTAATGTGTTAATGTGAAATGTGTAATTAGACATTGGATGCTTACTAACTTCCTCTTGTCAAATTCTGATAAACAAGAAGTACTTGTGCTTGGACCACAGGCAGCTAGAAATAAGCATTCTGATTGTGTACTTTGGGTGGTGTTTTAGTTTCATCATGTGCAGCAGTAAAGGACCTCGGTCACTGCCAGTCTTTCATTTGAGGCTCATATAGATAATATTACTTGAATAGCTTATTTCATCTCAGGCATATTGCTAAAATAAGAAATATGATGTCACTGCATGATGCTGAAAAAATGTTCATGCTTTTTTGGCATGTCTTTTGTAATGTGTTACTGTCTGGATGTTTTAATAGGTGCACAAACAAGCTCTAATTAGTCCAGAATGCAGTGACAGGAGTCCTTACTGGAACCAGAAGATATCATTTATGATCCACCACACCCACTTACAGCAATAGATGCAGGCTACGTATTGATTCCCCGAAGAATGAAAACTACTGCAGGGGGCAAAAGGCAGCCGTGGTGGCAGCCGTAGCCTAATGGATAGGGACGTGATTTTGGGACCTAAAGGTTGCTGGTTCAATTCCCGTTCCAGTAGGAATAATGGGTGGCAGTGAGCTGCCATCGACATTCATGGCTGAAGTGCCCTGGAGCAAGGCACCTAACTTCGAACTGCTCTCCGGGCACCGGGATGTGTGGCAGCCCACTGCTCCGAGTGTGTGTGCTCACTGTTTATATATGTATAGGGTTTACATAGAATTTTAAATTACATTTTTTATTTTTTAAAAGAGTTAAGTATAAAATTTAAGAGTAACATTTTTCACCAAAGTTATTTTACTACGTAAAGCCGCTTTGCAACACTGTCATTTGTAAAAACCACTATGCAAATACAACTGGATTCATTTTAATTGAAAATTAGACTGCAATTTCATTTTTGAAACATTGTATTCCAACAAATTGTGGCTGAATTATATAGCAGACTGTTCAGTGACATTTTTTTTTTCAGGTCAGATTATATGATGTAGATTATTTTTTCATTTCAACACTACTATTAATACATTTTCAGCTGCCCAGCAAGTTTCAGAATCAAAATACTTTATTGGTCACGGAGGAAATTGTGTAATAAAAAAATTAAATTAAATTAAATAAAAAATGCGCATGTAGTTGCTGCACTGTGGTCCCAACTCTCCATGAAAGTCAAAGTTTCGCAGCGATAAAAAGTACAAAAACTCTCTCAACCCACATATTGTGAGGGCAGCTGCTTATGAACAATAAAATAATTAGTACAAGAAAAAAAATTAAAGTAAGAAAGAAAAAAAGTACGGAAAATACGGAAGGGCAGGAGCAACTGAAAATGCTGCATGCCTGTTATCGCATGTGCACTAAAAGGGCACAAGTTTGCATAAGCCCATACTGTCTATGTCGTCTGGCTTTTAGACAAGCATCATCGGAGAACATTATGTGTCATAAGACCATAGACCATGCAACTTATTACAAAATAATTGTTTCATGGTGTGCATTTATTTATTATTATTATTATTATTTTTTTTTGCAAATGCAAAATCAAATTGAGTGTAAAGTTGGCTTTAATGTGCCAATGTTATCCTCTATGCTATAGTCTATGCACACAGCAGTATTTTGTTAAGAAACAACTGCCATGATTATAGTGTGTTTTTGATTTTTTTTTTTTTTTTTTTTTAAACAATAGTTTTAAATCTTTAGTCATTTTAGGATTGGCTATACATTTTCCTAAATGAGCAGAGCACCCTATAACAGGTACAGAAAAATTCCAAATGCCAAAATGTAGAAAAACTGAAATGATTCAAAATCCCCTGTGACATACTACTATGTCCAAAGCTGAAGATAAATAACCATCAAAATGAAGGTCACAGTGTGACAAGGTAATGTAAAAAAGCCTATAAATTTATTCTTTGGGATTGTATTTGGTCCAATTTTTTATGGTGCTTGAGTTTAGGCTTTAGGAAAACCATTAATACCTAGAGATGATCTGCCTGGGTATCAGAGTTGATGTTTAGCTTAGTGATGTATTCAACATCAGATTATGTAATATCTTGACAGTCAAATAAGTATATCTTTATACTACTAGATGCTACCAACTTGCGTGTTACAAGATAACTATTTACTCAAAATGGTCTCTCTCATCAAATTGGTCATCCATGCAACGTACAAAATCATCAGTCTGGTTTTACCTTCTTTTTAAGTGTGTTTGGTGCTGAGTACCTAATGGAGAGCTCTGTCTCCCACGAAACTCTAGCTGGGTGCCATTGTTTTTAGAAGAGAGAGTCTTGGCTCCTTGCTGCTTCTCCAACTCCCCTGCACACACACACACACACACACACACACACACACACACACACACACACACACACACACACACACACACACACAC
>JAQMYF010000024.1:18502802-18515284 GCA_030014195.1 Neosilurus mollespiculum
TTACAAGTGTCTTGGGCCTCAAGAATTTTTAGTAGCACTTACAAATTTTTATTATTTGTAATTTGAACATCTTGAAGATATCTGATTATTTTAATATGCTAATTATTCATCATGACAAGCATCTGGGAGTCTGGTATGATCATGGCCATGTTTGCCAGAGAAACTTTTCAATATGGTGTTATATTTGCTACAATATTATATATTTAGTTTTAAACAAGGCCATTTGATTATTTTTCTGTAATAAGTATAGTCTTGGAAGTGAAATGAAGTCTTTGCGACAAGACCATTGTCCAGTCAAAAATAGGAATGTTTATATTTAAGAAGCTGTAAAGATTAGAAGAAATTTCTTTCCAATACTGCTGCTAGCACATATTATTCAGTACCATCAGAGGGTTATTTTAAGTCATAGCTGATTAAAATCGATTAATAGGTTGGTGAGATATGGGCTTTTATACATGAATGTCCACATGTGCAACAAGACTTTTGTCAATGACTGTATATATTACTAATGCAGCAAATTAATGCTTTATTTATGCCTCAATCCATCCCATGTCATCCGAGGAATCAGCCAGAAATCCCCAGATTAAGTCAAATTTTCATAAGAATCGTTCACTTGATGAGACAAGCACCAAATTTGTCATGAAAGTACCTTAGCTACCCCTGCTTCAGAAAAGCCTGGTAGCCACCTGAAAAATTCAAGATGGCTGCCATTTTTCAATATGGCCATACAAAGTGCACAAAACCTATATTTTTATATTTTTGTTGTTTCTTAGTCTTGGCCTTTTATATATCCTGCACTAAATGCAATTATTTAATGATGACACCTTCTATGGGTGACAGACAATTATTTAATATATGTAAATATGGTTATATTTATATTGTATAAACCATATTTCTGTATTTTGTACCTTCCAAGACACTGTTTATTTGACCACACTTTAGTTACCCGGTGGGTGTACAGATCGCATGGGACTGAATTGACACTGGATGAACGATCGGGCTAGGTGTAGATAATACTTTTCTTGAGCCTAGTTGTATCCCATACACTAACGTGTTTGGATCTATTTTGCATGGTTGGGTGGTAAAAGGATAACCCCTCGACCTTAACCGTCACATAAGCCAGTATGTCTAATAACACTAATCCTTTGAGGTGTGCTACAAAAATTGGCTCATAAAAATGCTGCCTTTGTCAGACTGACAAAACTGAAGACCTAACATCACCCCCATCTCATTTTTCTTGTAGTCCAGAAAATGATAGTTATACCATGATTGCTACAAATCTACCTTTTTTTCATGCTATCAATCAGATGTCAATCAGGTTGGATGTCTCTCGCTTAGATGGTGGATGTGGCATGGAAGATACATTGCGTAAGAACAATGTAAAATATCATCAAATGCTGTCTCATGTTCAGCAACAGTAAGCTTGAACGAGCAAGAAAAAAAACTTCTGATCATAAGAATGATACCAAGAACTTCCATGGTACCAGGGCAATGTTTTCTGTGTGAAAAGTTAGAAGCTATCACAGAATTAAGACAGGCAATGATCATGCAGATAAATGAGAGACTCAATAAATGTGCCCACAAACTTAATGATGGCAAACGTCTTGCGGTATTGAGTGCAGGAGATGTAGTGGCCCAGGAATTATAGTATCACAGTTCCTGCCTTAAATCACTGTATAAAAGAGAAGGAGCATTAGAGAAACAGGACACAGATAATGTGTCTTCTGGAAAAAAAGCATATCCGCTTGTGTTCGCCGGGCTTCTAACAAATGTATCGGAGGTACGGAACACAAGTAATGAGCCTGTCATCTTTCGATTAACTGATTTGGTTTCTCTATACAAGCAAGGGTTACAGCAGTTTGGCACAGATATCCCTGATGTAAATGCCACCAGGATAAAGGATATACTGCTAGCTGGTTTAGAGGCATACAAAAAAGGAGGGGATGATATTCTAGCAATTAGAGAAGACATTGGTCCAATTTGTCTGAGGCTTCGAGTTATTGAGATGCTTTTGTTATTGCTAAAGCTGCAAAAATATTACGCCAACAAATGACAAACCACAAATGTAGCTTTGGTGGTGTTTTCAGTAATGACTCCAAAACTGAAGCTGTACCTCCTGCATTGCTTCAGTTTGTGTATATGTTTAAGCATGGTGCTGACATAAAATCCCGGCTGTTGAATGGAGCAACCACAACAGACCTTGCAATGGCCGAACTGCTCCAACTTCAACTGTTTTTCCAAGATAAAATTAGGCACAACCACACAAAGTGTGATTGGAAAATACACATTACCTGTGTATCTTGGGTTGTCGGTGTATGCCAAAACTAGAAAACGAAAAAAAAAAAAAAAAAAACAGCTTGTTGACACACTTCATGAACATGGTCTGAGTATTTTATATGATCGGGTACTTAAGATTTCAGCACAGCTGGGTGATGCTGTTGTTGCCAGATATGCTGAAGATCTGTCCTCCGATACGAAGGAAAGGACTGTTCTGCACAGCAGCCATGGATAACATTGACCACAATCCATCTTCAACCAGTGCAAGTACATCTTTCCATGGAACCAGTATATCTATTTTTCAACACACAACTGAAGAAAATCAGGGAGAAGCTTTTGAACTACTTTAGATTAGGAACACTAAATCTAAAAAAGTCCCAGAGCTTCCTGATTCATATATAACTGTCAGACTATCCTTTTTCACAACAAAGAATCCTGCTCCCTCCAAAACCACCATCACATATGAGCAACTGCCAAAAGTTCTTCTTGCTAATGAATTTGAATGGCTAGAACATGTGAAACTTACACAAACCATTGATGATGATGCAAACATCTCTTGGTCAGCATACCATGCAGAGAAAAAAGGAGGGCTGAAATTTGAAACAAGTATTCCATCCCTGTTTCCACTGTTACAAGATGAAGCTCATTCAGTGGCAACTGTATAGCACACAATGAGAAAAATCAAAGATGCTCTCATATCTTAACCCAGAGCAGAATCCAGTCATAAGTGCAGATCAACCTATCTATGCAATTGCCAAACAGGTGCAATGGCCAGATGTGTTTGAAGAAGATAAATATGTAATCAGGGCAGCATGGTGGCATAGTGGTTAGCACGTCCGCCTCACAGCAAGAAGGCCTGGGTTCGATTCCCAGCTCGGGCGTTTCATGGAGATTGCATGTTCTCCCAGTGCTTGCATGGGGTTCCTCCGGGTACTCCGGTATCCTCCCACAGTCCAACAATATGTACAGTAGGCTAATTGGCTGTTCCAAATCACCCCTAAGTGTGAGTGTGAGTGTGAATGGTTGTGTGAGTGTTGGCCATTTGATGGCCTGGTGCGATGTCCAGGGTGTACCCCGCCCTCGCCCAGAGTCGGAGATGATCCACATTAATACGCTCTTTCAGAGAGGGAAATATTGACTTGTATTGCCAAGCCCTATCTGGACTCATGCCATTTTTCTTTGCAAACAACAATGTAAATGATGCTAGATGGCTATCCATCCATCTCAAAGATATGGTGACATTGTCAGAATGGCACCCTGACTTGGCCCATTGACTTAGTCAAGGGAAGTTAGTAGTTCACAAGACTCACTAAGAGTTTTCAGGGCTAGAAACTGACCAAGCTCATGAGTGCGATCTGAATGACTTCTTCAAGCATGAGAACCAGAACTTTCCTGCATCACTAGGCGATAACGGAAAGTTTACACTTCTAAAAAGTCACAGCTTGCAAATATTCTGGAAGATATTGTTTCACCTATAGACATAGAACCAGAGAGTGGTGTCATAGTAAAAGATTGTGCTTCTGTGATGATTGCATCACCGGTGGGTTAGTTTTTTTTTTTTGTTTTCTTGTGTGGAGTCTCTTTTGTTCTTTTCACAGAGATGGGGTGGATCCCACCAGCACAGGCTCCACCCACACCTGCACACCTGCTCCAGATTTCCGGCAATCACCACTGGCATTTAAGCCCTGTGGGGAGGCTTCTCCAGCACCAGAGTATTCTCGCTGCTTACGAGGTATCTCGGCCAGTTTTCTCTAGAACCGCTAGCATAGTGTTTATTATTGTGTTTTTCCCTATCGGTGATTTATGACTGTTGTCTTCCCTTCCTTCCAGTGCCTCCTCGATCCCCAGTGCTTCCACCCCATCTCTGCTACGCAGACACATTCCCTTTCAGATTGCTCGCCCAGTGCTTCCGCCCCACCTCTGCGACGCAGACACATTCCCTTTCAGATTGCTCGCCCAGTGCTTCCGCCCCACCTCTGCGACGCAGACACACTCTCTTCCGGGATTGCTCGCCCAGCACTTCCATCCCACCCCTGCGACACGGACACACTCTCTTCCGGATTGCATGCTCAGCGCTTCCGACCCATCTCCATGGATTACCTCCTCACCTTCCGGGTCCCTGGTTCCCTCTGCTTCCCCTCTCCAAAATTCAATAAATACTTTTAACTTCCTTTTTGCCTCCAGGTGTGCATTTGGGTCCTTACATTACATCTGGTTTCATACCATAACAGATTACCCTGCAAGCCCGGATCCAGTGAAGGAGGCCCTATCCACCCAAGGTATCCTCATTGGTTGTCATGAAAAAATGTTACACAGTATTATGGAATACTTGTTCTTCATGTGTCAGAGACACATGAAGAACAAGCTGTGCATCTATTGTGGTGTGCCTGGACACTTAATCACCGCCTGCCACTCCAAGCCAAAAGAGAGGGCTCACCACTGATGGAGAGCACAATGGTGAGCTAGACCTCTTCTTCCCCAAGCTCTCCTCCTTGCAAGACTGTTCCCGCCAGACTCCTCTGGACTCATAATACTGCCCCCATTCAAGAGTTGATTGACTCGGGGGGCGACGACAACTTCATCCATGAAGGATTGAGTAAACAACTCCAGCTACCCCTTGAGCCTCCCGCCTCCCCCAAGAAGGTACATGGCCACCTGATCTCCCTCGTCACTCACCTGACTGCCCCTGTCACCCTCATCATTTCCAGGAATTATAGGGAAACCATCCAGTAATTTGTCATCCTCTCACCTGCCTCCTCACTAGTTCTCGAGTACCCCTGGCTCCAGAAACATAACCCTCACTTCGATTGGAGGAACGTTGCCTAAACCCATTGGAGCCTTGAATGTCACTCTCACTGTCTCCTGTCGGCCCTCCCTCCCTCGGGGAATCTTAAACCACCTCCTGCTGCTCCTGTCCTTTCCAAAGTCCCACATGAGTACCACGATCTTGCCCCGGTCTTCTGTAAGGACCGGGCACTATCCCTAGCCCCCACCGCCCCTATAATTGCATCATTGATCTTCTTCCTGGGCCCCCCCTACCATCCAGCTGCCTGTACAACCTGTCCCGCCGAGAGAAGGAGGTCATGGAGGCTTATATCAAGGACTCCTTAGCTGCTGGACTTATCAGGCCCTCCTCCTCTCCTCTGGGTGCTGGATTTTTCTTCGTTAAGAAGAAGGATTCGTCTCTTCGCCCTTGCATCGATTTCAGAGGGCTTAACGACATAACCGTTTAGAACAAGTCACCTCTCCCTCTCATCAACCCCTCCTTCGATCCCCTCTGTCACGCACAGGTGTTCACTAAGTTGGACCTACGCAATGCCTACCACCTCATCTGCATCAGAGAGGGGGACGAATGGAAGACCACGTTCAACAAAGACCCATGGGCCACTTCAAATGCCTGGTCATACCCTTTGGTCTCATGAACACCCCAGTGGTGTTTCAAACCCTCATGAATGATGTCCTGCAAGACATGCTCAATTGGTTTGTCTTCATCTTCCTCAATGATATCCTCATCTTCTCGCTTCCTCAGCTTTGCCAACTTCTACCGCCGTTTCATCTGGGACTATAGCAAGGTTGCCAGTTCCCTCACATGTCTCACTTCCACCCGTTTCCCTTTCCAGTGGACACTGGAAGCCTCCACAGCATTTATACAGCTCAAATCCCTCTTCTCCAGAGCTACATTCCTCAAACACCCGAATCCTACTCTTCAGTTTGTTGTTGAGGTAAACGCCTCCAACACAGGGGCTGGGGCGGTCCTTTCCCAACGGAACCCAGAGACCAATAAGCTTCACCTGTGTGACTTTTTCTCTCGCCATCTCTCCCCGTCAGAAAGGGAATTACGATGTGGGAAACAGTTGCTGGCCATTGTGTGGGCTCTACAAGAGGGGAGGCACTGGCTGGAGTGCTCCAAGACCCCCTTAATCATCTGAACTGACCACAAGAACCAGGTGTACCTCCATTCTGCCAGATGCCATAATCCCAGCCAGGCTTGTTGGTCCCTCTTCCTCAGCCTATATCCTCTGCTACCACCCAGGTACCTGGAACACCAAGCCTGATGCTTTCTCTCACCTTCATTCCCCTCCTCCAGTTCCGAGGAACCGACTCCCATTATTCCCCCTTCCTGCATCGTGGGAGCGGCCTTGTGGGAGATTGAACAGATCATACGGGAGGTGCAAGAAAACCATCCAGACCCCAAGACCGGACTCCCCAATTGCCTCTTTGTTATGGATTTCGTCCGCTCCCAAGTGCTCCAGTGGGGGCACTCCTCTAAGCCGTCCTGTCATCCAGGCATACCCGCATCCTCCTCTTCCTCAAGCAGCACTTCTGGTGGCCCAGTATGGCCAAGGACGTCCGGGAGTTCGTCTTGGCCTGCTCTGTCTGTGCATGAGGCAAGGCCTCCCACCAACCTCCTGCTGGTCTACTGCACCCCTTACCCATCCCCAGCCTCCCCTGGTCCCACATCACCGTAGACTTCATCACTGGTCTACCATCCTCTGAAGGTAATACAGTCATTCTCACTATCATTGATCGTTTTTCCAAGTCCATGCATTATGTGGCTCTACCTAAATTGCCTTCTGCCCTTGAGACTGCTAACCTCCTTGTCCTTCACGTGTTTAAGATACATGGCATTCCCAGGGATATTGCTTCCGACAGAGGTCCCCAGTTTGCGTCTCAGGTCTGGAAGGAGTTTTATAAGGCGGAGGGCGCGACGGCCAGTCTCTCCTTAGGGTACCACCCACAGACAAACGGTCAGACAGAGCTGGCCAATCAGGACCTGGAGAGTGATCTCTGTTGTGTTGCTGCCCACCATCCTGCTTCTTGGAGTTCACCTCCTATGGATTGAGTACGCTCACAACTCCCTTACCAGTTCGGCCACAGGTATGTCCCCATTCATGACGTGTTACGGTTTTCAACCCCCTCTCTCGAGGTGGTGGTTCCATTGGTTAAAAAACACCTGAGACAGGTGTGAGAAGTTTAGAGGAATGTCCAAGCAGCTCTCACTCAATCGGCTGAGAGAAACAAGTGGCTGGCTGACCTTCATCGCTCCCCCGCTCCTGAGTACAAACCAGGGCAGATGGTGTGGCTCTCCTCGCGTGATCTCCCCCTCCAAACTGAGTCACGTAAGCTCACTCCATGCTTTATTGGACCGTTTCCTATTGTGAAAGTCATCAACCCCACCTCTGTAAAATTAAAGCTCCTGGATTCCCTTAACATCCCTCCCACCTTCCACGTGTCCCTTCTCAAACCGGTGTTCTCCAGTGACCTTGCAACGGAGAATGTCGTGGTCAATGTAAATGTTTTCGGCTTGGGTTGAGATGCATACAACTGTGTTGTTGCGGGTGCAATCAGTAGAATAAGCTGATTAAATCTATCACTTTATAAGACACAAAAACATCAATGTCATGTAAATATTGTTAATACACACACTCCATGTGTTTAATGTTAGAAGTTTTGTGTTTCGTTTGCTGTTATTCTGTGTTGCATTTAAGTATATCTGTATATAGGAGTGTTTGCTTTAGATGTAATTTGACCATGAAATGTTGCAAGGGTTACATTTTTATAGCCTCCATCATTTATATTTTAAATAGGTTACATTTCTGTGTTCAGAGATAGATTCCCTGAACTCAAAAAACATATATTTTGACATATAATGCTTGAAAATTGTGTGACACTTTGACAGTTCATTTAATGCCGACGTTTTAATGTTGGGTGGCCATCTTGAAATTTTCAGGTGGCTACCAGGCTTTTCTGAAACACACTGGTCTAAACTACATTCATGCCAAATTTGGTACTTGTCTCCTTAAGTGAAAAATTTTGTCACTAATCTGCTCCGTTATAAGGTGTAAAAATACACACACTTGAACTCTGTGACACACCATCATATAAGCCGTTACATTTTCACAAATTTAGAAACAATCACACACACACACACACACACACACACACACACACACACACACACACACACAATAGAAATGTATTATTCCCTGTGCGTCTCTTTACAGAACTTAAATGCAGGGCCTCAGCTGCTGCTTGAGAAGATCTCATTAAAAGATGCCACCAATCTCTTAAGCCTCTGAGAAGAAAGAAACAAGCAAAGCTAAATGAACATCTCCAGTTCACTGAGGCAGTATTCTTTCTCTCCTCTGTGTGTGCCCACAAACAAATACACACCCCTTCTAAAACTTTTCTACCAGGCTCTTTCATACTATTTGTTTTTTTACCCACCCGCCCTTCCATTTCAAAACCAGTATATATTTCAGATCTCCGAAGATTCTCACTCTCTCCCTCACTCCTTTTTCATATGCTTATGATAAAATTGTTCTATTTAAACCACTCACTCCAGGACATCTCTGTTGAAGGGCTTCTTGCTGTTGCCAAGGAATTCGCCAATCATCTGCCGGCTCAAACCCTTCCTCTGCAGCAGGAAGTGTGCGACACCTATGGGTGTGTCAGGAATGAAACCTCGTGAGATGAGAAACTGGAGGCCTTTATCTGGATTTCTGTTTTGAAAAAAAAAAAATAAAAATTGTACAAAATTATAATTTCACATAGCATTTTATATCAGGCATCACATAAAAACATCTATAGGCAAACAGAGTTACACTAATATGTAATGTATATAGACTACATTGACTAAAATGTTTGGGATAATGTACAGCGAGCCAGTCATTATTGCAAAATAAACCCCAACAGGGTGATCAGGACCCTGACATGCAGTGGATGTGATTGCATCACTATGGAGGGGTTTATTTTTTGATAATAACTGAATTGCTGTACTCTATCCTGCTTATTACACAACTACTTACTTAGTGGAAATTAATAATTCAACACAAAATGTTCAAACTTTTTTTATTGATTTAGAAATATATATATTTTAAATTTTGCTTCTGATGTGGTCTATAGCAACAGTCTGTTATACAAAACAATGATCTGTTATGAGCAAATAACAGACTGCCTTAACTGTCCAGTCAGAATTAAACATGCAAATGAGCTGTGTCATACATTGATGCCGAGAATTAAAATAATTGAAGACAAACAGGATATAGTCTACACATGCTTTGCTTTTTATCTGCAACCAAAAATAAGCCTAATTGGAACAAATGTAGTGTGGTGATTTCTGAAGAAAAAAAGTTCATTGCAGATAGTCATCTTTAAAAAAGAAAAAAAAAGAGCATCTTATTTTTAGGCTTTATTTCTCCATTCAGTATAGTGCATTAGCTGTTGAATGTCTAGCTGTCATGACACATTTCTTTTGCTCTCTCAGAGCGTGACTTTCAACCATGATAAAGCACTTCTGCCCCATCTGACTCCTCCATCTGACTCCCCCTTTATCTTAAAGCTGCAGTGTTTGAAATTTTTCTTTAAAAAACAACATAATTTAATTTTATATAAGATTTTGTAGGTAACTAATCACCTTCTCCACACCAAGCTAATCGGCTTCTGCCTGTGATCAGTTGAAGCCATTCTGTTTAGTTCATAATAAAAACAGTTATTCCAGTAGCTCCAGTAAATTCTTGTACTTGTAAGTGTAACTGAAAGCAAACAATCAACAAAAAAATTCTACTGAGCCAAAAGGCATGTTGAAGATTCTGAGGCCAAGCTGAAAAAATATATATATATATGGTTAGATAAGACCAAAATCAATCTCTTTGTCCTCAACACCTAATGAAGTATCTGGGGGAAAGCCAATACAGCTCACCATCCACAGGATGCCATACCTACAGTAAAGCATGAAGGTGGTAGCATCCTGTTATAAGTGTGTTTCCCTGCCACAGGGACTGGGGCATTTGTCAAGATAGGCCGTATATCAAATTCCTGGGGAAAGCCTGCTGCCCAAAAAGTTTTGGGAAGAAGGTACACCTTCCAGCCTGAAGTTGACCACACAGTGGCTGAAGGAAAAAAGATAAATGCTCTTACGTGGCCTAGTCAGAGCCCAGTTGTAAACCCTACTGAAAATCTGTGTAATGGAGTGAAGATTGCAGTCCATCAATGGTCATCATCCAATATAAGCATGACTGAGGTTGTACAATTTTGTAAATAAAAGTAGGCAAGTATTGCAGAGTCTAGATGTGCAGGGGTGGTAGAGAATGGTTTAACCATCTCAAGTTAGTAGGTCAGTAATTTCAAAACTCAAATCTTCATTGTGGGATTTGATATTTAGCCAAAGAAACATTGCCTACGAAATTGGGGCAATTTACAAAATATGGTACACAGATGCTACCCATTACTTAGTTATGATGTTTTGGATCTAGAATTTGGATATTGTAATTTTGATCTCTGATGTGTATTTTAGAGTTAAAGTTAGTTGGTTTTTAAGCATGCTGAATAGTTTTACATTCCAGCGGAGCAGTCGGTAGGTAGGCTTTTCTTTCACTAGGTATTCAGTAACTTTGAGTCATAGTGATAAGTTGTTTAGGATTCAGTCCTGAATTCTCCCTGAATGTGTAGTGACATGTCACTCACAGATGCAAGATTAATCCAAACCATATTAACATATGCTATCCAAAGCATATGCTTTGTGGTGCTATCCAAACCATATTAACATATGTTCTTATACAAGTAGAATGTATCATAATGCATATGTGATAGTGGTGCTATCCAAACCATATTAACATTTGTTCTTATACAAGTAGAATGTATCATAATGTTTCTAAAAGAAAGGCATTAAAATACCAAAATCCTACACTGTACATCTTTAGGAACTGAGGTACACATTTGCATATTCTGCATATGTATTATATGGCCATAATGCATATGTAGGTATGTGGACACCTTATCACAGTAAACATATTGTTCAATATGCATAATGAAACAATCCTTCCAGAGCCATAGACATTAATATGAAGTTATTAATTCTACCTTGGCTGTAATAAAAGCTTTCACTTTTCTCTGGAGGATTTCCATCAAGTTTGCGAAAATGACTTTGGGGGGTTGAGCTCGTTTAGCCACCATATGTAGCATTAGTGAACATGGAAACTGATGCTGTACAAGAAGGCCGGATTTACAGTCAGCATCCCATTTTATCCCAAAGATATTTAGTGGGGTTGAGGTTAAGGCTCTATGTAGGCTACACAAATTGTTCCATGGCAACATCAGTAAACCATGTCCTTACAGAGCTTGCTTTGTGCATGGGGCACTGATATAATGGAACACATTTGGGCATTTTAATTTCCAGTGAAGGGGAATCAGAACATGACAGCATACAAAGACATTCTATCCAACTGTGAACTTTTAATTTTGAGTCAACAAATTTTTGTAAAAAAAAATATATATATATATATATATATTTTTTACAGGATACACTACTACAAGGAAAAAGAGAGATCAGATGTAGAAGAAACAAGAACTCTCCATAGTATTAACAGAAATCTTGTTTCAACCATTCTTTAAAAAGATGCATACACCACACACGCATTGAGTGTGACACACATCTGAGTTCTACATTAATATCTGTCTTATCATTAACATAATGCAGGTTTTTTTTTCTAGAGATAGCATGTGACTGGACCCATGTTGATGGATCTCAAAAGCACTCCATCTATATGCTCTGTTGGGCACTCGTGTATACCACAATCTCGCTTTCCTTCTCTATTGTATAAAATGTCTTTTTGCAAGCTGAGACCTGCCAGAGGTGCAAGTTGATGTCTATCCACTTACAATTTATGAACAGAGGGATCAATTCAATTTCAGAAAACAGCATCTTATTTTTTATACCAGTCAAATACACTGAGTCTTTTTTTTTTTTTTTGGTTCTTGTTTACACATGTCAAATACACATTTAACGTATTTGAATGTGTTTTCAGCAAGGCTCCTTGGAACCTTGGGGGGAAAAGCAGTTTTCCTCATGGGGACCTGTCAAACACACATCCTTTGACCATTTGACATCCTTAAGGAGCATTGTCCAGTACTTTGTAATAATACTTTTATATGTAATCACCAATACTGTTTCTCTTTTACTAATTAATGAAGCATGTTTATCTTTTCACACTTTCCCAATTGTATAAATATCTTCATACTCTTCTACCTTATCCTTGTCTCAGCCTGTCGACTTCTACTCTTGCACTCATCTTTTATTCAGAGCTAACGCCTGGGAACATCTTGGGTTGACACAAACACACTCATACTCACACACACACACACACACACACACACACACACACACACACACACACACACAGAGACAGAGAGAGAGAGAGAGAGAG
>JAQMYF010000024.1:18522040-18545174 GCA_030014195.1 Neosilurus mollespiculum
CACACACACACACAGAGAATGAGAGAGAGAGAGAGAGATAGAAGGAGAGATAGAAGCTTCAATTGTAGTTGACAAAAAAAAAATCACTATTGAAATGCATAAAATTTGTAGTCAAAACTGAGAATATTCTTCATGTATTAGTGGAAAACGCTGATGTATATTTTCCCCAGGAATCTTATACAAGAAAGCAGGTATCCTCCTCGAAGACTAGGACATGTGCACCTTGCCTTCACCTGTTCTTACTACCTCTTGCTATTTCTGCTAAGTTTGGTGAAAATAATAGATTTGTTCCTTTTTGTACTTTTGTGCATGAGCTGAAAATGTAAACTCAGGAATAAGACTCTGCATAACATCCTGGCAGTTTTTTCTCTTTAGGCATCATCTGTCTATGGCTTTAGAACCAAACACCCATGCACACACACTGACGCACACATACTGTACCTAACCAAACACATCCTTCATCAAGCTCTTCTCAAACTACTCTTTCTTAATTAGCTTATACAAGAAGAACATCAGACCACCCTATTGACTCCCCTAATCCCTGATTGTTGTCTCAGCCATCAAACACACACACACACGCACACACGCATACACACGCACACACACTCACACCTGCTTCAGATGCAGCTGAAGTCTGGTTCAGGTATTAGACTGAAGAAACAACCTACTTGAACTAATGACACTCTCTCGCTCTTTTCCCTCACCTTCTGCTTATCTTTCTCTCTTTTTGTCTCCTTGCTTATATTGACTTGCTTTGATGATCTGGCCCCTGCATCTCCTTCAGAGAGTGAAGCAAAAAGAACTAAAATGTTTAGGAGAGAGAAATTTAATTTTGTCCCATTTGTTTCTAAAGCTGCAAAAGTGCTTAGTCAGGAATGTGCACAGGGCATCAAATAATACAGAAGTAACAGAAGGACTGTTAAAGGGCATTTTAACCATAACAATATGTCCTTTTAACCATTTTTTATTTTTAGTGCTCCCTAGCTTGCTGGCAAAACTGCTGTAAAGTATTCATTAAGAGAGGCGGTTTTCTACCAACATGTGGAGTGCTGTATGGCACAGCATGGCATAGCTCATGACCACCAACACTACAATTTAATATTCAAAGGGATAGGAAAGCATGTAATCATGTATATGTCACACTGTTATCTAAAAAGAGACAATGCAAGAAGGGTCTCCAGAAACAAGGGTGTATCCCCATGCAGGGTTACTTGGTTAACAAATGGGGCCAGATTTTGTGTGCTAATATACTGTATGTGCTAATATCTAAAAAAGTTTATAAGCATAATGGTAGTAAAACAAGCCAATAATTAAATTAATATGGCACATGGTATTTTAGTCTTTTCACTATCCTGCTATGGCGTACAAGTGTAGTGTAACAATAAAATTGGACATATCTATTCGTCCTTCACTTATCAGAGTTATGTCTCAAATCACATAATCATGTATTATTCTAAACCAGGGGTGTCAAACTCATTTTCACTGAGGGCCACATCACTAAATGTAAAGGTGATTGAGGAATAATAGTTAACCATCTATTTTAAAAGGGCAACCATGAAATCTGCATAGCAAAATGGTTAATTTAGGCATATGTCCTCTTTTTCTTTATTCACTCGCATTTTATGACAATGCTCAATAGTGACAAGCTAATATACAATCTTTCTTGAGTCAAGAATGACTAGCTGTTTACTTGAAAAGGCTGCCTCCACCTAGTGGAAGATAATAAATTAAGTTTCATGGTAATGGTAGATGCAAGAATGTATGATAATCATATTCTTTGAAAGCACTCAAATGAGTTGGAGGGCTGGTTTTGACTCGCAGGCCTTGAGTGTTCTAATCTGTACTGAGTACAAACACAGTTTGTAAACAACTGGGTTTCCTACTGCTCTTTGAGTTAGAATTTTTAAAACCATGCTGCTTGTCAACCTACCGAAAAGTCTGTTTTTTAAACCAGTTTCCTTTTAGGAAACATGTTTGAATGCCAGCCTATTTAAGGTTTTGATTTGAGACACAGCCTATGAAAACAATCATAAAGTCACCCTCAAGGTTTTAACGGCAGAGCTCATTTGTGTGCTTAACATCAATGTGCAAACCTAAAATCAGGAAATATTTGACAGTTTGACTTGGAAACCAGATGTATTTGGATGTTTTGGCTCTGATGTGCCATGTAGTCAATCTGACTTTTAGAGTTTTCAGATTTAAATACAATAAGCACCAAGAAATGCCACTTGTTCACCCAACTCCAGAACAGATTTTATTCCCATTACACAAAGTTTCCTACTAATCTGGTAAAAAATGGAATGAATATTCCTTTTTAAATCAATTTGGATTTTTTTTACATTACACATATGCAAGTTAAACATAATGAAATGTTAAATTGTTCCAGTAGTCCTATATTATAAATCTAAAATGTATAATATCTATTTAGTGTTATTTGCATTAGGAATGGAGGTCCCTTCAGTAAGTTATAATGTCAGCATCGGTTAGGTGCTGGTATCTGATTAGGGGTGGTATAGTGGTTAGCACTTCTGCCTCACGGCAAGAAGGTCTTGGGTCCACACCCTGGCCGCACGCATTTCTGTGTGGAGTTGCCATGATCTCCCCATGCTTGTGTGGGTACTCTGGTTTCCTGCAACAGAGATAAGCCCAGTAGGCCAATTGCTCATAGGTGTGGATGTGAGTAAAAATGATTATGTGTGTTGGCCCCGCAATGGTCTGGCAAGCTGTTCAGGGTAAGCCCAGTGTGGGCTGAGATATGCTTTAGCCTGCCCACGACCCTAATAGGATTAAGTGGATTGGCAAATGAGTGAGTTAGAGTGAGTTAGAATGTGAGCTTATCCCATCATGGAAAGTATCAAAGATTGCCTGACTATATTAGTGGGGTATAAGCACTAAGCTCAGTGAGACAATCAGAAATGTTCAGTTATATTTTATAAAGATTTCATAAACATGATTTGCATCACAACTTTCCATGTGATACAGGATTCAAATTCGAAGTTGGAAAATATTCTTTGATGAACTGTAAAACAACCCGGCAGAAGCACATAGGTAGGACAGGAGTAGTTTGTCGATGACATAACTGATTATGATGACAGCACAGTGTCTGTCCCTGGCATACAAAGGGTAACATCATTGTAAATCTTACCTCGAGCCACATGAATCAGCCTGCCCTCTCATACCCATTCTGCCTTGCAAGGCTGATACACAACAGATTACTTCCAGCACAAAAAGCATTCATTAAAATGTCAGAACTGCATGTATTTGGATGCAGGAGTAGAAGTCAAATAAGCAAAATATTTGACTTTGAGTTTAGAAATTTAAATATAAGGCCAGCGGGAGGAAGGAAAAGTGCCATGTCATCCTGAAACTTCTCAACTCTCTTGATGGTTGTTTCCAAAGCAGGTGGCAGAACTTTTAATTACCACGGTGAGATTACTGGCTGACTTTAATAGAATGACTAATGAGAAATCGAATAGGGAATTGTTTTTTCTCACCAACCTAAGGTCAGAGCCAAGCTGATTGAGAACTAAGGCTCAGGGGTTGGATTTTAAGGGTTTGACAGGGCTTGCTAAATGTCCCACAAAAAAAAAAAAAAAAAAAAAAAAACTGTGGGTTACCACTGGGTGGCTAATCTGCAAATAACATTAATTATGCCCTTAATGCTGAGGTGCATACTCAACAAATATTCTTATTTTTTAAGGCGATTAACATAATTGCCTTCATGCATGAGTTTATGTTCTTTGGTACATGAGCACACATAATCTTCAATCGATCTGACACATATGCATATACAGAGCATGAAAAATTAGCATTTTACAAAGATGACTCTTTAATTATTTGATACTTAACCAAAATGTTATTATTTTTTTATTATTATTTTAGGAAATATCAAGATAGCTCAGAATTTCTGTCTAATTCCCTCTTATAAAGAGCAAAGATTTTTTCAATTATTATTAGTTATATAATTGTTTCTTTATTATCAGGCAATGGTGCATATGCTTCCTAATAAGTGTGTATGTGGGTGCAATAATTGTAAGTGAAGGATCAGAGACACTGATACACTGTCTGCTTGCTAATCTTCAATTATATAGGAATGGACCATGCAGGCGTGAGAGTAGACAAGTCATATTTGGATAGAAGCAGAGCTATTTATAGAGGCTCAGTCAAATGCAAAGTGACAAGCATTTGAGGATGGGGCAGTGTTTGGGACAGGGGTGGGATTGAACCACAGCTGGGGGTATGTGTGTGTTGAAAGAGAAACAGACTTAAAGGTGACCTCAAGGGGGGCAGATCAAAAAGAGAAAACAAGTGAATACGATTAGGCAAATTGTAACTAAATACGTTAATGCCGAAGGATGATATAATATGTATCAAAGCAAGGAATAAGGCAGCTAAAAATTTCATTTGTGTGTTCAAAAACTTATACACTTATTTACTGGGTAAATAATTTAATCTAATGTGATGTTCAGTTGAGGCAGAATCCATTTCAAGCAGAATTACAAGATTATAGACCTTCAAATGTGGGCAGCATGGGATTTAAATACATTATTTATTTATTTTATTATTATTATTATTATTATTATTATTATTATTAGTATTAGTATTATTATTACTATTATTATTATCATTACCAAGAACAACACTGATAATATTTGTATTGTTAATAATAATAATAATAATAATAATAATAATGATAATAATAATAAAAATAATAATAGAATAATGAGAGAATATTTATCTCTAAATCTTGCATTAATTCTGGTGTTATTTTAAACCCTGAGGATGACTTCAGTTTCTAGAGCAAATGCATAAAATAGTCAACAAAATGTGTTGGTGAAAGAGATGGGGAAAAGATCCCCTCAACCTACTCACACATTAAAGAGGTTGAGACCAATACGGTATAGGCGCTTGCGCATGACATCTGTGGAGAGGGTAGGGGATTTGCAGCTGGTTGGGTTCTCACAGTGATATCGTGGCAGGCTGAGTATCATAGTCTGAAGCGCTTCCTTGGATGAGGCCTCAGAAGCTGAGCGGGCAGATGTTGATGTACTGCTGCTGCTCATCTGCTCTGAGCTGTTGTCAGCTGGGTCTGAAAATTGCCGCTTGGCCTCCAGAACCTCCACATTTGGGGCCTCTGAAGTCTCTCCCACTGGAGGTATGGCTTCTTCTACTATCTCCACTTGGGATGCAACCTCTGGTACTGGAGGCTCGGTCTTCTCCAGTCCAAGGGGTGGTAGATCCTCTATAAATTCCTCTTCACAAGGTGGGGGTGCTGGGAAATCACCGTCTGGTATTTCTCCATGATCCAACTCAGGAGGTGGAGGAATTGGTTCCTGTGGAGGTGGAGGCTGTTCAATGTTTTTAATTTCTTCTTTCGGGGGCTGTTTGGGGGTCTCAGTCACTGTGGCCCCCTGCTGTACACAGTTTCCAAGTGATACTGATGTGGAAGACTCCATGACTGAAGAGGACACATGAAAGTTTTGACTGTCAATCTGCACTGTCACGTCACGGAAGGCCATCATTAGCTTGCTGGCACTACGGGATATGTTATCTGCATTGTCACCCAACATTGTACCACTTTGGAGGGTGGTCTGGTCCAATGTACCACTCTCCCCAACAGTTACAGCCACTGTAGGCTTGCCACCTGCAGTCCCAAAGGCTTCAGAACTAAACTGATATGTTCCTCCGTCCTGCAAAGAGCACATGGTCTTCATGCTCCAGTTGCTAAGAGCATCATCAATGGACTTGGCAAGTGACTGTACCTGTTCTGTAAAGGAGTCTTCCAGGTCAGTGAGAGTGCCACCCATGGTAACAGGTAGTGATGGGGACCGGACCAGGGGGATGCCTGCAACAGAGCAGCCTTCAGCCAGTGCCCTCTCAGCTGAAAAGCCCTCTGCATTCTGAACACGTACTTTGCGAAGGGATATTCGGCGAGGAAGCCGGCTCTCCAGCAGGGAGTTGCGAATTTTCTCAAAGTTCTTGCTGAGTTGGTACTGGCGGAAGGCTGTCTGGATTTTGCAGGCGGCACGGCGTGAGATAAGGTGTCCCCCATATTTGTGCTCTAACATTTCGATCTGCAGGAACAGATAGAGACAAAGAAGGAAGATCAGCAGTGAGGTAAATGCACATATAAGCAAAAAAGTTATGATAGGTTCAATCAACAGAAAGTAGAAATCAGTGAATTTAAGTCAGTGAACAAGATTAAGAATCCAAACTGAAAACAAATTCAAACAGCAAACGGCATTATTATGCATAAAACAGAAACGCTAATAAAATTAAAATAAAATTTTTTTGACAAATGTGTACATGATGGGACTGAGAAATAAAACACTGAATATGCAATCTTAAACCATAAAACCAAAATAAATAATTAATATTCATATAAGTACCATAACTCATGAGCTTGCAGTGGAACAAAGCAAGTTTTAAATTATAGAAGAATTAAATAAAAATAAATTAAATAAAATGAAGCATTTATGAAATAATTCCTTAGCACCTTTGTAATTAAATGAATACCATCTCTAACTGGAATTTGCTCAAGTGATGATTAATTTTTTTTAAAGCCTACAGTTTTCCTTTTATCAGATTATAAACACAAGAGGTGCATGTTGGAACCTGGGCCAAAATAAGATGTTTTTTTAGCTATCACATTATATTGTACATGTAAATACACTAACTGTCAATACTGGCTTCACACAATTGATTACCAGCAGGGTTGTCAGTGTTGTTGGACAAAAACTGTGAATTATCCTCAGTCAATAACTGTAGGTGGTCTGGTGAGCTGTCCAGGGTCTACTCTGCCCTCGCCCAGAGTCGGCTGAGATGGGTGCCAGCCTCCCCGCGACCCTAATTGGAATAACTGCTTCAGAAAATGAATAAATGATGAATAACTGTATGCAAAATACACAACCCTTAACCAGTTAGTGGGAAAAGGTCTATAATAATAACAAATCAACTTTTGTCTCACTCAGGGTGTATTCCACAACATCAGAAATAGAGGTTGTTAGTGTTCCCCGGTTGCATAAAATGTTTCAGGATGCTGTGAAAGAAAGAAATTCATATTGAGTCCCTATAAAATTACCTAATCAGGTCATTAACTCAATCACTCACTCATCTGCCAAACTGTGGTCACCTGGATGGATCTCAGTCAACAATGGGTAAAGGCAGTGTACCCTCTGAACAGCTTGCCAGACCATCGCAAAGCTAACACACAACCATTCACACTTATTTTCATTTCTTTTGAACTGTTCCTATTATATTTTTTACTTGTCTGTCATAAGTTCCATTGAGTAAATACAGCTGGAAACATACAGTAGTTTATGTGTGTCCTTCAGTTTTTATGCTGCAAAGTAACAAAATGTGAATATTTTGAAGGGGTGGACTTTTTTCTATACCCACTGTATCTGGTGAAATTATTGCTTTCAGCTCTTTCTAGAGACAATAAAACGAGCTAGTGTGTGTGACAGGGTCGGGATTGTTTTACTGTATTCTGCATGATGCTTTGTTAAACACTGTCAGGTCAGCACCAGAGTCAGCGGTAAACTGCCCTCCCAAACTACATTTGCTTTTCAGAGCACCAGAGCAACAACATGGCCTGCAGACATGGCTGCCATAAACTACAATGTTCACAGTCATGGGACTTCTAATAAAGCACATCTTTGACACTGCACACAATCACACTTACACTATTTAAGAACTCTTATTTCCACTCACTAATTGTGAGGTATTATTTAGTGTGTGAATGCCAGACTTTCTGAAGCTGCTCTTCTTTGTTCATGTTCTGCTGTTTTTTTTTAATATGTGTATTTCTTCCTGTTTTCTGATTCCTGCCTTGTCCAGTTTATATTGTTTACTAATCGCCTTTTTCTCTTCCTGATTTTGACCACATTTTGAACTTGTCGGATTCTTTTTTTCTAATAAACTATTTGATTTGCATTGGCATTCACCTCTGGCATCTACAGTACATGACAAGCACAAATGACAGTGCCTCATTCAATATGTCATTTGTACATTTACTTACATTAGGGTATTAGCTGTTTGTGAGAACTCATCTTCCTTAATCAGCTTATTGTCTCCAGGAGTCATTACAGGGAGCTGAGCCTTTAAACAGGAGAGGATCTGTCGTTTGGAAAAGCAACTATCTGGTATCTCTCCTTAATCTCACTGAGTTTTGTTCCCAATAGGTATGCACACGTTACTGTTTGCATGACAGCCATATGGAACAATGTATACTTACCAAAGTGGAATTAATGGAAATGTAGGTCGGATTTGCACATCTGCAGATATTTCATCTTAGTGAATATACTGTATATATGATGTTTAAATTTGTTTATGATGTTGAAGTCTTTACCAGGGAAATGTGTGGCTGCACTGTCAATAAAAGTGACCATATGATGTCATATAATGATCAACATATTTACTGTCATGACCGCTTGCATACTAATATGAGCTTTTAAAATTAGTTTTTTCATGCCTTTGTTGAAGTCTTATTGGAGAGTCATGGTATTCTGCAATCTGGTATTCTAATTTAATAATAGCAGACAGCAGCAGTGAATAACCAACAATTTCTATGGACTCAATACTGATTGTAGACTCTGGATGACCATGACCAATAATATCAAACGGTTTTGTTGCCTAAATAATACAGTTAACATCATCAGTTCATTTACTACACTGTGTGGAAAAAAACACCATCAGAAAACACCATGGATCTTAAAAAGAGACACCAACACCTCTACACACAACCACAATAGACTTGAACTAAAGCAATCAAGATGTGAATAAAGTGTAAACTTTCAGGTGTAATTTAACTTATAATAATTTATAACTTTATTTTGTAATTTATTTTATTCACCTTTTAGGAATTATAGGCATTTTTACATATCTGCCCTAATCCTGATAGCTGTCTAACGCATTCCGTCTCCTCTGAAAAACATATATAGAAATGCATATTAAAGCACCAATTCCTGTACTGTCAAGTATTGATTTAACTTTTTTACCTTTTCAAATCATCATTTAAAACTATCAAAAGACCAAGAGGGCCTTCAAATAATACAGAAGAGTTTTCGCATATCCCAAAATGTATATTTCAGCATGGATCCTGTCAATAAGAAAAGGTATGGTGGAATACTATGTTTGTGAAGAGTGTGTGTGGTTTAATCATCTCTTTTCTCAAAATAAGACTTGAATCATGATCATTATCACTGCTGAACAGCAAAGCCCGCCTTGAACATTCATCATGTTTATCAGGAATTTTTGTGGCCCTGATCCAATGTGACAAAGCTTTAAAACTTTGTGAAAAAAAAAACAGGAAATTAATTTAATAAACATACAGGAAATTACCATTACAGGAAATAAAGGGAACAAAAATTAAAGGAAGTGATGTTAATAACCTGAGGCTGTTTATGGGAGCTGAACCTCATACACACATTAAAATTCAGATTTGAATGCACAGAGGTGGTCCCATACACTGAATGGGGGCTTGGTTGATTAGTAAACTCATATTGGATTATTTGTTTTTGTGCTCCATGGGAGCCCTGTGGTGAATTGGTGAATAAAAACAGGGCAGAAGTTGGAGAATGTCTTTCTGTCATTCACTTGTAAGAGAAACAATATACCAATATCTTTAAGAATTTAATTAGGTCCATAAGTATTTAGACACTGTAACAATTTTTTTTCAAATCTGTCTCCTCCACTTATATTACCGGTGAAAGTGTACACTTCAATCACGTCTTGATTGCTGGATATTAAATTCACTGTTTTAATATACAGACACAAATCTACAAAAATTCGGTTCCTCCTCCTTCATGAGTGAAGTGCTCTTAAGCAAGGCACCTAACTCACATCTGCTTTCCGGGCACCCGCAATGTGGCTGCCCACATTGCTTTGTGCATGCTCACTTTGGATAGATTAAATTCAGAGCCTTTGCCGGATTAATACAGTATCTATAAAAGGGAGACAAAAAGTGAAAGAGAGAGTACACAGCCCTGTTGTGAATCCATCCTGTCAGTTCTGCTTCTGATCACTTCAGGATGAATGACAGATAATTCCGGAAATTGTGTGGCCATAGCATATGAGTGTCAAAGACATGGTATTTAGATTTGACATCATTCCTTTCTAAATGGCATAGTAAATTTAGCCTGATGGCTGGATCAGTCCTTTGTCAATGTGCAGTGTGGATGCCTCTGCTCTAGTAGGTTACATTGTTTAGCTTTGTTAATCTCTAAGGTGAAAGCTTTGTAAATTATGTGATCATGTGACATTTATACCTTTTTTAACTATGCGATTTAATACTTACATGATAAAGTAAAGCGCCCTTCACACTATAACCAATTGGCCCAGCGTATTCCAGTGTATGGATAATTTTTGGCATTCACTGCCATACACTGAAGTTAATTTAGAGTCCATATGTTGTTGTTTGTACCATTCGTTGGAAATTTTTGTGCATGCATGAAAAGGTATGTCAGCGAAGACAGCCTGTGTGCAGCCAGAAAGCTCTGTATGCACTATGGGAACGTCTTGTTCATCTGAAGTAAGATTTAAGTTACTGGTATGGTCTCATTTTTCCACCCCTAGGGAGTTCATTTCTAAGCATTCATCCTGCTCAACCACACTCCTGAGCATAAATTCTTTCTTCTTGGCTGTGGGCTTCTTTGGCTTCCCTTCTGGATGAGGATGTGGAGGTAGCTGAGACAGTGGATACACTAAAAGAGATGTTTCTCTTGGCAGTTGGTGAAAAGTTGGGACGGGAAAACCTGGATCTTTAGGCTTCTTGTGATGCAGCTGCATCTGCAGATGAAGATGTGGGTGGTGGAGATGGAGCCTTGCATGTTTGCATGGAAAGAAAATTTGTTTAGTCACTGTGTGACGTGATTGGTTTACATTCACGGATCATACGGAGAATGCGTGCACAGCTCGCTATCCTTTCATTAACATTTATTATTATTTGTTCAATATTTGCAGTGGTTCACAAATGATAAGTTTATTCAAATATTTTGATTTGGTTTTGATTTTGCTTCTTTCATTGTGAATTCATTCTTCAATAAGATAAAACTTAAAACTAGCCTTCTAGACTATAAATCTGAAGAAATTACTCTTCTACTGTATTAAGCTTCACAACCTTTTTAGATAAAATGTCTGAGGTCTGTTTGAAAGGAAAAAAAAGTTTTGGAGAAATGGGAGAAATCCTTCAGTAGAAAAGGTCAAACTAAATACATTTCTGTTCCATACGATTAAATCTCTTGCCTGCTCGGTTCAGCTGAGTGTTTTTCTCTAGCCAAATGACGCCAGATAGCACCACAATCATAGTTTCTTTTTTATTTTCTCTTCACACAGATTTCTAATTCTCACACCACTTTTACTTTCTCTCTGTAAATGACATTGTACCAATGGACTAAAAACACTTTTCACTAAATACCTGTCATCCTTACTAGTCATCATTCACTAGTCACAACCAGCCATTTTACTAGTTTTCCACTTCCATTTTGGTACTTGACATTTCCTCATTTGCACTGATGATGTTTATCTCATAGGTGCATGTATATTTATGAGCATCAGCAAGAGACCTGATAATTAAAGGTCTCGTTGCGAGGCTACACTGGATTTTATTACCATAAACAGGTAATCATGAAGAAGTGAGGTTATATCTATCTGTGGGGGCATCAGAATGTAGCCTTTCGGAGGACGTGCCTCAGGTTACAAAACCTTGATTAGCAGCCAGTTTGTATGCACAAGGGAGCTAAAGCTATTTATTCAAGAAGCCTGAAGGAATCAAAGGTATTAATGTTTGATCAATAATAAACTTGCTCAAAATGTCACTGAAGCAGTGGTATTATGTAGGCATCACAGTGTTGTGTCACAGCTTTAAGGTTTTGTTCGTCCTGAACTTCGACAAGTTTTGAATATTCTTACTGTAAATGTGTGGGCTGCTTCAGATTCTCTGGTTTTCTCCCACTTACCAAAAACTATCTGTATTCTAAATTTGTATTTCCATCTTGCCTCTAGTGCACTGGATCCATCTAGGCTTTAACCAAATTTCATAATTCAGATTAATAAAGAGTTCATGAATAAATAAATCACCTTTATAATCAAAATATTGTTAAATGTAGATCCTACAGCTGAGATTAAATATAATGGCCACTGAATACTGAGATTTATACTCGATGTTAAAAAAACAGAAAATTATGTATGGAGAACCGGTATGCAGTATACATGCTATTTTGATGTTCTTGTTTGCAGTATATCTTGAACATTTACAGATTTGAGGTAGAATAGTAAATAGGCACAAAGAGGAACAAATAATTTATTTGTTTTTTGTTTGTTTGTTTGTTTATTTTATTTATTTATTTTTTACATGCAAACCGTAAAAAATACTAAAAATTAATACCAGTAATACTGTTGAGTAAAGATAAAATACTTTATTTTTGTGGGGTTGGCGGACCAGTTTCTATATATTTAACATAATATATTGCCCTATATTGGGAATAATAAACAATTGGAGCAGGGAACACCAGAAGCCAAATAAAAATTTGATGCCACATACTTTGATTGAATTAATATATTAAAATATTTTTTTCATGTCTGGGCTTGAAGCAAATGTATGTAATGGCAGTGAAATCAACTGACACTACAGACAGTTGGCCCCAAAATGCAAACGTAATGCATCCTGTTAAGGTTTAGAAAATAAAGTCAGTATCACTGCTCAGGAGTGAGGCTCTGATATATTTGAAAAAGGTAACTGCTGCAAGGACGCAAGGAAGATCATTTATATTCTAAGCATGTACAGCATGTCGAATGGAATGAAGCTTGAATACACTCAATAATGTGCATATTTCTCCTGTGTTAGAGCACAGTGCTCATCATATCAGTGCACTGAGAAAAAAAAATAGATGGGATTTAATTACCGCCATTAATGCTAGACTTCTCATGTAACAATTCAAAATTTCAAAATTTTATGTAAATTTGAACTGTGCTTTCTATTAATACTACTACTACTACTACTACTACTACTACTACTCATCATCATCATCATCACCATCACCATCATCTACATTCAAGTATTTGCAGGCAACCTCTTTGAAATATCAGCGTTGCTTAAATTTAATAGCAACATGTATTTTCTGTAAACTGTTCAGTCCTCTAACATCTAGGGCAGTGGTAGGCTCAGTGGTTAGGGCATGGGGTTACTAATCATAAGGTTGGAGGTTCAAGCCATAGTACCACCGATCCGATTGTACTGTACAGGCAGTGTTTATGCACACAATGAAAGCACGGATGATTTGAAATAGAAGATATCCCTGACCTCAATCCTACTGAACACTGCAGGCCTCTTTGCTCAACATCACTATCTGACCTCACTAATGCTGTTGTGTCTGAATGATCACATATCCCTCGAGAAGTGTATTTATTGTAAATTAATTCTAGACTAATCTTCGCATCAAGTACATAGAAGTTTAAAAGTCTGCTGCCCACATATTTTTAAACATACAGTGTATAAAAACCTACTAAAGGTCAACATGTACATATAGTAAGAGAATCCATAGCAGCAAGTGATACACATAGATACCCATAAAAATCAAGCATATATTATCGTTGATTTAAGATATCTATTTGCAAATCAGCAGGGCAGCAGGGCTGACTCTGGGCTGGCGCCCATTTCAGCTGACTCTGGGCGAGGGCAGAGTACACCCTGGACAGCTCACAGGCCATGCAGGGCAGAAACATGCTGACGGCAATGCAGCCTACTCTTTTTTACAAATTACAACAATGGTTCTTTTACATGCCACACACCACAGACAGTGAGAGACATGGCTGGCCTTTGGTAACCCAGTTAGTTGCACTGGAAGGGTAGCAGTGACAACCTGATGACAGTGTGGCTTGAACCCCCGACCATAACAATTCATACACTCCATGTGTTTCCTGTGCTCTGAGTAATCAATCTATTCGAACTTCAGTAACATTGGACAAACATTTGATTTTCTGAACTGATTTATCCTGTATTCGGGTTGTGGGGAGGCCAACTCCAGGCGAAGGTAGGGTAAACCCTGAACAGCTCGCCAGTTCATTGCAGGGCCAATACAGACACACAACCACTTACACTCACATTCACACCTAGGGGCAATCAACAATATTAAATAAGTCTTTAGACTGTGGAAGAAACCAGAGCACCCAGAGGAAACTCATGCAAGCATGGAGAGAACATGTATACTCCACACAGAAATGCCCTTGCTGGTTCCTGAACCTAGGACCTTTTTGCTGTGGGAAGGAAGTGCTATCCCCACTATCCCACTGTGCTGCTCCTTTAGACAAATATTTACTAGATTAGGCCATTTAGCCTATACAAAATGAATATGAAATAAAACACAACACAACACAACACAACCACTTATCCATAATTAAATAATATCACATTCCATCATATGAGACTGGGTCTTTTTTATCAACTCGGGCGTGTAAACATTCATAAATTACATAAAAGCAAAAGACAAAATCAAAACCCTGCCATCTTTTTTGCAATTTATAAATGTTTACACAACAGTGTTGATAAAAATGACACAGCCACAAATGACTGATACAAAAAATAACATAATTTACTTACTGTAGATCATAAGCAATACACTCATGCTATCTCCTTCAGAGGACCTTCCAAAGATATAATTAGTAAAACCACCATTTACTGCTACACCTAAACCCAACTTAAAATTTTAAACAGGCAGATATTCCCACTCTTCTTGGGACATTTTTTTCCCGACTATAGTGCGTGTGCACACACACACACACACACACACACACACACACACACACACACACACATACATACTTGGACTTCTGTCTATGAAGACATTCATTGACATAATGCATTCCCTAGCCCTTACTCTAACCTTAACAATTGCAACTAAACACCTAAACCCTCACCCTGACTTTAAGCTAAATCTAATTCTAACCAGAACCCAAGCCTTAACCCACAAACAGTCCATTGAAGAAGTGAGGACCAGCCTAAATGTCCCCATTCCCAAAAATGTCCTCACTCTGTTGGTTAAAAAGATCCTTAATATATAGCAATTACACACACACACACACACACACACACACACAGTAATTGAAATACACATTTATTCATTTATATCTGCCATTGGGAAAACCTTGTCATATTGGCAGGCGTAAAATGATATAGTAAAGAAGTATACACTGTTAAAGATGACCAGGAAAGAGGCACAAAATAGAAATTTTAAGCTCCTTTTTTGGCATCAGTTATTATATTAGTTGTATACACATTGCAGTCTCAGAATTTATATTATATGTAAGGTATAACATGACTGAGTAAAAGTCTGAATAACCAGGACAGACTCTGGAGCCAATATTCCATATGTGAAATTCTATAATAAGAGCCCAAGGAGACAGAGATAAGGAGAGAGAAAGAGCAAAAGACAAAAGCAATCATGTGTCAAACTAATGGAGGTGACGAAAATTAAGAAACTTACTTTGATGTAGATGGATGGCAATGAGAAAGATGATTATGAATGATCCAACCTTAAGAAATTTTATCCTAGATCCTAATTTACACAGGTCACATACTACTTCACAAAGCTTCACCTGCACTAAGGCAGTAAATTATCAAGTTTCCAAAATGACAGTAAAGCCTGTTAAGCACACACTCCAACACTAAGCAGCAGACCAAAAAGCACAGCACCAAGCCACTCACACTTCACTCATTCATCGGCCTCTTCCAAACTGCCATCTACACAGCACCCTACCTGCTTGTTTTTGAGGTCAAGCGAGAGCTCGTAGTCAGATGTGCTGGCATGGCTACAGGCCCCGTTTCTTTGTACCCTCATAGGAGAGGACGCAGTGTGGTGCAGACTGGGCCTCCTGCCTCCTCCTGCACTTGCTCTCCCTCCTCCAGCCTCCTCTTCCTCTGTTTCTTTCTTCCTTTCCTCCTCTTGCTTCTCCTGCTGTTGATGCTGGTTGGAGGACTCAGTTGGGAGTTTGGTTCCTTCTTCCTCATTCTCTTTCTCCTTCACTTCCACCTCCACCACCAGCTCTGGAGACTCTTGCACTGTATCTCCTCCTCCATCCCCCCCTCCTCCATCAGCAAGAGGAGTAGAGATGTCTCCATCCGGAGGTGGTGCGGGGCCCTCAGGAGAGATAGAAGGAGTGTCTTCACTGCTGAAATGGAGAAAATGCAGAGTAAGCCTGCAGCCATCTGACCTCGTCCTCCAGTTGGGTCAAGAACAGCCCACCCTTTCTCTGGTCCACTCCTTCTCTCAGAGGAAAAGGACAAAGAGAGACGAGAGCACCCAGCCATCCACTGCAGGGCAGGACTGGTACACTTACCCCACAAGTACAGGGATGGGGAAAGGACACACAGTGACTTGTGACACACACACAGACAACAAGACACAGCCATGCAGCTCTTTGTGTGTTAGGCAGCATGTGTGTGAGTGTGCATTTACTCTGCCTGACTAGAGCAACCCCATTGGGATGAAGGGTGTAAGACTCTTTGTGTGCTCTGGGGGATGTACATAACAGCAGGAGAGTGGCTTTGCTTTATTTTTGTAGCAGCTTGCTGTTATTAGTATGGGAGCATGGGACTCTCACTTACATAAAAGAAGCCTCTGTTTCTCTCTCGTATTTCTGCCTCACCATTATTTGCTTTTTCTCATACACTTTCCTTCATTTCCTTTACTTACTTTTTTCTTTCGATATTTAGTTTCAATACAGTGCTTCAGCCATTATAACAGAATGGCTTTGATAGTTTCTCTTCTATAGATGTAACAAAATATGATTACATTATTCAGAATTACCGTCATGAAAAAAGTAACTCTCATGGAAATGGCTGATTTTTATTTTCAATATATCTTAGCAAAAAATAAATAAATCAATTACTTTCTGTGTTACAGTGCTGGCAGTTTGTAAATTCAGTTCAAGAGCAACAAACTTTATGTGAAAAGAAATCTCCAAGAACCCTCAGATTTCATCACTGGATCTGTGGGTAACTCTTGCAACATTTGGCATGAAAGTGCATACTTCTATGATCAGAAAGAGGACAAATTTGATTTGCACCTAAAGTGCTCAAATAAAAACCCTTTGTTGTCCAAAAACAACATTAGATCAAGACTACAGACAATGACCAAACACCAGGCCTCGTTTAATAAATGACAGGTCAGACAGATCAAAGCTAGAGTTCTTTATCCACAGTCACAATACACAAGTGAACAGGAAAGGAACCTCATAACAACTGTGAAACATAGTGGTGAATATGTTATTGTAAGGCTTTTCTGCCTGAAGAGCTGGAAAGCGTACAATCATTGATTCAAATGTGAATTCTACATCATAAAAACGAGTGCTTGAAGATAATGTAAGGTTGTCTGTCTAAAAGTTGAAGTTAAACTAAGGGTATTTACTTCTTCTACAGAAAAAAAATTACATTACATCTTATGATATTTTTGTGAAAATAAAAAGTAGTTCAACTACTAAAACAAATTTTAATTTTAGTAGAACAACTACTAAAACTAAAGTGGGGGGGGGGACACACTAGTCTAAAGTCTCGACACTGGTGATGTAAATGATTATTATAGGTGAAAACAGCTGGATTTCTTATGGATTAACTACACTGCCATACAGAGACCCATTTTCAGCAAGCATCATTTTTTTAAGATATGTTTTTTCCTTCTTTTGGCTTGTGGAGTATCTGGAGAATCCACACTTATGTGTACTATTCTCTTTAAAGAATAGTGCAAACTGACTGCAACCAGGATAGAATGAGACGTCTGAGGCCCCAGTGTAAAACGATATGTAAGGATATGTACATCAGAGCATCTAGTTTGAGAAACAGACACCTCACAGGTCCTCAACTGATAACTTCATTAAATGGTACCCACAAATCCCAAGTCTCAACTTCAACAATGAAGAGGCAACTCCTGAATGCCGGCCTTCTAGGTAGAGTTGCAAAGAAAATGTCTTATCTGGTCACTGGAGACTGGTCAGTTGAAGAAAAAGATTATGATTGACAAGGGAACATACACTGGACATCGAACAACTGGGAAAAAGTGCTATTGATAGATTAATCTAAGTTTGAGGTGTTTGGGTCAAAAAGAAGAACATTTGTATGGAGTGGAACAAAAGAACAGCTGCTGGAGGGATGCTTGATCTTAACCTGGACAGTGACGCAAAACAGCTCCAGACTATTCAAGTACTATTTAGAGAAGAAGCAGTCAGCTGGTATTTTGTCAGTAATGGAATGCCTAATGCAGTCACTGGACCTCAACTGTACTAAGCTGTTGTTTGAGCAGCTTGACCATATGGTATGAAGTGCCCATCAAGCAGTCCCACTTGTGCAAGGTGCTTTAGGAAACATTTGGTGAAATTTCTCCATCTTATCTTAAAAATTGACAGCTAGATCGTCAAAGGTCTGCAAGGCTGTAACAGCAGCAAATAGATGGCTTTTAGACAATGGTAAAGTTTAGTTCACAAACTTGTCGTTGCCTTGACTATATTTATTATTTACCTTGCAACACAGATGAAAGTTTGTGTTTTAAAAATTTTCAATCTTTGTTACATTGCAGCCATTTGCTAAAATCATTTAAGTTCATTTTTTTTAATGTACACACAGCACCCCATTTTCACAAAAAAACACAAAGTTGTAGGCTTTTTGCACATTTATTACAAAAGAAAAACTTAAATATCACACGGCCATACGTATTTAGACGCTTTGCTGCGACGCTCATATATTAAACTCAGGTGCTGTCTGCTTCTTCTGATCATCCTTGAGATGGTTCTACACCTTCAATGGAGTCCAGCTGTGTGTAATTAAACTGATTAGACTTGATTAGGAAAGGTACACACCTGTCTATATAAGACTTTACAGCTCACAGTGTATGTCAGAGCAAATGAGAATCATGAGGTCGAAGGAACTGCCCAAAGATCTCAGAGACAGAACTGTGGCAATGCAGGCCAAGGTTACAAAATAATTTCTGCTGCACTTAAGGTTCCTAGAAGCACAGTGGCCTCCATAATCCTTAAATGGAAGAAATTTGGGACGAACAGAACTACATCTAGAGCTGGCTGTCCAGGACCTTTTCCAGAGTGCTCAGGACCTCAGAATGAGCCGAGGTTAACCTTCCAACAAGACAATGACCATAAGCACACAGCTAAAATAACAAAGGAGTGGCCTAGGAACAACTCTGTGACTGTTCTTGAATGGCCCAGCCAGAGCCCTGACTTAAACCCAGTTGACCATCTCTGGAGAGACCTGAAAATGGCTGTCCACCAACGTTCACCATTCAATCTGACAAAATTGGAGAGGATCTGCAAGGAGGAATGGCAGAGAATCCCCAAATCCAGGTGTGAAAAACTTGTTGCATCATTCCCAAGAAGACTCATGGTTGTATTAGCTTAAAAGGGTGCTTCTACTCACTACTGAGCAAAGGGTCTGAAAACTTGAGACCATGTGATATTTCAGTTTTTGTTCTTTTAATAAATTTGTAAAAATATATACAATTCTGTGTTTTTTGTCAATATGGGTTGCTGTGTGTACATTAATGAGGAAAAAAAATTACTTTTTGCATTGCAAATCGCTGCAATGCAACATCTGAGGCCTTTGACATCTGAAGCGGCGTATAACAGCACTGCGTGCTTGCCCCGACTTTGTTTGCCTTTGCCATTGCCTCTGCCATCATGCTGTAGCATGCGTTCAGAACATCAACTGAAGGTGTCTTCCTACATACCAGGTCAGACAAAAAGCTATTCAGCCTGTCAAGACTGAAATACTGACTGGCGATCAGCCTAGAAAAGTCAAATGTGATGAGCCAGTGCGTTGAACACTATCAACAACTATGAGTTGGAGTCAGTAAGCAAGTTTACTTATCTCGGCTCTACTGCCACAGACAGCCTCGCACTGGACCCAGAGATCAACAGACAGATCGAACGCGCAGCTACAACATTTGCAAGACTGACCAAGAAAGTGTGGCAGAACAACAAGCTGACTCCAAGCATCAAGATTGCGGTCTACAGACGTTGTGTTCTCAGCATATGGCAGCAAGTCTTGGACTCTGCTCTCCAGGCAGGAGAGGCGCCTCAACACATACCACCTCCGCAGCCTGAGACGCTTCCTAGGTATCAGCTGGACTGAACGTGTCAACAACAATGAGGTCCTTGACCATGCCCAAATTCCAAGCCTCTTCAATATTCTCCAGCAATCCCGCCATCATTGGCTGGGCCATGTCCATCGCATGTCAGATGGGAGAATACCAAAAGACCTGCTGTATGGAGAACTGGCCTCTGGTGTGAGAGCTCAAGGGTGACCACACTTGCGCTTCAAGGATGTTTGTAAGAAGGACATGAAGGTCCTGGACAATGCAGCCGAGACTGCCACTCCCACGTGGGATTCTACAGCCATAACAGGAGATACACTGCCATCTCGGAGTAGCCGAACATTCCCTATCTGTTCCCTATCCAGATCCATGGTTTCATGAGACCGAAGGATGCCATATACATATATACATGCATTAGGCATCTGGTTGTGATTTGAGCTGTGCACCAGGACCAGGATCCCATGGGATATGAGTGAAATAAGGATGTGATAAATAAGTAAGGGTATGACCTGATATGATATCTTGTTGGAAAACAAAGATGTGGACAGTGATTTTTACAGCATTCTTGGTAACTGCTTGGTAAAAATCTCTGTTGTCTCCCCTTGCTTTTGTTTAATCATTTCCCCTTCATTCATTGGCCTGTGAGAGGAAACTGGCATTTGGTCTTGCATTCATAGTCTGAGAGCATCTGGTCTTATATTCCAACTGACAGCAGTTCTTCTGCTTTAGTGGACTGATGGATTTTGGTAGACTGTTACTTAAGATCAAGGATCTGATATTAAAATGAAGAGTATTCTTGTTGACATATGGGACTTCTTCCAAGGTCACTGTCCCCCCCCCCCCCCTTTATTATACAGGGTAGATATGTATTATATTGCTTACATTCCTGCACCTATTGCACCAGCCTAGCATAAGGAAATGGGGTGTTAGTTCGCAAATTATCTCACAAAAGGTTTCTCCCAGTTTTTTCTCAACAGTTTTGTGAGATTTTGTTTTCTTTCATTTATGGAGAGTGTAGGGTCGGGGGTTGGAAGATTGTGAGTAGCTTATAAAACCAATTTAGTCATGCGTTTGATTTTTGGCTTTATAAATTATTCGTATATCCTCTCCTTGAGTGCTCCTTCTTTTCTCTCACCTTGTGTGTTAACCTCTGTGTGAGTGTGTGTACGTGTGTGTGTGTGTGATGACAGAAGGACTGTGGTTTTCTTGTTTCTATCTTAGTACTGATGAGTATTAGAGAGTGGTGCTATATCCAGACAGGTCAGGCTCGTTCAGGCTTTTAACAAAATGTCTTCTGCCACTTTCATTAATCTATGCATGAGGCAGGAACTTAATCATTCTCTCTTGACCCTTAGTGCAGACAGATGGCATACATGGAGCTACTCACAATCTAATCTATATATATATATTATATGTGTGTGTGTGTGTGTATTTTTGTAAAAATATTTAATCTCAATTTTAACAATACTGAGAAGTTTAAATAATATAACTAAGCAATTAAAACTGGAGAAAAGTGTTTTCAAAGATCTTCAGTGAAATGTAATCCTACAAAATGCATATTATAAATGAGAAAAAATTTAGGACACCCCCACATTCATCAGCATTTAAAATAGCTCCAATCACACACAGGTGTATCACATCAGGTGCACATGATTAGAAGATCATTACTCAGCATTTTGAATGAGGTTTGCCCTATTTAAACATCAGACATTTAGTTTGATCTGTTCCTGACTGTTGAAGTGAGAGTAAGCACCATGGTGAGAGCAAAAGAACTGTCTGAGGCCTTCAGAAGAAAATTGTTGCAGCTCATCAGTCTGGAAAAGAATTGAAAAAGATCTCAAAAGATTTTGAAATCAGCCATTCCACTGTCCGGAAAATAATAAACAAGTGGAGGGCTTTCAAAACGACTGCCAACATGCCCAGGTCTGGTCATCCTAGCAGGTTCACCCCGAGAGCAGACCGCAAGATGCTAAAAGAGGTCTCCAAAAACCCTAAAATATCATCACGGGATCTACAGCAGGTTCTGGCTACTATTGATGTGAAAGTGCATGCCTGTACAATCAGAAAGAGACTGTACAAGTTTAACTTGCATGGCAGGTGTGCAAGGAGGAAACCTTTGATCTCTAAGAAACACATCAAGGCCAGACTGAAGTTTGCCAGAGAGAATTTAGACAAACACCAGAGCTTTCGAATAATGTTCTATGGGAAGATGAGTCCAAATTATTTAATTATTTGGACACCAGAACAGAGGAAGCGTTTGGTGTAAACCAAATACAGCATTCCAGGAAAAGAACCTCATACCAACTGTGAAGCATGGAGGTTGGGAGTCTCATGGTTTGGGGCTGCTTTGCTGCAGCAGGACCTGGACAGCTCACAATCATAGGCTCCACCATGAATTCCACTGTGTATCTTGAGCAACATGTGAAACCATCTGTAAGAAAATTAAAGCTGAAGAGAAACTGAACCCTGCAACATGACAATAACCCAAAGCATACCAGTAAATCCACCAAGGACTGGCTGAATACTAAGAAATGGAGCGTCCTGGAATGGTCGAGTCTGAGCTCAGATCTTGAGATGTTGTGGGGTGACTTGAAATGGGCTGTACATGTAAGAAATCCCTCAAACATCTCACAGGTGAAACGATTCTGCATTGAGTAGTGGGGCAAACTTTCTTCAGACAGATGTCAGAGACTGGTAGATGGCTACAAGAAGCGTCTCACTGTATTTATTTCAGCCAAAGGGGGTACCAATAGCTATTATAAGGTGGGGTGTCCTAACTTTTTTTCCTCAGGTAAAATATGTATCTCACTGAATTTCATTTTACAGAAGATCTTAAAGTCTTTTGTTCAGTTTCATTTGTTCAGCTATATTACTTGCATTTCTCAGTATTGTTAAAATTGAGATTGAATATTCATCGATCCAAAATTGTTACAAAACTACACAGGCTTTGATAGGGTGTCCTAATTTTTTCACATATGTGTGTGTGTGTGTGTGTGTGTGTATGTCTGTGTGTGTGTATGTATATATGTGTGTGTATATATATA
>JAQMYF010000024.1:18551970-18570131 GCA_030014195.1 Neosilurus mollespiculum
TATATATAATTTTTTTATTTATTTATTTATTTTTTTTTTTTTTTTGAATACACAAATATGCTACAATAACATCAGAACACAGATGCTTTTCATATTATAAATCAGATAACTGTGGTTCTTTTTCAAGATGGTGTAGGGCTAGAAGGGTTTTTGAAGGCATTTATACTATATAATTTATAGTGGTGCTTGTAAGTTTGTAAACCCTTAAGAATTTTCTACATTTCTGAATAAATACGACCTAAAACATGATCAGATTTTCGGTCTTAAAAGTAGATAAAGAGAACCCAGTTAAATAAATGAGACAAAAATATTTTACTTGGTCATTTATTTATTTAGGAAAATGATCCAATGTTACATATCTGTGCATGGCAAAAGTATGTGAACCTCTAGGATTAGCAGGTAATTTGAAGGTGAAATTAGTCAGGTGTCTTCAATCAGTGGGACGACAATGAGGTGTGCGTGGGCACCCTGTTTAATTTAAAGAACACAAACTCAAAGTGTCAGCACATGCTTGTGGAAGTGTATCATGGCACCAACCAAGGAGATTTCTGAGGACCTCAGAGAAAGGGTTGTTAATGTTCATCAGGCTAAAAAAGGTTAGAAAACCATCTCTAAAGGGTTTGTACTTCAACAATCCACAGTAAGACAGACTGTGTAGAAATGGAGGAGATTCAAGATCATTGTTACCCTCCCCAGGAGTGGTCAACCAACTAAGATCACTCCAAGAGAAAGGCATGTAATAGGCAGCAAAGGACTCCAGGGCAACTTCTAAGCAACTGAAGGCCTCTCTCTCATTGGCTAATGTTAATGTTCATGAGTCCACCATCGGAAGAACACTGGTGTGCAACGATGGTATGCATGGCAGCGTTGCAAGGAGAAAGCCATTACTTTTCAAAAAAAATCATTGCTGCTTGTCTGCAGTTTGCTTAAGATCATATGGACAAACCAGAAGGCTATTGAAAAATATCCTGTGGACAGATAGGACAAAAATAGAACTTTTTAAATGAGAAACGTTAGGTTTGGAGAAAGGAAAACACTGTATTCCAGCATTAGAACCTTATCCTATCTGTGAAGCATAGAGGTGGTAGTATGATGGTTTTGGCCTGTTTTGCTGAATCTGGACCAGGCCAGTTTGCCATCATTGATGGAACAATGAATTCTGAAATTATACCACCAAATTCTAACGGAATATGTCAGGACATCTGTCCATAATCTGAATCTCAAGAGAAAGTGGGTCATGCAGCAAGACAATGATTCCAAGCACATAAGTCGTTCTACCAAAGAATGGTTAAAAAAGAATAAAGTTTATGTTTTGGAATGGCCAAGTCAAAGTCCTAACCTTAATCTGATTGAGATGTTGTGGAAGGATCTGAAGCGAGTAATTTATGTAAGGAAACCCACCAACATCTAACACTTCAGAGCTTCAACTCTGGAGCTGTTTTTTATGGAGGAATGGGTTACCGAAAACATTTAGCTGCAGTTAGTGCTGCAAAAGGGGGTTGCACTAGATACCGAAATCAGCGCTTCACACACTTTTGCCACTCACAGATATGAAATATTGGATTATTTTCCTCAATAAATGACCAAGTAAACTATTTTTGTCTCATTTATTGAACTGGGTTCTCTTTATCTACTTTTAGAACTTGTGTGGAAATCTGGTGATGTTTTAGGTCGAATGTATGCAGAAATGTAGAAAATTCTTAAGGGTTCACAGACTTTCAAGCACCACTGTATAACATGGCAAGAACCTACTATGCATTGGTGGGTAAATGGGTTCGCTGAGTGTTCTAGAGGAACTGGACATAGACCAGCGTGGTTTAATTAATTTATATTGGTTCATGGCCATTTTTTGGTGTGCTGGTGGCCATCTTGGAAAAAGATGAGACTATATTGGAATTTTCGATGGCTAGCACTTTTTTCTTAAATAGTGACCAAATGTCATGTCATTCAACGGAATGATTCTGGCCAAAAATCGTATTTAGCCATTATAACTTGTTGATAAGGTTATCTGGAATGGCAAAGAGTCTTGCAGGACTCCCAGAGTTCATCAAGATTCTTCGGTTTCATCTTCCAAACCTCCTTCATCTTATCCCAGACATGCTCAATAAAGTTCGTGTCTGTTGACTGGGCTGGCCAGTACTTGAACACCTTGACCTTCTTCGCCTTCAGAAATTTTGAAGAGGAAACTGAAGTATGAGAAGTAGCTGGAGAATTTGACCCCTCTTGTGGTTTGGAATATAATGGGCAGCAAGAATTTCTGTTGATGTTGCCATCCACTCTGCAGATCCCTTACACAATCCTGATACTGGATACAACCCCAAACCATGATTTTTCCTTCACCAAACTTGTTTTCTGGATGAACCTTGGGTCATGTGGGTTCCAACAGGTCTTCTGCAAAATTTGTGGGCACTGGGATCCTGTTCAATGGAGTCCAGTTCTCATGTAGTGTGGCTGCAGTTGAAAAAAGGACTGGCCTTGGACCATCAAACCAACAAGCGATCCTCTCAAAAAGACATCTTATGGGATCTGCCTGACCTGGGCTTGTCATAAATGTCACCAGTTTCTTCAAAAATTGTTCTTATCCTCTCCACTTGATGTTTAGATGCATTAAAGATGTCTGCCACCTCAGCAGCAGATGTTGTCTTCAGGCACTTGATGATCAGCAGTTTGGCCTATGGTTGAATCTTTGGCATGTTGTCAGAGGTCAGGCTGCATTTCACATGAAGGGCTAGTGTGCTGAGCTTCTTTTATACACTCCCGAGAATGTGATAATTACAGTATTTGTCACAGGGGAAGCTCCAAACTGTGATTGGTTGAATCATATTTATATTTATATATCCTTGCAAAAACAGATTTTATGGGCTTTACAGTGCTCGGAACATCAGGACACTTTTTAAGAGTTTCATTTTGCACCCCGTAATCAATGTGAAAGCCCCTGTCATTAAAATGAACCATTAATTGTAAAAATTGATGGATTAAAAAGAAAGTTGTATGCCATTTTAAGTTATGTGCTTATGTGACAAAACTTATGTCAATGACCATATATGTGTGTGTGTGTATGCATATATGTATATTGCTTCTCAATACAGTGGCAACTGCCAAGAAGTACAATGCATAAGCCTGAAAGTAATCAGTCAGTTTTTAAAGTTGATGTGTTGGAAGCAGGAAAATAATCAAATATAAGAATTGAAATAACTTTTAAAAGTGAAATATTGTGATGGCTAAACAACCGGGTCTATTCATCTTCAAAACTTCAGGTGGCATGTTTCTGGTATGCAGTGTAAGTACCTATTAAGATGGTCCAAGGCAGGACAACCAATGATCTGGCAAGAATATCATGGTGCCCAAGGTTCAATGATGCACATGGGTAGTGAAGACTAGTACGTCTTGTCTGATCCCAGAGGATTAAATTCAGTCCAATTTTATTTGTATACTACATTTTACAGTTGACATTGTCACAAAGCAGCTTTACAGCATAAACAAATTATGTTAAGAATTAAATAATAATAATAATAATTTATTAAATAAATTGAAAAAAAAATTGAAACAAAATTTCCTCCAGGATGAATAAAGTATTCTGAATCTGAAACTTAGTGAGTTTAAGCATTTTTATACCTTGTACATCCCTAACAAGCAAGCCCAAGAGATGAGCTATTCTAGCAAAAACTGTGGAAATAGTCAATGCTGGATATGATAGAAAGGAGTCAGAACACAGCCTGCTGTGTATGGGGCAGCCAAGCTGCAGATCAGTCCATTTGTGTTATGGCTGATCAGTGCATTTGTATAAGTGATATGAGGGACCAGGCCTGCAGGGCATATTTTCTGGAAATAGTAGGGGTCCTTTATCAAATATGGATTTAAAATGAATGCCTAGATGTTTATGCAATTCACAAAGACAGACTACAGTACACGGAGAACTAGGGCCAGGTGGTATGTTAAAAATCATCTATCATGGTATAAATAAGTGTATATATCATAACATAGTACTTTTCCCCTATTAATTCAATTAATGGTTGTTTACAGATTGCATCATACTGTGCTTTTATCATATTTGATTTTCCCCTTTTATTTGGAACTTTCTACACAAATGAAAATATCAGACTATGTAAAAATTACATCACTAAAATTTGTATGCTCAAAAAATACATAAATAAATAAAAACCTGTCAGAGTTTAACACAAATTTTTTTTTAATCTTTTAAATTCTGACCCCACATTCTCTATATATATTTGCCAATACACAACCAGTGACATTTTTGAGGCTAGGCATTACATACCTTTGATGAAGGGTGCTGACTAACTCTCTGAGCTGTGGCTTTTCAACAGTATGTTTCAGGACCATGTCCTTTTGTAAGTGTGTCATTATGGTATGTATAATTTTCTTTCATCGTTGAGATTTCTTGTCGTATAGATTGCCTTTGGGAAAGGACTACTTATGACATTCAATTAGTCTCAAAACTCATGCAAGCACTTATTTTTTTGGCATGCGAAAACTCTCACTCACACATGCATTTTTTAAAATATTTTGCATGAGAATTTTTTATATTCTATGTGAGTAATTTTTTTTTTTTTTTTTTGCTTAGCTCTTGCACAATGGGAATAGTAGGGATTGACGTGCTGCTTGCACACTGCTTACACACTCAACATAGCTTGCTTGCTGTGGTGCTGGCTCCCCCATGTAATTAAGGGATTTTTATTTATTATTATTTTCTTAATTTCTTTTGACACCCGTGGTGTAAAGAGTATAGTCAAATCTCTTGTGATGGACAATTTATACCATAAAGAGGGTATATACATCATATATGTACACCCTGGACAGCTGACTATGCCATAGCAGGGCCAACATACATACAACCAACAACACAAAAACGCCCGAGCCCAGGAATCAAACCCAGGACTTCTTGCTGTCAGGTGGACGTGCCAACCACTGCGCCACCGTGCCGCCTGAAATGTTTAAATTCTTTACCAAATTCGACCAGCTGCTTTGTGACAATGTTACAGTGGTGTAATCCATAAAAACTGAAAAATGTGATAAGGTCATATTTTGACAGATGTGGATAAGGTCTATTCGTGACAGAATGATCTTCCTTATGACCTTGAATCATGTCGTTAACATTATCCCTGATTTTTTTTTTTTTTTTTTTATGTTGCAAAAACGTTCATGTAATTTTTCTCAAGAACAGATTTCTGTTAGTTATACCACTCTGGTTCTCAGCCCTTCAATTGTAAAATGCACTATACAAATAAAACTGAATTGAATTGAATTGTATGGCAAACGTGACCAAGATTCTCATACAGGCAGCATTTTGTGTTGAAGGAAAGATGAGCTCACAGCATTATCACAGCAAGAGACCCCAGGAAGTCTTATTTAAACACAAAAGGGGGTTAATCGATTTTATCACAGTGAGGTGGAAATATAGTTTTAAAACATTATTGGATGAAACTGGAGCAGTGGAAAAGGTCTCAAAGCCTTAGCTATGTCTAATTTCACCATGTGTCTCCTATATTGCCAGAGGGGCACAGGATGAATGTCAAGAGATATAAATCTGTACCTTTCCAAAACTGCTGGAAAGATAAGTCAGGAGTCAGTGAGCATAAAATTTGAGCATTGCGTTAAGCATATGTAGCACATTTCCATGAGCTCAGAAAGGCAGATGATGAGGGAAAACAGGTGATAATTCTAGAACGTAGCCTGGAAACACTGGGCAGGAGAAGAGGACACCAGTCCCCCACAAAGTCCCAAGCATACCCGTTCACACAATCATAGACACCTAGGAGCAAGTTAATGTGGTCAACACATCTGATTGCTTGTTTTTGGGAGCTGGGAAAAAATTAGGGAACCCAGAGATAACCCAGGTGTGGACATGGGAAAAACACACACAAGCGTGCTCGCTCGCACCCACACACACACACACACACACACACACACACACACACACAAATTTAAAGGAATATTTAAATAACCACATTTTAGGCTAAATTAAGGAAAGATCAATTTCTCATAAATAGCTGTGAGACATCACTTTTAGATGTCATGTCACTTTGTAATTACTGCAATTTTTTAACAATTAGAAATACCATAAATTCTAATCACTCCAAGTGTCTAAAAATGAAAAATATCATTCACGCTAAAAGGCTACAAGCCTATAAAATGTGTTGCACACCCTTTTTTTGCATGATGAACTAAAATCATAATATTATATATTAAAATCAGTAAAAACTACAAATGCACTCAGAGAGTGCAGACCTCCACCAAGGTAGTGCAATCTGTAAACTTTTCAATTCAGGAATTTTGCCCCATCTCACAGAGTTAAAAGATCCTTCAAAACCCTCCTGGATCTGGATCATGGCCAAAATGTAATTTTGAAGGCCCACATTTGGTTAAAATTTTGTGGAAATCTGTTCATTGGTTTTTTACTTATCACGCTGACAGGCACACACACACACACACACACACACAAAACCAATCTCATAAGTCGTCATCACCCCCCACCTCCTTAGTGGATGTTTTTTTATTTATACAGGAAGTCCCACTGAGACACAATGGAGACCAGGTAAAAAGCATGGCAGGTCTGAAAACAAATATACTATGTAAACATCCACTATCTAAACAATACTGATGCTAGTTTTATCATATATTCAGAAAAGTCAGCTTGTGCCTTTTGTCTTTTTTCATCTATGTTCCTTTAGGATCCTTGGTGCAACCTTTTTCAAGTCAAGTCAGTTCGGGCTATTTATTATTTGTTATATTTTAATTTGTTTGTTTGTTTGTTTGTTTATGAGTGAGATGGGAATGCAGGCTTCGCAAGAATTTGACAGGCCAGAAAATATGAGAAGAATATAGGAAACCAATGGTGAACTGGGATAATGGCCACCACAACAGAAAGTCATTAGAATACACAGAGGTCAAAAAAGTAGATTATCTTACAACATATACAGAAGGGCAACGGAAAAGTGTTTGCCCTTTTGGGTGTAGGGGTTGTGACTCATCTGTTAATCGGCACAACACCTAGCAATTGTGTGTGTGAGAGAGAGAGAGAGAGAGAAAGAAGTTTTACCCTCCCTGGTTTGTGTAATAGAGGTGAGTGGGTAATGGCAAATGACTAACTAGCAAACATGGACCAAAAAAAATAAATAAAATGTATTAATATATATGTACATATGGATGTGCACACGCCAAGACATAGTTGCCACTTGTACCACTCTGGCTCAAGTATACTTTTTAAAAGTATTTTTTTCTTTTTCTGGGGGTGGTGGCAAGTCTCAGATTGTTGCTAATACCCTTTTATGTACTATATGCATCTGGTCGTGTATTTGAAGGGTCTGAAAATGAGCTGTAGGTCAAAAGTTCACCCTTACATTTATTTTGTGTACCTTTCAAAGTTCTTTCATACTTTGTCACAGATCCTTCAGTCATGTCAATTAAGTATAGCCTGCACATGGTACAGTGTGTGTATACATTTTCTTTCTTTGTTGTTTCCTCTGCAGTAGATTACTGTCCTGAATGTGGTACTGCACAGTAGAATGCTGACAGACAAATGCTGCATATAACGTACCTCTGCAGTGCAACACAGAAATGCAGTGCTTGCATGCAAACAAAATTATAGCAAAAAAAGAACTCACAAATCCACATATTTGAGTTTACAGCATTTAATAATTTAGGCAGGATCTTGGATTAACCTTTCAAAATCACTAAGTGGAATAAGACTGCATTTTGAGAGTAATTTGATTTCCGCACATCACTGAATATAGAGTAGGTGTGTGCGCGTCTGTGTGTGTGTGTGTGTGTGTGTGTGTGTGTAGGAAAACTCCCTCCTACTGCTTTTACTTTCCCCAAATTCTCACTAGAGCATTTTATCTGCTAGAGAAAAGACAAAGCAACCACAGTCCACCCACAACATATGTTAACACTAACTACAATTGTGTCCTCAGTGCAAACTGCCACCAACAAAATGTTGCATATCTATTTCAGCCTCAGAGATAAATACAAAACCTAAACACAGACCACTTCGCCCACTCAACGCTACCCATATCTGACAGGCAATCTGAGTTGTGTGGCAGTTAAAGAGCCCCTTATGCTAGTATAGCTGTTCTTTTATGCAAGGTCAAACCACAGGCTTTGGTTCAAATAAATTAATAATTCATTAATTAACCCTTTTGCAGTTGTGGCCTGGTGGTAGGGTGCTGGCTTACTGATCTGAAGGTCGGGAGTTCGAGCCCCACTATGACTAAGTTGTCACTGCTATGCCCCAGTGCAGCTAACTGGGTTATCAAAGACCAGTCATGTCTCTCACTGTCTGTGGTGAGAGGTATGTAAAAGAACCATTGCTGCCATTCGAAAAGAGTAGGCCATTGGGTTGCCGTCAGCATGTTTCTGCCCTGCGATGGCTGGGCGAGCTGTCCAGGGTGTACTCTGCCCTTGCCTAGAGTCGGCTGAGATGGGCACCAACCTCGCCTGTGACCCTAATTAGGATTAAATGGTTCAGAAAATGAATGAATGAAAGAAATCCCTCTACAGTCTGTACTGATTTTTCTTTCAGATATGTTGATTTTGACTGTATCATACTAACTAGCTTTGAAATGTTGGAGTTACAGTATAAAGCTCCAGTATTTATAGTATTTACAATAATTATGGAGAGTATAAGGAAATAGGGCAATACTGCTAAATTAACTTCTGCTTTGGGGAGGGTGGAGAAGGGCTAGAAAAACACCACAGAGCCACATCATTATGTATATTTGGTTGGGCTGCTCAGTTATATTATCGACCGCTATAGTATGTTTGGCAACCTGTTTTAACTAATAAGTATAAAAAAATAAAAATGTTCTTGAGCGTTACAATATATAGATTTAGGCACTGCCTAAAAACGGAGCTCCTGATAGGTATCTCCGCAGACCAACCAAAGCTGGTGTTGTAAGAGTAAAGCATCGGAGGGGAAAAAAAAGCCTACCCTGCATTTCTCAACTATTGTCTGGAGTGAAATTAGGAAAGGTTAACATGAGTTTTGTTTTCACCGCCTTTCACTGGCTGATTTTTCACATTTGGTTGTATCACCTGTCTTGTTAGTTTAATCATCCATTTATCAAGTTCATGTTCCATGTTCAGGTTAATGTTTGTTGTTGTTTTGCTCAGCAAAAGTTTGTCTGCTTTACTGGGTTAGATTTTCTGTTTTTCTTTACCATCAGAACAATGGTAAGTGATCCTTTATTTTTTGGGGGGTTTCAGTTTTGTTATGAATAAATCTTTTTTTTTTTTTTTAATTGCTACCCGTCATGTTGCAAGTCAGCAATACATAACAGCCAATCAGCATTAATTCAGGCATGGACATGGGACAACCATCTAAGTCATGTTCCATACCTACGAGGTTCCACTATAAATCGTAATGAACATTAATTTTCTGATCCGCTTAATCCTAATTAGGGATCTCAGCCGACTCTGGGCAAGGGCAGAGTACACCCTGAACAGCTGAAACATGCTAACGGATAAACCCTACTCTTTACGCAATTTTTTTTTTACGCAGCAATTTTTTTACATGCCTCTCACCATAGACAGGGGAAGACATGGCCAGCCTTTGATAATCCAGTTAACTGCACAGGGGGGACAGCAGTGACATCCCATTAATAGTCGGGCTTAAACCCCCAACTTTGGGATCAGTAATCCAGCACCCTACCACCAGGCCACCACTACCCTGTAATGAACATGATATATTGTAATCCTGAAAGGAACTCCGTTGTGCTGGAATAACTAGCTAAATAGCTGAACAGATAGCTTTCAATTTGTAGATAACATTAATCAATATTCACTGAACTTCTCAAACAAGGCAGATTCCAATCCACTTCATAATTACAGGAAATATATGATTTTTGTGTCGCCAGGTATTGTTGGTGACTACTACAAATGTATTTCAGGGCTGTATGAAACACTGGGATAATATATAAAACCAGATACTACAAAATAGTACACAGTGGAAAAAGGACTTGGCATCATCAGAATTAGAATCAGAATACCGTGTTGATCCCGGAGGAAACTGTGTAGATTAAAAGTCTGATGCTCTACCTACTGAGCTACCTGGGCCCTAATACTATTTAGCATGGTAGTATGTGGTTTCAGTTATAACCTGGTACATGTCTCCACTTTGCCAGCTATTTTCATACCAAGCTCAACAAAGATGGCTGACTTTTTTTTTCCCAATTTCCCATCTATACTGAAGCTTTTCTTAACTTCTTTGGGTTAGGCAGAAAAAACACGACATTAACTCTGCTTTAAATACTGGCAGTCACAAAGATTTTTTGGTCTTGTGGGTCATGATAATTCTGTCTCTACCCCTGTTATAAACAGTTCTTGATTTTCAAACAGCAAAAATTTTGTGCCACTCTGGAACCAGCTTTTCTTGCCAAAAACCAGTTCTTTGGCTGTCATACTGTGAAGAACTGGTTTGAGATTGGACATTGACTCCAAAATGGCCCTGAAACTGGCTTAGTGGAAGTCAACAACTGTGGGATCAGAAGTTAAAGTGTAATTGTGGACTTCAGGTATTCTATCTGTTACCTGCCAATCAATCTCTTCTTTCTCCAAACAGCTTCAAACTTAGATATAGGTACTAATTTTAAAGTGCTCCCACCAGACATGACACAAAAGTACACAGCAGTGTTATTGTTAGTACTGTCAATTCATTAAAATTTAAAACAGTATGCAAAAACAAAAACTTTTTAACTGGTTGCATAAATAAGTCACTTGACCTATGACATTTTTAAAAACTTTCATAAGATAGGATGATCAGCCCTATAATTTTTGCAGTAATTTAAGAACTACTAAAATCAAATAAATAAAAAGGTATAATCCCTTAATTTTGTAGCCGATTGTGAAATACAGAGTAAATACACTTTGACTAAAGTCTGTGGACACCTGACCATCACACCTGTACGTGATGTTGCCACAAAGTTGGAAGAATACACTTGTATTCAACATCTTTGTACTGTATCATTACAGTTTCCCCCACTGGAACCATGAGGCCCAAATCTGTTACAGCAGGACAATCCCATGTACACACAGTGGCATCCAGGAAGACAAGGTTTGGTGAGGTTAAAGTAGTAGAACTCGATTCCTGCCCTGATCTCAATTCCACCCAATGCCTGTGGGATAAATAGGAGGGCTGACTGTATTGCAGGCCTTCTTACTAAGCCTCAATAAGAGTCGTGAGGTTGGATTAACCTGGTCCAGGGTAAACCCTTACTCCAAACACCATGCTCCAACCTGCGAAAAGCCTTCCCAGTAGAGTTAAGGTAATTAAAAAAGGGAAAGGTAGGGACTAAATCTGGAATAGGATAAAAAGTACATGGGTGCTTGTGATGGTGAGGTGTGCACAAACCTTTGGCCATATAGTTGTACTAATATTGAACATATCATATGGAGGTTATTAAGGCATGTGAACCAGAGTGGTTTAACCAGCAGAAAGCTGTTTCTGAGAAAAAAAAACCCACAAAACTTTTCATAAGGTCATAAGAAAGATAAAGGGGTCATTCTGGCACACATAGACCCTTTTCACTTCAGTCAAAATATGACCATATCTAATTTTTCAGTTTTTTGTGGGTTAGACCACTGTGGCTCTCAGCCCTTCATTAATACCTGCATAAATACTTTATGGTGGCATGGTGATCTCACAGTGAGAAAATTCTGGGCTCTAAATGGCCAAGAGGTGTGAATGTGAGTATGAATGGTTGGTTGTGTCTGTGTTAGTCCTGCAATAAGCTGGTGACCTTTTCAGGTGTATCCCTGAAAACACAGAAACACACACAATCACAACCAGACAGACAAATAATCAAATTTACCATGAGAATGCACAAATCTGAAGGGCTGAGAACCAGAGTGGTCTAACCAACAGAAAGCTGTTTTTGAGAAAATTGACATGAAAGTTTCTGCAGAATAAAAAATTTAGGGATGATGCTCATGATATGATTCAGTCATGAATTTGAAGAGGGTTTTTTTTTTTTTTTGTGGGTTAAACACGTCAGCCCTTAATTTCTAGATTGGCGTGCCATCATGGTAAAATTCAGAGAAAATAAATTATAACTCAAACATTAAACTTATAAATACCATGTATTAATAAAAGTTTTGCTGCTGCCTCACAGCTCTACTGTTCAGTCCTGAGTTCAACTTTCTGTTAGTGCTCTGTCTCAGTGGATAAACTGCCCCTAGATATTAATGAGAAAGTAAATGTGTAATGAAGCATAATGCATGCATAATACAGCAGTAAGGATGGCTTGACCTCTAATGACATCCACTCTATCTAAAAATTCCATGTCTGTGAAAAGTTTGCTTAACTATTCTACCACTTTGTTATCCAACGTTCACCTTTACTATAAGTTCTGTGGTGCCACCCCAAAAAACATTCCTTTGTGCTTCCTATTTTTCTGTGAAACACATGAATCACTTTTGCCATGGGGAAAGTAATGTAGGTCAAATCCAGTATACATAGTGGATACTGTATAAAACAAGAACTGTTACCCTTGTGTGATGTGGTCAGCACTGCAATAAGACGATCCTGTTTTCTCTCAAATATATTTCCACAATTTGTCATATCCTCCAGAGAACTCGTATAAAAACAAGCAGTAGAGGAGTAACATTAGGTAAAATTGGAGCCTTTTATCTAGAGAGTGTGTCAAAATACATTCAGAATGAAGGGGTGGGGCAGCATAAAAGCAAAATATAGAGATGTATATATAAAGAATCATTGCTGTTTTGGTGCAGTAAAGCAGTTGGATATTCCACTACTCTACTATTGCAGTAATATTAGAAAATTGTTGACACTATCATATCTTCATACTCACCACTGAATAGCTCAAAAACAGGAACAACAACAGAATGACAAAGACAGATAAACGTGTTATGTCCTACTGTAGCTCTAAGTGAAAACACATCTTTTGTGGATTCACGTCACTGATCCTCCTGATATGTGTGGCAGCCTAAGAGAGCCCTGCGTATGGTAAATCTCTGACATTTTCTACACAGTAAAAGCTCTGAACTAGTAGATGTCATATCCTGAATTAAAACAAAAGTGAAATCACATTTAAAGATTTATTCCAGCTCCAACTGCTGATTAATTCTGGCAAGTTCTGTTTTGTTCAGTTTTATTAGGTCATTTAATCAGTTTAAAATGTTGTCTGCAGTCATCTATGTAGAATGTAAATGCTCGTCTCTCTTTTGATGAAGAGATGGTGCCTTTGCACTGCAGATATTTTGACAGCCAGTGTCTGATTAGAAACTGAATTAGGTCTTTATTCTCACGACATAGTTTACCAACTACTGTGTGAAAATCACTCTTAGCTAGCAAAACTTTAGACATCATTAAGATGCTTCTTAATAACTCATGATGGCATGCACGGCAAGGTTAGAAACATTTGCCTAAATAAAACAAAATTCCAATGGCATTTTGGTGAAATACTGCATATATTATGGCTTCTTAAGATAGAGATTTCAAAGGTTGTTTTGTTTTTTTGGTTGTTTTTTTTTTTTTTTTTTTTTTTTGTGCAGTGTAGCTTACAGCTGTTTGTACTTGCTGACTTGCTGGATGCCCAAATGGTGCTCTGAAAACAACTTTTTACATAATTAAAAATTTGAAGGCAAGACTGGCCTGATGCATGTGTGTAACAGCCCACAGTAAGGGGCAGAACATTCCATTACAAAATAGTCCCATAGCAGCTTTCCCATCCTTAGTTTTCAGGACTAAAACTGAGTTTATGTGTAAGCTGAAAGATAATATGTTTAGTCAAACCTTTTTTGTAAATAGTTTTTTTATTAGGTAAGGGCGGAGATCTGGAGGGTTCTTGGGCAGAGAGAGATCTGACAAACTGGGATGTTTGGATGCGGTCTCAAATCTACATCAACAGTTGACACTAAACTAGTCTTTATGTTAAAATATTGTGATAGTGAATTTTTTGCTACACACTGTATTTTTGGGCACATAACACATATGGAAGGAGGCTTTCTACAATCACATTATCTGTTGTCACCCAATGAGCAGTGGTGCTTTTTGATTGACTGTTCTAATGAGAACACATCAGCTCATGTACTGTCACCCAATGAGCGGTGGTGCTTTTTGATTGACTGTTCTAATGAGAACACATCAGCTCATGTACAGAAACACAAATTGGTGAACCGATTTGCCTAACCAACTCTGCTTAAAAAACAACAAAAAATGAATCCAAAAAATACTACAAAAACCACAAAATTTGAAAAAAAAAAGGTATTTGATAGTAAAAATGTAGATATTTCTTAAATTTTTAAAGGTATTATTACTTATTATTATCACTAAAGAAATTGTTTCTGTTGGCTGCTGCCAGTTTGCAGGTTTATTTTTTCAGTGAGCCAAAATAAAAAATTATCTTGCATAATTAAACATTTGACTGGAATCATAAATATACTAAATTTTTTACAGTTCAATGAATGTGGAAATAACAAAACATATATTCCACATGTCTAGTAGCTAATTCTGCACTTATGTGTGACTCAATTTTGCGGAATAACTGTTAAACGTTTAAATGTTATAACCGAGTCCATATATTATGTAAAGCTGCTTTGCAACAATTTTAATTGTTTAAAGCACCATACAAATAAAAAATAATTAATTTTAATTAAATTATTTATTTATTATTATTTTTTTTTATTTTCAGGACTCTTCCAGTTTTATAGTTTTACTATCCCAAATTTAGTGCTCAGTGATAGAAATGTACATACAACATTTCTGTTATTCAGACAACAACTATTTAATAGTGGACTTATTTGCAGAGTATACATGTAAAGCCCTTTTTGAACAATTTGAAGAGATTCTTAAGCATTTCATTTTGAGCTCAGAACTCAATAATGCTCAGATCGATTCCTCACTGAACCTTTGTCTCTCCATGGCTTGCTGTTCCCCTGTGCATGAGGGATTTGGGCCATGCATGATATGAGAATGTCAAAGCTAACATGGAACACAGACAGAAGAGAGGGTCAAGCCCTTGTACAGGCCACTGGGATTGGAATATGTGAATGGGGTGAGTGTGCTGACAGTCGAGCATCTCGGCCAAGGACCTCTTTTTGAGTTTGCATATTCCATATTATACAAGTATATTGCCAAGCTTAGACAAACCTAGTAGCCTACAATAGCTAGACTTTTTTCATGACATTGCTAATGCCCTGTTGCTTTATTTTTAGTGTGCATAGATACATTGTTGTTAATGAGAATCAAGCCTCTTGCTGCAAGAATAACAATGGTTTACTAGAATTTGCAGTGGTTTAACAGGTTGCCAACACGTAAAAGGTTAAGCTTGTTCATTAGCGAGACACTTGACAAGTCCCACTACCCCTTTCATGCTAGACTATATGAACAACTTCGCTGCAGAAATTTGGTATGGGCTAGACCATACACAGGGTTGTCCTTTTTTTAGACCATGCATAAATTTAGTGTATTGCATTTCTTTATGGTTTTCTATGGTAGATAAAATAGCTCTAGATATTGCGTGTCTGTAGTCAATGCCGGGAAAAACAATAGTTAAATTGTTTGTTTTGAATTATTTCTATCACTTGTGACAAATTTTTAGTAAATTACCATAAACAACATCGTCATATTCAAAAACAGATCTCAGTGCCGTATACCCTCACTAGATCCAACTCACTGACTCCACATCCCTTACTCTGATGAAGTGCATATAATCTTTTGTTACACTTCTGGATGACACAGTGTGCATCCCAAGATAAACCTTTAGAAATGATGCAAAGTAACTTAAATGAATTTACACGTTCCACAATAGAGCTCCCAAAGATAAGCTATTATGGTGCAAAAAATTTACATGTATCGATTTACCCTATTTAGGTTTCAGACGCATTATTTTGTTCAACAAATGGGTGTATTTCGTTCAGAAAAGGTGGTGAGTTCCTTGGGACAACGTTCCACATTGTAAGGTCGTCTATGCATCCAGTTCTGACAAGCTGATTTCCACAAACAAGGTTTAGTCCCATGTGAGATTCCCCCATTGAGGATCAAGTAAAATGCTATCTAATGCAGAAAACAAGGCTGGATTTCAAACTAGAAAAAAGCTTTAAAATGTCATAAATGTCTAAAGATCAAAACTGTATCCAAAGTCTGCAAAGAAATGATTGATCTCACAATTGCCTTCATTGAAAGTAGCAGGTATTCAGTGGAGGACAAATACTAAGGTATGGGAAGTGGACTTTCCCGCCACTGCAAAAACCGCATAGGATCGATCTTAATAAGAATGGGTGGGAGAATTTTTGTACACTAAATCCCTCCATAATCTTAGCCAACTGGCACGTGAGTGACATTGGTGTGATGTCATTACTGGTCACTGTTAGGTGGACCCTGTTTAGGTAAGGGGAAAACAAAAGAGCCTTTAAATAATGCTGATAAATAACCCTCACGCAAGGATGTACTCTAAAGCTTTGAAAGAACAAGTGCCAGTTTGCATATTAAAGAAACAAAGCACTTAACACACATCTTGAGACCAAGGTTACAAAACCCTGAAAGGGAGGTTGAGTACTGAATGCCAGGATATAATTCACCTTGGCCAACATTAAACAGTTACATATGTGCATTTTGTCATTATTGTTCAGATTTGGTGCCCTGTGGAACCAATTTGTGTCACACAGACTCCAATGGAGATTGAGTCTTACTGGAATGCCAGTGTAAGCCCTCATGTAAACACTTCCACATGAGTATTGAGCCCCAGTGAATCCTTAAAGATTATTATTATTCTTAAACTTTATTTCTGAAATATGGCCATTCAAAATTAAAATGATAAAGACTGACAGTGAAATCACTAAAATCATCTCAAACTATATTCCATTTACTACAAGCTAGGAAACAAAAGAAAGTTTGTTTGGATGGTTGGATGGTAGTCTTTGTTAAGGACTAATGCAGCAACTGAAGAAGGAGGAGTGGAGAAAGGGGAGGGTTAAAATAGTCTTTAAAGATGTATGTGTGTCATTCTAAGTAAATGGTTAAAGCAAAGTCAGTCCCAAGAACCATCCAAACTTAAGAACCATACAAATCTAGCCGTTAGCTTTGATTAAAATTTGCTGAGGATTTTTACTGAGGATATGCTCTAATCCAGACCAGATCACACACAAAAAACTCTGCCAGTCTTCTATGGACCTTGTAATATTTGGCATGTCTGTGCCTGGCCAATCCCACTCTCCACCTCACCTGCTGTGCCAGCTGATGTTGCTTTTCTAGTAGGGCATATGGTTGTTGGGAATGGGAAACTGAAGCCTCTCCAAGGGCCAAATTTGCTGGAGTTTGCCCAACAGTTTCATGGCAGGTGTTGATCATGAACTGAAATTCAGACAACTTCTTATCCCATGATTTCCCCTACAAAGGAAGCTATCATAGTTTTTAGAGTTTTACTGACTTATCTAGGGAGGTTGGTCTATGAATGATAGCTGGTGGTCGTCTGTGTTACTGTCCATTTCTTACAGACTTATGTGAGAAGCTTACTACTGAACTGAGAGCTGCAGTCTGAGACATGGTACTTGGGGACACCCTATCTGGTATAGATCTTCTTCCTCAGCAACCGGCAGAGCTGAAGGGTTTTCTTTTATTGCAGAGAGTTCACCACCACTATCAGGTATCTGTTTCCTTTCTTACTCTGGGGAAATGAGCCCATGAAATCCAGAGCCACCATACAGCCAGCTTTCTCAAGTTTTTTTTTTTTTTTTTTTAACAGGTTTGTACTGTTGGTAGATTGTACACTATTCGGGAGGTTGCCACACTTCCAGACCATAGGCCACCAGGCCAACTCTCAGATTTGCAACAAAGTTTTGAGCCTGCTCAAGTGTGCCCCTAGTGAATTGTTATTGTTGTGGACTGTTTTGGTGGACTATAGTTGTGGAAAGCATTAAGTTTTCTGGGCATGACCAGATTATGTTTTAATGATACCTTTTTATTAAGTTGATTTATATAGAGCATATCCTGGATTACTTCCCATCCAGTGTGCTCCATATTCCTGCCAGTGGTATTATATGTTCTGCTATCCACTCCACAAACATGCTCGTGAAGTTTGCGGACGACACCACCATGGTGGGTCTCATATTGGTCTGTTGACAGTGGAATGGCTGACTGCTCAACGTTACAGGGTGCCCTCATGTCTGTCTTCCTTCTGGTTTCTCTC
>JAQMYF010000024.1:18570231-18582597 GCA_030014195.1 Neosilurus mollespiculum
ATAATTTTTATTAACCTGTGCATAAAGTATCAAATCCAAACAATAAGCTTCTTCAGCTTTGTACATGATGCTAATGTTTGCACTAAGACTCATTGAGATGCAAAACACACAAAGAACGATTAAATGCTTTCGTCCGGATAACCGAAAGGGCTCGATGCAACAGATGCATTAAATCAAGTTGTGAAAATCAGCTGTCACGTCCTTCTGGTTTGAATCACTTTACTTGTGCAAAGGCCAAGACTAATTGGCTGTGGTTCTTGGATGATATAAGCGACATCTTGCACTACTGGCCAAGCAGCAAGTCATTTGTGAAAAGGCCACTGATGAACAGCGTACACCCTGCCTTTTTTATACCAAGGAAGACCAGGGAAAAGGGCAGGAAAGTGAACAGATGCCTTAACGAATCACATAACACATCCAAAATTTTATGCTCCCAGCTTTTGCTATCTCACCTACACAAACTCAAACATGCATGCATTTTGTTGAAAAAGTGTCCAGTAGTGAGCATCCTGTCCTTTCATATTCTGTCTTTGTGTTCCCATGACAACAGCACAGTATGGCTGCAAGGTCACTTTACTGGACATTGGTGACACACCATGATTCTTAGAGAGAGAGAGAGGGGGGGGGGGGAATTAGTCAGCCACTGACAGAAAAACAAATGGAAATATTAATTGATGGGAATTTTAAATTGGTATGTTTAGGGATGTATGTTTACATCCTTGTGTGCCTGAGTGTGTATATGTAAGTTTTTCTGGTAGTATGACCTTGAAGAGGTGGACAGTGCTGTAACTGAATTAAAATAGCTTTTATCCTTTACCCCTGGTTAGAAGGCACTATGAATATTTTTGTATGAATATTGTGGATAAACATTAAAAAATAAAACTTACATTCGTGTGAAAAATAAAATGAAAAATTGGTTTAAAGTAAACATTGTAGATCAGGTGTCATTTTAAGACTGTTTAGAAACATGGTCTGTATGTTAATAATGAATGAAGAAAAATGTTTTTGGAATAACTCTGCTTTATCTGTTACCTTGTTCATGTTAGTCCAGTTACCTGTTCCAGCATGGCAATGCCTTTGCCCAGAGTCAGCTGAAATAGGCTCCAGCCTCCCCGCAACCAGAGGAGATAAAGGTCAGGTTTAGTGATTAACACGTTCACCTCACAGCAAGAATTTACTGGGCTCATTGTGGATGTTTCTGTGTAAAGTTTGCGTGTTCTTCCTGTGCTTGCATGAGATTTTTCCAGGTATTCTGGTTTTAGTAAATAGGTGTGTGCATGTTGGAAATGCAGTGAATTGGCGAGCAGTTCCCATGACGCCAGTAGGATTGAACGGTTCAGCAAATGAATAAATGTTCAAAAAGCACACATGTGAGTGATGTTCATGTATTTACAAACTGCTTATGATATAGTGTACATAACTTAAGAATTTGCTATAGTCTATTGGCTTTTAGTTATCAATGCAAAGTAGTTGTTATGTATTCATTTTTTTTATGTCATAAAGTAGCTTTTGTTAAACCTTGTCTAGCAAGGAATAAGCTGTGTATCAGTTACATCAATGTATAATTTGGAACCCTACCACCTTGAACAATAAGGAAGCTGATAAATAAGAGATCAAGTGAAGGGCTGAGAGCCACAATGGTCTAACCCACAAAACCTGAAAAATGAGATAAGGTCATAATTTGTTAGATGAGGATAAGGTCTATGTGTGCCAGAATGGTCTTTTCATCTTTCTTATGACCTTGAATCATACCATGAGCATTATCCCTTATTTTCTTTTTTTTTAAAAATGTAGACTGCCCAGTGCAGGGAGTCTTATTTAAAGATACAAAAGCAATGAGGAATAATGAAACCAAATGCTGCAAAACATGAGGTTATTGTGAAACTATATAAAAACATTAGAGTCACATAAGCAATTGTTTATAAGCTGCATACGGTATATTGCTAAAAGAATTTGCAAGACGAATGGATTCTTATTTCATGACTAAGGGACTTCTTATGAAAGGTGTTCTGACACTTTCCTTTCTTAGCAAAGAGCCACAGCCAATCAGCTCAGACTAGTATTGGGTTACTGGTCAGATCATGAATGAAGAATGTTAATTTTAAAGAATAATACAGAGGGGTTCTTTTATTATAGTAATGCGGTCTTGTTTAGGTGCATACCTGCACCTTTAGTGATATTACCCATTACCCATTTTCAGACTTTATTCCTGCAACCCTACTGTTTAACTGTTTGAGAGAGTTAAGTGGGGTTTTTTTTGGATAGTGTGAGCTTAACACAGAAATACAAACAAGGAGTCATTATTTTACACATCTACCAGCATGCATGATGTAGCACAACAATAACAATCTACCCCTAAAGCTGGCCATAAACCACACTGAGATGTTGTACATGTACAAAGTGATTACTGAGGGAATTTCATGTCACCATAGTGTATGTCTAAGAGATTAATAAGCAGTGATGACTGATGTTTCTAATGCGACACTGCATAATGGGAACTAGAGAAGCAGCAGTGAAACCCAGCTCTACCAGGACTTCTGTGTACAGTGGTGACAAGAATGAAAATGGCAGGTTTGGGAAAGCAGTGAGCAAATGATACAGTGAGAAACAAATGAACAGTAGCTTGAGTGACAAACATAAAACTAGGAACAAAAAACATCTTTTTTGCAAATGAACATAAAGATTATTTTTAATGAACAAAACACAGACTGCCTTATGCTTTTTGTTTGAAGTGGTTTGTTTTTTTATTTTTATTTTGGGGGGATTTCCCCATAAAATTCATTTCATATAATCATTAATACTTCTGTTATTCTATAAAATTATGCATGCCATTAATCTGGACATTGCTGTTCATTGTCTTCTTTTTGATTTTAGATGCCAGACAGCCCGTTATAGTATTGGATTCCTTGTAATAAAATACTGCCTGTATTAATTTTTCTAGTGAATCACAGCTGGGGTGTGATTGAAATAAAAAAGCAACTTTATAACTAGGGGTAGAGCAATTCATGTCATTAACTGGAAGAGTACAAGAGTACATAATCTGATAATGGGTAACTTTTAAGATGGAAATGTGCATATAGTCATTCATTCAATTTCTGAACAGCTTAATCCTAATTTGGGTTGCTGGGAGGCTGGCGCCCATCTCAGCCGACTTTGGGCAAGGGCAGAGTACACCCTGGACAGCTCGCCAGGCCATCACAGGGCAGAAACACGCTGACTGCACTGCAGCCTACTGTTGAAGTCAGCAATGGTTCTTTTACATGCCTTTCACCACAGACAGTGAGAGACATAGCTGGCCTTTGATACCCAGTTAGCTGCACTGGGAGGTCAGTGACAACCCGGTGACAGCGGGATCAGTATCCCCAACGTTGGGATCAGTAATTTGTAATTGTTAAGAAATGTTTAGGCCAAAATGTATTGTACTGTATTTCACTGTAAATAATACACTTTTATATTAAACTGCTTGCTGTAGCAAGGATTTCAATATCTAAAAAGGGGTAAAGGTTAGGAAGGACCTTGTACTGAAATAAAGGCTAAAAGAGTTATTCTAACTGCTCAGATATTACTATACAGTACACTAGAAAATCCATGGGTGCATTGTATGGTACTCAGTAGTACAACGAGCATAATAACTGTGCCATTATTTGGATCTTTCCCCACTTGTGTAATGCTAGACCTGAAATGTCCAAGTCACTATATTGGATAACACAATAAGCTTTTGACTGCAACTGTCGGTCTGTGTTAGGAAGCACCTCAATACCTGCAATACTATGCTTATTCAGCCACACCCCAATTTGACCAGCAATGATTAATTTCTACTGCGGTACACAATACCAAGTCATTTGCATTGGAATTTTGGTTATAACATCTCTCTCTCTCTCTCTCTCTCTCTCTCTCTCTCCCCCCACTCCTCTGTGGGTTTCTTTCCGCAAGTAATTCAATAAAGACAAGCTACTGCAGAATGTGGACCGTGATTTAGAAGTTGCATCTCCACTGACCACTGTGTTCAAACCACTTCTTTTTGTGACCTGCTCCTCTGGGATAGTGTAAGTCCATCAAAAAAGCTTTAGCTTTGTTGAATGTTAGCTTACACTTTACACTTTTTTCTCTTAGATTCATTATTTAGACAAACAGCAGGGTCTATAATCATCTAGGATCCATAATAAACATCAAAAGTGCTTTGCTTAATTACTAGTGATGTGTTTTGCCATTTTTTTTTTTTGTACAAATTATTAAAACTACATCTGAAGAAGCAGGAAAAAATGAAGTGCTATTTTTTTAACTGCCATGTGTATACACTAGCTGTAATCAGTAAAATTTAATTGTTCATGCTTGTTTGAAGAGGGTGGGTGGGGGAGTAAGCTGTGAAAAAAATCGCATGCACCAAATATTATACAGTAGTACTGTTTTATATATAAATTCTGCCAAGTTCTATAATTATGTTATATAGTAATCATTTAATTATTACTCATAATAAACACCAAGAATTAAACAAGTTATTCTATCAGTCTATAAACAAAACGTGAACTATAGCAAAATTATATAGCTTGGATGATAACCAACATATACGTTCCAAAGCAAATCTCTTGGACTGTTGTGTCATTTGTCTAAAAGGATGTTCTATTTCAATGTGGTTTTTAGAACAGTGAACTAAGCCAAGAGATTTAATAGCAGTTGGACTGCAAAAAAAAAAATATATTTTTCATTTAATTGCTTTCAGAGACCTGACATTTTCTGACACTTACTTGTGGACTTGTTTAAAATGACTGTCATACTGAACATAGGCAGCAGGCAGGCAGAGTGAGTAATCATACTAACAGGCATTAAAAACCACTTCAAGACAGAACTAGGGCAGTTGTGTTCCCTGGTACCACCATATACCAGAAAAGACCAGTGTGCATTGGTGAGGAGGTGGGTACCAGCCCTTACCTGGGTACGCAGGCCTGAGAGTCAGCCTCAGGAGCATCCGGGGCGTCTGGTGCAGGGCAGCAGAACTGGTGCAGCACCGTCTGGTTCCTGCAAGAAAGAGTAATAAATGGCAGGTAAGAACCTATTTGGTAGGTGGGTATAGGGGTGTGCGTAATATTACTAATTGCTAATATTTCATTGTGGCCAGGAGGCTCCAAATATGTATGCAGACTGCTGAGAGAGAGAGAGAGAGAGAGAGAGAGAGAGAGAGAGAGAGATAGAGAGTCAATTCCAACTGCAGTTTCAGTGAAATAGGGGATAGCTTCTTCTAGCCAACAATAAACAGCATGTCAAAACACATTTCTTTTTCCTCTAAGCTCAGCCTCATGTACACAGTGCATGTACGGTTTTCTCTTTTCAGTCTTTCTTCACACCTGATTTAGTTATTCATCTACTTCAAAATAAATCATGGAGTCACACTGAATGAAACATGTGGTACAGTCGGATTTTATGGCTAGGACAGGGAATCCACTGTTCTTAGAAAATCCCCTTGTATATATTCATGCCTCTATAAACTGCAAATACTTCAAATACTGCACGCATGGGCCAAAATGACATGAGCCAAACATTTAAGGGAAATACGAATAATAAAGAGATATAATATTATGCATTACTTGTGTAATTAAACATAAAAATATAATATTAAACATTACTTGTGTACCGAGTAAGGAGATTGTACCCGGATAGGATTTTTTAGGACATGAAAATGCACACCAGATACATTTAAACAGATTTAAAAGTATATTGTTGGTCTGAGATTACTTTTAGCCGTATTTAAGTCAAACAGACAGACACCTATTAAACGGATGACACTCTTGGCAGTTCACTGGTTGTCCTTCCTTTGACCACCTTTGGTAGGTACTTACCACTGCATACCAAGTACACCCAACAAGAACTGCTTTTTTGAATATGAATAGATCCAGTCTTTTATCCATCACAATGTAGTCCATGTCCAAGTCACTCAGATCCTTACACTTGCACATTTTTACTGCTTCCAACACATCAACTTTGAGAACTGACTATTCAGTTTCTGCCTAATATATCCCACTTCCTGGCAGGTGCCACAGCAACAAGATAATCAATCTTATTCACTTCACCTGTCAGCGGTCATAATGTTTTTAATGCTATGGCTGATCGGTGTGAGATGTAAGATTTAGAAAGCTAGAATTCATGGCAAGAATGACCCAATCAAGGTCATCATTTAGCAAACCAGAGATGCATTTGACTACACAAGTAAAAGCATACGCTATAATTTTATATAATCCAGTTAGAAGACATGAAATAATCAGTTGTAAACAGGGTCAGAAAACCAAAGACAGTTTCACTGACTGTTGGCTTATCCACACCCACACATCTGTGGCTGATTCTCCAGTGACCCTACATAATACCACTGTGAAAACAGCAATGCCTAATTAATCATTATTGTAAATGGCTTTTCTAATTATGTATTCCTTAATGGCCATGACCCGAGACAGTTTTTAATAGGCTGTGCACACAATCTCCAAAGGGAGTGCATTACTGGATCAACACAGGACTCTCTGTTGACTCGAATAATGTGAGTATCCGTGTGTGTGTGTGTGTGTGTGTGTGTGTGTGTGTGTGTGTGTGTGTGTGTGTGTAAACTAGGAAATATCACACAGTCATTGATCAATGAACCAAAAAACCTCTCCTCACACAACTGATTAACCCAGCATTAATCCTAAATTACCTGAGTGCACAACAGCAGCACATTCACATTTATATTAACATTTCAACCATTCATTCATTCTTTCACTCATTAATTCACCCATTAATTAGTTTATTAATTTATTAATTTACCGAACCACATAATTCTACTGAAGCTTATCTTGGCCGACTCTGGGCAAAGACAGGGTACACCCTGAATAACTTGTGAGTCCATCACAGGGCCAACACACAAACATGCACACTCACATTCACACCTGGGGTGAATTTGTAAGTTAGCATAATGTGCACGTGTTTCGACTGTGGGATGAAACTGGAGTATGTGAGGGAAACTCACACAAGCACAGGGAGAACATGCAAATAAATGCCTTCGCCGAGCCCAGGACTCGAAGAGGAAGTGCTAACCACTACTCCACTCAGCCGCTCGCATTTTTAACCAGCAGTGGCAATTTATGTTTATGCATTTTGAAACTTAGCAAAAAGATCCGTCTAGACATTCGCCATAGCAAGATTAACCATTGCGAATAGTGAGTGGTGTTTGCAAGAAACCATGATGAACAAAAAATGTGCATATATATACAAATTTAAAAAGATAGCTATGATGATTGTATGTAAATAACAATGGAATGAATGCACGCTATTTAGCATTATGGTCATTAGGAATGTTAAATTAGCAGTGATAAAAATGACAGTTTAAAATAGAGGGTAGTTCTGTTTGTGCTCTTGGCCAGCAATTAATTTCCAAGCATCAGTAACACCAACAATAATAATAAGACTTCATTTAATAGCACCTGTCATACATTCAAAGGAGACAAATTATAACACTTTTCCATAAGTTGACACAGTCCCCTGATGTCTTATTTAAATATCTGCGATATGCTTTAATTAAAACACAGCATGGATAAAGCAAAACAGCACCCTTCTCATTCTGTCTTTTCAGTCCTTTTTAGAATGACTGGATTGAGTGAGTTGTCCTTTAAATAATAATTAGCCACACACCCCATACTTCTGTGTGGTGCAATGACATGAGTATGGCTTCGCACTACCATGGTAACTAGAAGCCTGCATAGTTCAATATGCAGCACAGCCGATGAGACATGGCACCACAACCCAAAAAAAAAAAAAAAAAAAAAAGAAATCCCAAAAAAGATATATAAATGAAAATGGTAGAAAGACAGTAGACCTTTTCAATGGTAGTTCTTGTTAAATAATTTTTATGCAGCCCAAAATAAACTGACTGGGTTGTCTCATATCAGAGTTTGTTGTTTTGGTAGGCACTCCAAATACCCGAAGGTCTCCTCTAAACTTGCATCTCTATATGCCTTACAGTGTAAATAAACAAATAAAATATAAAAAATAAAACTGTAAAAAGTCCAATAATATTAGTGTAGCAAATAACTGTGATAAAGTTCGTCGAAAGCAAAAGTCATATATACAACTACAACTATTATAACTTATTTACTTTTTTTTTAATCAGTAATAGACTGATGCATGATGAATGTTTACTCAGCTTGGATTGGATTCTGTCTCATAGCAGCTTTCAAAAAAAACATCCATGTTCTAATTCTAAATGTTAAAAAAAAGTTTCATTTTATTCATTTTAGAAGGTTTTAACAACCACTTAAAGTATCAAAACCTTTACATAATTTACAAATTTTGTAGAGCACTACTCCTTGGTTCATTAGTAATATTGAATATTCATGAAAGTTCGTATAGGAGCTTCATATAGAGCCATTCTGTACACACAAAGTTCATGTACAATAATATTATTGCATAAAATTAATGTTTGCTAATTAATAGCAGGTCTCATTTTTGTAAAAATGTTTATAAAATGAATACATATGGCAATATATTATTATAAACTATTGTGAAACAACTAAGACTGCTGTTATAAGACATAATATACAAGTATGTATTTAAAGTATAAAATATAGAAATTAATAAAAACGGTTGACAAAATTGATAATTTTTTTCACAATGAAGGCATTTGAGCTAGAGAAAAAAAATTGACACAAAGTTGTCATATAAACAATGTGTCTTAGAAAATAATTATTATTATTTATTTTATTTATTTATTTTTTGCTCATTAGTGTTTCAATTCTCCATACCAAATTTCAGGTCCCTACATGCATTTATTGCCACGATATTGCCTTTTGAAATAGCAAAAAAGCTCAAATTTCGCTTACGGGTATAAAATTGAGGTTGAGGGTAACTTATTTCAAAAAAATTATTTCTGTGGAACTATTAGAATTAAGCAGAACTATTCTGCATGTGTTCATCAGACATATAGAGGTACTTAAAAAAAAAAATCATAAAAATTCGAGACGGTCACCCGGGAAGATTTTGGAAATTTGGTTGATTTGGCATGGAATGACCCTAGAGCTCAATACGACAGGCAAGAGATAAGTAGAAAGAGAGCTAGTGATGAGGAACCAACCAGAGTTGCTTTTTACATCACATGGGCTGTAGGCAAGACTTCCCTTTAATTCCATTTCATCCACATGTATGTACGGTATTGTACATAGCACAAAGCAAAACTTGCATTCATTCCTTTATTTACCAAACCACTTAGTCCTGCGAGGATCTTAGCCAAATCTGGGCGAATGCAGGGTACACCCTGAACAGCTCGCCAGCCCATCAATACAACCCAAAACTCATTCAAGCATTCAGATTCACAACTAGAGGTAATTTGGATTAGCCAATTAGCCTAATGTGCATGTCTTTTGACTGTAGGAGAAAACCAGATACTCTGAGAAAACCCACACAAGCATGGGGAGAACATGCACACTCCACAGAGAAACACCCTCATCAATCCCAGATCTCGAATCCAGGAACTTATGGCTGTGAGGCAGATGTGCTAACCATCATGCCATCATGCTACCCAGCAAGAATTGCAGTTAGAGGCATTCATTCATTTTGTAAGCTGCTTAATCCTAATTAGGGCCGCAGGGAGGCTGCCATCCATCCTAGCAAACTCTAGGGCGATTTGGAACAGCCAACTGTTTTTGGACTGTGGGAGGCAACCAGTCTACCAGGAGAAAACCAACACATGCACGCGGAGAACATGCAATCTCCACACAGAAACGCCTGAGCCCGGGAATCAAACTAAGGCCTTTTTGCTGTGAGGTGGACGTGCTAGCCATTGCGCCACCATGGTGCAGTTAGAGGAATATCTATACTCTAAGTGAAAAATGTTGCCAGGTTAAGGTCAAAACCAAAACACCCATTCATGGGCTTTTGTTGAAAGAAAATAAGGAGGCAGGTTCAGTTCAACTAATCTCCATCCATATATATAGAGTATATACCAAGTGGCAACAAGGTGCCAAACCCATTTACTCAAGAATCACAAGTACTCAAGTGAATGTCCCCTTTCTCTTCACAACAATCTCTTGCAGGTGCAGAACAAGTGTACTGTAGTGCAGTATGACTGCAGTTAAAATAAAAAAGATTTGAACCTGAATCAACCTGACTGCAGCAAGTGATCCAGAATAGATGTGGGCTGCTTAACTGACCTGTGAGGTGAAAACTTGGTGAAAGGACAGAGTGATAGGACTGCAGTACTATAATGTATTCTGTAAAGAAATAGATCAATGTTTTTGGTTCATTTAATTATGTGCATTGTACTAACCCCATGTTTAAAAGGGTAGAGTTTTTCAAAACACAATAAAAACAAAACCTATTATTTGTTAATTCACCCTGAGCCCTTATTAATCTGACAAAAGTAGAAATTAAAGATTTTCTATATTTTACTGACCAGCTTAACTGTATGTTTTGAATAAAAGAGCTAGAATTTTATACGTAATCAGACCCAACAGAAATTATGACAGAGTTAAAATAAGTTGAGGTAAGAAGAGTTTACAGAATAGTCAAGTAAAAATCTAATGTGACTGGTAGCAGGTAGGGTATCATGACTGGGTGTAAAAGTTGCATCCACCAAAGGCTCAGTCTAAAGCAAAGATGGGTCATGGATCACCACTTTGTGCCAAAATCTGTGAAAGTATTGTTTGTGATTTGAAAAGAAACATTCCTCAAATGTAGGACTGCAGAGAATTTATTTTCTTTTGAAAATCTTTAATACATACTACTGTGAAAAGATTTGGGGAATAAGGAAAGATGTGTGTGAAGGGCAAGGCCAATAACCACTGTTCAATGTGTGATCTTCAAGCCCTCAGGTGGTACTGCCTTACTTTATTAAAGTGTTGTCACTTAGTCCACTGCTGCGTCAAAAATGCAACCTGAAACTGTACTGTGCAAGGAGGACGCTACACATGAATTCTATGTTAAAAGGCTGCCAAGTTCTCTAAGCCTGAGCTCATCTCAAATGTACCAGAAGAAGATGGAACAATGTGCTGTGGTCAAATGAGTCCACATTTCAGCCTGTTTTTATGAAAAATGGATGTCGAGTTCCATGGGTCAAAAATGGAAACGATCATCAAGATTGTCTGCAGCAAAAAGTGTAAAAGCCAGCATCTGTGATGGTATGGAGGTACATCAGTGCCCATGGCATGTGTAATTTTTAAGTTTGTTAAAGAACCATTAATACTTATTCCACTAGGACAGTGCCAAGCCTCATTCTACACGAGTTACAAGAGTATGACTTCATAGTAGGGTGGTTGACTGGTCTGCTGCTAGTCCAGATCTGTCTCCTATTGGAAATGTATGAGACCATAGACTGTCAAGCAGTTTAAGTCATGCATCAAAACTTTAACAATTAAACCCACATTTCTCAAATAATTAAAAATTCTAATGAAAGGAAAGGAAGGTGATGCCATACAATGGTAAACATGCCTCATGTGCGACTTTTGCTAACTGCAGTGGAGTGTGCACATATATATATATATATATATATATATATATATATATACTAAGAGGTATTAAAAATGCAATAAGCACAAATGTACATGTTTATATAAACATGAAAATATGAAAACAAATTTAAGCACTCATGTGTGGTGTAGTTACCAGTTTCTCATAAGTAAAGGTGAATGTCCACGTTAGCATGTGAATGTGGCACGATCACAAGTCTGATACCTTAGCCACTCCTTGATTAATCCACAAAGTGGAGCGTGAGATCAAAACATTTTGTTTGTTGTCAAGTGACATCTCTGGCTACAAAAAGCTTATATATATAAAAAGCAGTTTGTGAAAAGTGAAGATGCCACGACTGCCACAAGCAAGCAGAGACCAGGTCCTGGGCAAGCTGAGTGCAGGAATAACCGCTGCAAGGATAGCAGCACACTTTGGCATGCATTGTCCAACTGTTGTACGCCTTCAGATATGCCACAGACAGACGGGAACCACCCGAGACCAAGTGAGACCAAGACCTGGCCTGCCACGTGTCACTACATGTGCACAAGACCGTTGTATCCGGGTGATGCATCTGAGGGACCAATTCCATCCAGCAACACTTACGGCGGCTGAGTTTCCTGGTACTCGCCGCAACCACATCAGTGCTCATACAGTGCGCAGAAGGGAAGAAGGTATCTGGTCGCTCAGAGCACCTGACAGACCGCAGGCGCTATAGAACACTGAAATGTGTTTTTACTCGCCACTGTCTGTGTCTGAAATGTCTATTCTTGATTTGTATATCATTTAACTGATATTATTTAACTGATTATGAAATTATTTCAATGTTGTGTTTTTAATGCCTCTTAGTGCATATATATATATATATATATATATATATATATATATATATATATATATATATATTAT
>JAQMYF010000024.1:18582697-18599453 GCA_030014195.1 Neosilurus mollespiculum
GGGACACGGTCGAAAGCCTTCTCCAAGTCCACAAAGCACATGTGGACTGGTTGGGCAAACTCCCATGCCCCCTCCAGTATCCCGTAGAGTGTACAGAGCTGGTCAAGAGTGCTGCGGCGGGGACGAAAACCACATTGCTCCTCCTGAATCCGAGGTTCCGAGGTAGAAAGATAGATATAAAAAAAATGTCTAACCCTTTACCTGAAGATAATGCTTTTCATTTGTGACTTGTAATGGCATGAGTGTGGTATTAACAGTTTTTTAGAGGTATTATGCAATGCTACATAAATCCAAACTGATTGAAAACAACATGACAATATCTGTGTGACTTATCTGAAACATCCTTATTGTCTCTGAGTGAATCTGCTGATCTCATATTCAGCAGGTCCAGCATCCATGACCTCCCTGAACTGATGAACAGAAAGTGAGAATCTTGTCAAAGTGACACTTAGAGAATGACACATCAAATCTAGTATAGGCACTGAAATTGATAGCCCAAACAATGACAAGAAGCCATCCTATAATTTAGGATTAACTTTTAATACATACCCATAATAATTAAACTGACATGAGATATCTGTGCAGGTATCTGAACTCAGAAATTGCATATTTACCTTCATACACAAACATACAGTAACACACACACACACACACACACACACACACACACACACACACACACATTCATTTTGTATCAGTAAACCAAACCTTCTAGAAAGGTTATTGCTGTCACAAACAGCCCTTTCTCTACACTGCAAATTTACAGTGTGAGGAAGGGCAAAGAGAGAAAGAGAGAAATACTGCTGAACACATAGAGAATGACAGACTGACCTACACTGAAAGACCACCTGGAACACTAATCTGGAAGTCAGGATTTCGTAATATGATTTCAAAAGCTAGTAGGTCTTCTGGATTTGCAATGACTAAATCAATGTAATTATTTGGTCCATGTATGCCGATGACTGAGAGGGAAATCACAGTCATTCTATCAACAATGCTTTAATCTATCAAATGAACTGCTTGCTAAATTTTACTAGAGAGCACAAGGTCACATTATTAAACCAAGCAATTTATTTTCATAGAAAAAATAGCATGTGTGATAACACACACACCTGTCTACCTTGAATTAAAGTGAACATATGAGTGAGGGCAGGGTACACCCTGAACAGCTTGCCAGGCCATTGCAGGGCCAACACACATACAACCATTCACACGCACTCTCACACCTAGGGGCAATTTGGAACCACCATTCAGCCTACCCTGCATGTTTTTAGACTGTGGGAGGTAACTGGAGTACCCGAGCCTGGGAATCGAAACCTGGTCTTTTAGCTGTGAGGCGAACGTGCTAACCACTGCACCACCGTGAAAAAAGTATTATTTTATTAAAATGTAAACTTTCCAAAACTATCAACTACCGACTGTAATGCATAAACTCTAGTTTTTATTTATCATCTGCATTGTTCATCAATTTATATATAACACACACACACACACACACACATTGTACACATATATAGATGAGTTTGATAAGTGCACTGATGGCACACCCGTCAGAACGATGTCCTACATCAAGACCTTCAAGAAATCAGTTCAACGATGGAGGACATTCCAGTACTCAGCCGAGACCAGGAAAGATGACAGATGACATTGGTGGGCTTAACACCATGCTGGCATGACACTTTGTGGTTGATGTAGTACTACAGGCACTATATAACCTTAACTCGAAACAGTTTACATTATTAGGAACTCATGATAGACTGGACCAACTCCATTTTAGAATCTGATCCCCTAAAATATTTAATGATGTAAAACAGTGCAACCTGAGCAGATATTTTACTGCTTGGAAGAAGCAAACGTCTTTTTGTTGACCCTGTAACCTAGTTTGTATTATGTACTCACAGCTCAGCAGACCAGACTATTTTTTTCTACATTATCCAACATAATTACAGTACTTCTGTATGCAGATGTCATTTTGTCAGATTCATTATGAGGCTATACTTGTACTAGAATACCAAAAACTTTGCTAGCTATGGTTCTCGGTTCTGCAGCTATAATATGACACTATCCTGGTGCAATTGCATGACCTTTTACAATTACCTGAGGACTTTGTACTGCTATATGCAAATGAGTGTTTTAGCTAGAAAGAAAGAACAAGCAAGAGGAGAATATAGCATTTCAACCATAAATTAAATGACTATAAAATATCTAGAATGTAGGCAATAACAAGAGAAAACAAAAATGGGGGTCTGATTAGATGATTTTGGTCACCTGAGGATTTATCTGGTGAATCCTTTTAGTAAGTATGCCGTTTAAGAAAAAATAAAAAAAGACAAAGAGAGATTTCAAAGAAAACAGGGAATAGAATATCCCCATACCAAAGGTCATGAACCTTAATATGTAGGAAGTAAGGTGTATTGGACACAGTGCTACTACTAAATCCCATTCTAAGCTAAATTAACATTTTTTGATCCTACATTCTGTCAATATTGCAGCTTGAATCTGTGCACTAGCAACTTTTTCTCAGATGAAGCATGTGCAGTAGATGTGTGGGGTGTTGCTGCTCCATTTCTAGGCACGCCCCTTTCTCTAGGGCAAATATTCACACTCTCAAATTGTCTTTATTCCATCCATCCAGAGAGCTTACATAATTTCATCTGGAGATAGTTCACTGATTAAAGATGTGCCTAGCAAGAACTTTATCTCCTGCACATCAACTGAAAATTGCCGTCAAATTTACTGTTGGCTCCAGAAAAAGAAGATGCCTGATTTAATACATTGGTCAGCACTACAGGATGACATAAAAATGTTATACTTGGGACACCTACTTATAAAATCTACACAATGTTTTTAGGAATTGTATGTTTTCACAATTTGTAACAAATCTCTTTTGTGCAAATTTCGATAGCTGGGTGGCTGGATTAGGGGCAAATACATGACATAATGTATTGTTTGTCAATTTCTATTGGAGTGTGACTGATCTGGTCTTGAGGTCAATGCTGATGCAAGGAAGTAAAAAATTCTGTTAACAATATATTGGCAGATATGATTGTCTATACTGGCATACTATCAATGCTCATCATAATTACCTCGAACACTAACTCTTTGATGTACAAACACACAAAGCAATACTAAACAGCAACACCAAAAACTTGATCCTGATCTTGACTCTTTGCTACCCTCATTAAAACCATGAAATTAAATTAACTTAGTCAATTAGTCTAATATGACATTTGGCTCATTTATGTTTTGAACACAGTGTTCCCCTTAAAATACTGTAAACACTAAAGCAAAGTAAAAGGCTATCCTGTTAATTAAATTAAGATAATCTCTCAGATGAAGAATGAAGATTCCCTTTTACTGTTGTTATATATTAGCAAGAGGCTGAAAATTACTGTCATCCATCTGTATAAACATTGATGAGATTAAAACTAGACTTGGTAAATTAGTCACCTTTTTATGCAACCCCAAGTCATTTTCCTCCTGCTTTTAATGTTGTACAGGTTACCTTACTAGACTGTCTATCATTTAGACTGAAACTCTGCACAATCTTGCTGATACACTGAATGATCCATGTATTTATATTTTTCATTATTAAAATATTAATAAGCAAAATATGAATAGGTAATCACCCTGCAGTGGTCTGGCAAGCAGTTCAGGGTGTACCCCACCTTTGCTCAGTGTCAGCTGAGATAGGCTCCAGGCTCCCCACAACCCTAATTGTAGGACTAAGCAATTCATCAAATGAGTAAGTAAGAGTGAATATTTAATCTCAAATATAATTAAAGCAAATTTGTCAAATCTGACACAAAATTACTTAATCAGCGAAACTCCATGTCGAATGTAATTGTTGGATAAAATCATCACTGGCAGTTTATGTGCACTGATGTCAGGGTGGACCTGTGGGGGGGATGCTGTGCTGTGATTGTTTTTTACAATTTTGTAGAGTTTTTAGACAAAGGAGAGTATTTTATAGCTGTTACTTCACCCGTGATAGATGGTAAGAAACAGATGCATCACCCTGTGATCTCTTAAGTATTTTGAATATGCCTGCTGTTTTAATAAACAGCTCTTTATGTGATCCAGGGCTAACAACGGCTTTATGTGATCCAGGGCTTTTTATTAAAGAGCGAAATAAAGGTTACTGGCTCATGAGGCTTGGTAGCCAGTATGATTCTCCTATTTTAATAGCAGCGAGTTACAGGTTGTACTGGTGCATGTGTGCAGAACAGTATATTTTTATTCATTGAAACCTAGGCTGGTAAGTGTGTTGAACATAGGGAGCATGCTGCTTGAGATAAAGCCTGTCCCTTCAGGGATTTCAGTGTATCCATGCCTATATAGTAAAATAATGCCTTAAAAGGTGATTTCTGGGAGCAAAAAAAAACCCAGATATTAACATAGGGAAAACTAATTGTTCATATTTGACACTGTAGATGGGAAAACAGTTTAGATGAGAAAAGGGACATGGAAAATAGGGTGTATGTTTGTTTTTTTTCCCCAGAAAGGTATGGGGATGGGAGCCACTAAATTTGCATTACAACCAGGCAGCACACCAGACCTCTGCAGTCTTCAAAAGACATGAACAACTGTATACTATATACATATGGTCTAGGGCCTAAGACAGGACATATTTGGACCTATTTACACTCAACAATAATATAAATACAACACTTTTGCTTTTGCTTCCATTTTTCATGAGCTGAACTCAAAGATCTGAAACTTTTTCTATGTACACAAAAGGCCTATTTCTCTCAAATATTATTCACAAATCTGTCTAAATCTGTGTTAGTGAGCACTTCTCCTTTGCCAAGATAATCCATCCACCTCACAGGCGTGGCATATCAAGATGCTGATTAGACAACATGAATATTGCACAGGTGTGTCTCAGGTTGGCCACAATAAAAGGCCACTCTAAAGTTTGCAGTTTTTCTGTATTGGGGGGAGGGGTCCGGGGGGGGGGTCAGAAAACCAGTCAGTATCTGGTGTGACCTCCATTTGCTTCACGCAGTGCAACACATCTTCCGTGAAGAGAACACCTCTCCAACTTGCCAGACTCCATCGAATGTGAGCATTTGCCCACTCAAGTCGGTTACGATGACGAACTGCAGTCAGGTCAAGACCCGATGAGGACAACGAGCATGCAGATGAGCTTCCCAGAGCCAATTTCTGACAGTTTGTGCAGAACTTCTTTGGTTATGAAAAGCGATTGTTGCAGCAGCTGTCCAGGTGGCTGGTCTCAGACGATGGTAAAGAAATGAATATTTAATTCACGGGCAACAGCTCTGGTGGACATTCCTGCAGTCAGCATGCCAAGTGAACTCTCCCTCAAAACTTGCGACATCTGTGGCATTGTGCTGTGTGATAAAACTACACATTTTAAAGTGGCCTAAAATGATTTAAACAGATTTGTGAACAATATTTGAGAGAAATAGGCCTTTTGTCTACATAGAAAAAGTTTTAGATCTTTGAGTTCAGCTCATAAAAAATGGGAGCAAAAACAAAAGTGTTGCGTTTATATTTTTGTTGAGTATTTCAACTAATAAAATTTTATGAAACTAATATCTTCAAAATATTATTTTTCCTTTAGTAGTGAAAAACTTTGCATAATACATGAATGGTAGCATTCATAAAATATTACATTTATTATTAAGAAACAAATCTGATTCATGGAGGCAAAATAGGTTAGAGCTGTTTTGGTGATAGACAGGGATCTAAATAACATCTGTGAGTTGTCTGGGGAGATCACAAGATTTTGCAAGGCTCTGTAAAGCAGCTCAGTTTTGCTGGGATTTCATTTCAGCTGATGAGCTGCCATTCATGACAAGATGTCTGCTGGACATGCTGAGGCTCATGCAGAAACATGAGTGTCTGAGGGAGCAAAGAAGAGATGAGTCTCATTAGCATATCAGTGGTATAAAAACCCATGTGAGGATATGGCCTGACCAACAGAGTGGGTTTACAGAGAGGAAAGGAGAGTACCCAGCACTGGGCCTTGGGGTACACATGTGGATCTGCTCCATTTCACCTTTTTAATCATATCACCAGGAAAAAGGCAAACCACTGTTATGCTGTATCACAAATTCCTAGTCATGAGGATGGAAAAAAAAAGGGGGAAAAAAAGTCTTGTGACTGTTAAAGGCTGCTGAATAGTAGAGCCCTGATGACAGTTTGGCTGATCAAGCAGTCATTCAGTAAGGATCTTAAGGGTGAGCTCTATGAAGCAGAGTCACAGATCATGAGGACAAATGTTGAGCTTAATAAGATGTGTCCATATGTGAAAATGTATAGCTAAATGTGAAACCATTCTTAGGGATAAAGTATACTTAAGTGACTCGGCTTTTCACAACACGGACATGGAGATGTGAACGCGTGACTCCAAAGTATTTTTGAGTTCACAGACACAAGATCATATTAATATATTACATGACTGTTAATATGAATACATGACTGTTATCAGACTGGTGTATAACTGCATGCTCATTTTTGCACATGCATAATTAATGCACACAAGTTTAATTAGACACAAATTTTCAGTGATGTGCTCAAAGATTGCATGAATTGTGCACTGTTTGTCCATGGTACATGTAGATGATGTTATTTTTGGTGCCATCAGAAATGGCTCTCAAACACACTTTCAAATGTTGTCAAGCTCAGAATGAGAGTCAGTTGAAATGGTTCAGGTAACTTACTTAGATACCCCCTGGTTTACTCCTCCTAGAGCTGTAAAAGGCACATTCCAGACAAAGACCATGTAGTAGACCCAGGATCCCCCGTCTCTTGACTGATAGGAATGTCCGTGGATCTCTCTGCTTATATCTGGATTGACTTCCTTGGCCTTCTGCTACACTGGCTCCCACCAGGAACAGTAAATGAATGAATTAATAATTAGATTTTAGAGATATTATGATATCTGTATATAATGTGATATATACAGCTTGCCGTTAAATTGCTGGTGACCGCTTCACTCAACAAGAAAAAGATAGTCCAACTTGTGTTTATGTACATTTTACAAAATTTGTAAAAAATGTGATGCAGCAATATCTCTCAGAACAGATTAACACAATATAAACTTATCAAAACAAAGTCAGGCCAAATGCCAAGCCACTTCAATTCCAGTCTCTGTTCCCTTAATCTCTATCTTTCTTTTTCTCATTAAACCATTGTGTTGAGTGTCACGTACATTCATTGGTACAATCACAGTGGCTCTTAGGATTCATTACTCTCCTCAAGCCTCAATTGCTCTTTCCATTTCTTTCTCCCTCTCCTTCCCTCCTGCTGTCCATACAGAGCAGCAGGGCATGATGCCAGGATTTGTAAGTCACCTTTACACACAGCATGAAAAAAAAATAAAAAAATCATAGACTAAAAACGCATGTGCACACACATGTACACACCCAGCAGTAAGACAATATGTGACTCTTTGCAAGCTTTGGCTAATGATGTGCATGGAATTCACAGATGCTGGTTGGTGGGGGGGCGGGGGGGGGGTGAAGCAATCTAAAACCACTCTGCACAAAATAGGATATTCATGATTTGAATTTCTGCAGCATGCGAGCTGAAGCCAGTCACCCTGTTATAACCAGCCAGACGTGTCTAGCATTCGCATGACAAGCAGACTGATAATCCTTTCATGGGCAGAATAGACTTGGAATACAGAAAGTGAGAAACCGAAAAATACCCATGTACCAACATTTACTAGAAAATTAATTTACCAATAATATGCAGTATATTTTTTATGTAACTATATATACAGAAAAGCAGAAAGAAAGGTTCCTGCTGGTTTTGTTAAAAAAAATTTTCATGACCCTCCATAAGCATTGCTTAATATGTGCTTTATGATTCCCAAAGACCAGTTTTTGATCAGTGAGATCGGAATAAGTCCTAATGTTTTTACATATGAACAACAGCAACAACAACAACAACATCAACGACAAATACTTAAGTATATTATATAGTAGCTTGGAATACTTTTTTTTTTAGTTTAATTTCCAAATAGGGCCCTGTGATGGTCTGATGAGTTGTTCAGGATGTACCTTGCCTCCACACAGAGTCGTTTGAGATGGGCCCTAGCCTTCCTTAAAAAGGATAAACCAGTTCTACAAATGAAATCAAATGAAAAATTTCCAAATAGCGCTGAACGTTGCACTGCTTTGCAAGATACAGAAAATCCATGGGTATGAACAAAAAACAAACCAGAAATTTTTATATATCTTATATATCCTAAAGATCTTTTAGCAAACTGTTTTATTTAAATTCATGTCAGCATACTGTATATATAGATGGCTTAAATAAAATTGCTTAAAGTGTTATTTGCATTGTTGGGCAAATGGAGGTGTCTTCAGATTGTCACATGCATCTCTGGGGATTTGTAACCCTTAGGAAGTGTATGTGTGGTAATGTTCCTAGCATTGCTAATTGCGCATATTACTGATGTTATTTATAAATATATAAACACTCTCTTTTTATAAATGCATCACTTTTTTCGTGTACACTTACACCCATAACTTGAACAGCAAAAATAAACTGATGGTGTAGATAAATAAATAAATAAATAAAAACCTTTATCAAAGTTTCTTTAATCAACACAGATAAAGAAAAAAGAAAGTCATTCACATTCAGCTATTTATTAAACCATTCAAAACTACTCTAATTCAACAGTCTTCCCAATGATTACCATATAATAAATATTGTAATTCTGTAAGTGGAAAAGTCATGGGTTTTACAACCCAATTAACATAACGTCAGATTCGCTTAGTCCATTCTTGAACACAGCACAAAACAAGATATGACAGACCAGTGCAATCCTGTGATGTGTCCCTTTCTCACCTCTGTTCAACTTATGTTTCTGTTCACAGTATGTCTATCTGTATAAGATGAACACACCCATTAATTCTAGCTGGTGCTCTGAGGAAAGAATGAAACATCATGCAACCTAGTGAAAGAGGTATACTGTACCTACTGTACGCTCTCCCAACTTGAAAGAAAAATACAACCATAACTGAAGTTTAGAAAGATTCATATGTAACCATTCAAAATACTGCATCTCAGAAAGTACCAGACAGCATCAGAGTCCTTGCTAGGTAGTATATTTCCTAAATTTTGTCTGCATAAAGAAAAAATATGCCAGTTCAATAACTTTCAGGCATTTTATTTTTTCTGCACTCTAGTGAAGTTGAATTTAGTTTTAATCCAAATAGTGTTGCCTTGGTTCCTGATAAAGCCTTTGCTACAGACTTTAAATTAATCCCCCCTCAGACCTATATTCCCGCTTCTAAATAAATCATTATATCATAGTGTTTTTTTAAGTACTATAAGCAGCTTTTATCTGACTGATCACAGCTGCTCCATTTCTTCTATTAATATTTAAAATGTTATATTAGTATTTGTGTACTAGTTTTCAGTAGTGTACTTTTAAATAACTTTCACTCAATGAAATGGTGTAACATAATATGGTGTAACATGCCAACTGTGAAAATACAAATGCGCATCTTTCAGTTACATCATAAAACATTCAACATGTGTTGCAGTATCTGCTAGACAGCAATTTTTTTTTTGCTTAAAGTTTATTTTCTGAACCGCTTTGTCCTTTATTAGGGTCACAGGGAGGCTGAAGTCCATCCCAGCTGACTACAGACAAAGGCGAGGTACATTCTCCAGTCCATTGCAAGGTCCACACACACACACACACCCCTAAGGGCAATTTGGAATACCCAATTAGCCTGTTGTGCATATCTTTGGACTGTGGGAGGAAACCTTTAACCTATGGTAAAAGCCATAGCAATTTCAAGAATATATCTTTGAGCTTATGTGGAATCAAGCAGTTCACAGTTTAGAAGATGCATAATAAAAATGCTAATTAGCTATAACTCCATAATTGACTGTGGATCTCAAGCATGTCATTAAAAACTTTACTGTTTTGAATACCAGATGCAATTTGTATAGCCGAATATTGTTGGCTAATTTATTCTTGAATGCTAAGTTCTCCCCAGGTAGTTTCCTCCCACCTTCTCAAAACATACTAGTACTTAGACTCGACCCAAAATTGAGCCTAAATTGGTGAACACGCAAATATTGCTGTACATCACAGTCTGCAATGGACTGGCATCCCATCCACATTGTATCCCCACCTCATGTTAATGGGCCAGTGTTAATGGGCCAGGTTTCAGCTACAGCATGACCTTGACCAGTGTCAGACAGATTTTCAGTGTGGTGCCTTTAAAATGATTAAATCTAATTATTAATAAAGGAACAATTTTTTTTTTCTAGAAGCATATACAGTGCATCACATGTACACATTGCAATGCCTCACCTGCCCACCAGATCATATGGAATACTGACCACTGACATATTAATTAATTGCATATACACAGCTTATTGAGTACCAACCTATTTAAATCCCACTAGTGCTCATCACAAAGTTTGGCAGCTGAGCTGAGTTTTTTCTGCTGCACAACTGCTGTTTCCTTTGCCTCCTATTTGTCTTTGGATGGTGTTTGCCGAATTTGCCAAATCATCAAATTGCTGTTTAGTGATTGGTTGTTTATTTTATTTTTGTCCTGGATTTAGATATTCTTTTCCCAAGATGGCGGCGTGTGCGCATGCGAGGGCTAGGAGCTCTCTGTTTTTTTCTTTTCTTTTTGTGTTTTTGTTTGTGTTGTCGTTCGTTATTCAAGGACTTGAAACTATAATTAAATACGGAAGGGCTGAACTGTTGAAGCTGGGGAAAAATTCACAACTTTATGTACCTCCAAAGCTGGATTTTATACCACCGGAGCTGCAGCGGACCACGGGGGCTTTCAGCATTCCCTCTATGGCCCAGGAGATGGAGGAGGCAACATAAACAAAAGCGGGGTAAGCGGAGCAGGCTGCGTGCTAGGCTACAAGCTAACTCACACAGACCGGTGCTGCCAAGTCTTCTCCTCGTGAACACTAGGTCTCTCACCAACAATCTGGATGAGATCCACCTGAAGTTCGCCTCACGAAGGATCGACAGCTGCGTGGCGATCGTCACCGAGACCTGGCTGGATAACAACATCCCGACACTGCGGTAGAGCTAGCGGGGCACTCTCTGTTCCGGGCCGACAGGACTGCAGCTTCAGTCAAGAACAAAGGCAGAGGCTTGGTGCTCTACACTCATAACTAGAGTTCAAATTGGTTGGCTCTGTTATAATCATTGCGGCTTACTTAACACCGAAAGCAAATGCTAAGTTAGCACTGGAGGAGCTGTATTGTCTGATTAGCATGCAGATGAATGCTAATCCAGAAGCGGCTGTGATCGTGGCTGGGGACTGAAATCAGTGCTCCCCAAATTCCACATATTCATTTACTTTCCGACCAGAGACAATAACACACTAGATCAGGTTTATTGTAACATTACAGGAGAATACAAAGCGTTTGCAGCTCCTCACCTGAGCATGTAAGATCACCTCACAATGAAGCTGATCCCAGCTTATGATCTGCAGGATTAAACCAAGCACCAGAAACATGCAGATCTGGACTGAGGAGGCTTCCTCAACTCTACAAGACTGCTTCGAATACACAATCTGGGACGTGTTCAAGCAGCGCGCTGACCTAAAGGAATACACGTCGGCTGTTCTGTTCTATGTTCATTTCTGCACTGACACTGTCCTATGCACAAAGACCATCACGGCTTTCCCCAATCAGAAGCCATGGATGGCACAGTGTGGCTCCTGCTTAGAGCCCGAGACGCAGCCTACAGGTCAGGAGACAGGCTGGCTTAGAGTAGGGCCCGGAAAGAATTGAAAAAGGGCATCCAGCAGGCAAAACTCAGATACAAACAGCGCACTGAGGAGCACTTCTACAATAACAACCCACGCAACATGTGGAGAGGTATAAGGACCATCACAGACTACAAGCACAGCGACCAGCAGGTCAGCCATGAGCCCACTCTGCTTGACAACCTGAACAGCTTCTTTGCATGCTTCAACTCATCGAGCAGCAGGGAGACTGTACATCTCCACCCACCATTGGAGCAGCAGCCTCTCATCCTGCAGCGGCACCGTGTGTTCTACCCTGAGGAAGATCAATATCAACAGGGCTGCAGGACCATAAAAGGGGGCGGACCGGACCCTGAAATCATGTGCTGACCAGCTGGCAGGAGTTTTCCTGGACATTTTCAACCTGTCCCTGCAGCTCGCTAAGGTCTCTGTCTGCCTCAACGATTATCGCCTGGTTGCCCTGACCCCGGTAATCTTGAAGTGCTTTGAGAGGATCCTCCTTAACCACATAAATCACAATCACATGTTATCCCCGTTGGTCTGGACTGCCTTCAGTTCGCCTACAGGGAGAACTTCTCTACGGAGGATGCTGTCTCGCTAGCACTCCACACAACCATGACCCACCTGGAGCACCCCAATACTTATGTCAGGATGCTATTTGTAGACTTCAGCTCAGCTTTCAACACTGTTCTCTTGGACAAGCTGGTACTGAAGCTCTGTAACCTGGGACTGTCAGCTTCACTGTGTTCCTGGATCAGAGACTTTCTCACCACCTACCCCTAGGTGGTGAGGATAGGGAACATTACATCTTCCACCCTGATCCTGAACACTGGAACACCGCAGGGCTGTTTGCTCAGCCTGCCCCTCTTCAGTCTTTTCACACATGACTGTTACACTATCCAATCCACAAATACGCTCGTGAAGTTTGCGGACGACACCACCATGGGGGGTTTCATATTGGATAACGATAAGACCCACTACAGAGAGGAGATCCAGCACCTGATAAACTGGTGTTCAACCAACAATCTCATTCTGAATACCAGCAAGACCAAGGAGGTCATAGTGGACTACAGGAGGACCAGGAAGACAGAGCACGGTCCTCTTTGCATTCATGGGGAGGCGGTGGAGCATGTGGACAGTATTAAGTTTCTGGGCGTCCACATTTCATCTGACCTGTCCTGGTCTGTCAACACCTCACACCTGTTGAAGAAGGCCCAACAACAGCTTTTCTTCCTCAGGAAGTTAAAACGTACTAGACTCTCCTCTCAGCTGCTCAAGAACTTCTACAGTGCTACAATAGAAAGCATACTTGGTCTCAGTGCAACAGTGTGATATGGCAGATGCACCGCAAAGGACTTGGCCCGTGTGGTGAGAACTGCTCAGGAGATCATACGCTGCCGTCTACCAGATCTGGATACAATAGATGCTGTCCAGGTCCAGAAGAAGGCCAGCTGCATCGCAGCAGAACCCAAACACCCAGGAAATGGACTGTTTGTACCTTTTCCTTCAGGAAAGCGGTACAGAAACATTAAGACCAGCACAACCAGACTCAAAAACAGCTTCTTCCCCAGAGCTGAAAGCCATTATACTCCCTCACAGTCACACACACACACATGCAACCTTCTTCCACAGCCACATACTCACTCGCTCACACACTCTCCCCCACTCTGCTAAATCTCACACAGACATTAGCGCTCTGTAAATGAACAATTCCTTTTCCATTGTTTCATTTACATTTACACCCTAGTTTATATCCACTCTGCTGCTGCTATTTATCTATTTCATCTCATAGTGCCTTTAATGTACATACTGTATATCCCAGTGCTCAGTTTTTATTCACAGGTGTTTAGAGTTTATATTGCTATTAAATATGTTTCTCTTTAAAAGTTGTGTATATCATTACTTGAGTTTATATTCTGCTCTTGACGGTGTTAATTGCAGTTTATGGCCTTGATAGTTCCTTTTAAAGCTGAGAGTCTCATACAAAATTTTGTTATGTGTGAACATAATGACAATAAAGACTCTTGAATCTTGATTAATATCTCCTAAGTAACATTTCACTACCCCATCAAGAGCATCCTGTTTCAGGCATGACCTCCAGTCAGTTTTTTTCAGTAACCAGTGTCCAGCCAGTGTCCAGTCAGTGACCTTGAGAAGCTTTCCTCAAATGGTTTCAAACAACATTTCCGGAAAGCAAAACTCTTCCTGCCTCTGAGGAGAGTTACAAGCCAAGCCCCATATTGTGTAAGTTAAGGATCCCAGGCCAGTTTTGGTCTTTTTAAGTTTTTTATAATCACACTGGTGATTATGCTGTGCTAAGTATCATATATCTACAGTATGCATTTATAATTCATAAGTACTAGTCACTACAGTACAAAAAATTCATGCTCAAATGTTGGACCTGATTCCATTCCTGCTACCTGTGCAGAGTCAAACCAAAAGTCCAGAGGCTGGAGATAAGTGTGTATTTTAGGGAGTATAAGTGTGATTAATGTCTTGTTTTATGTTCTATAGTATTAAGACCATTAGCGAAAGTGGAAAGATGTTGTCTTACAAGAGTTGGTTCTACACTGAAAAGTGCACATATTTTACTTCATGACACAGCATACTGGGCTTAAACAGTGGATATTAATCCTGGATATCCTGGGTTCGAGTCCTGGGCAGAGTCCTGAGCTTTGGCTTGCATGGTTTTCCTCCCACAGTCCAAATACATGCACATTAGGCTAAATGGCTGTTCCAAATTGTGTGTGTGTGTGTGTGTGTGTGTGTCTGTTTGGGGTGCATCCGCCTAACAGCAGAGATAGATTCCAGCCTGCCCACAACCCTAGTAGGACTAAGCAGTTCGGCAAATAAATAAATAAATAAATGTTGACAAATATCACAACAAATAGACACTGCTTGGCCAAAAAACAGTCTGTATTTTGATATTTTGTTGGCTCGCCTTCAATCTTGATTACAGTGTATAATCTTTGTAGCACTGTTACCTCAAGTTGTGAGATTGAGGTTCAGCAACATTATGTGGCAATAAAATGAAGTGGGCTGATGATCTGAAGGTAATAAATGACCAGGTTATTTAGGTTTCCTAATTGCCTGTACAGAGGCAGACATGCTAACCACTATACCACCATGCATCAGCTGTGGTTAAGACAGTTGTTTGTGGGACTGATTGAGTTGCTGGTAAGTATGCCAAAAGTCCTGCAATATTATGTACCCTGAATCTCACATAGATATAAACTGACAGTAATTGTATCTTATCATTACTGTCTGATGCAATCTTCATTCATTTTCTGAACCGCTTAATCCTAATTAGGGTCGTGGGTAGGCTGGCGCCCATCTCAGCCGACTCTGGGCGAGAGCAGAGTACACCCTGGACAGCTCACCAGGCCATCACAGGGCGTACTGCAACTTTAAAAGTACTATTTTTACCAAAAACTATCATGCATAATGAAACAACCTAGAAAGGTACCAAGATATCCAAGGCATTAAATGACAAAATTATGCCCTGTGTAGCATATTAAAGTAACACAGAAGCTCCCATCACCTGAGCAATCTGTGTGGTTTTTACAACAATCGTTTGCAGCCCATTATACAGTAACTTTCTGTTCTACCTTTCAAACCTACACAAGCATTTTACTAGTTTCTCCTCTATCCTTTGAGGATCATTTTTTTATATTCACCATTAACTGCACTAATTAACTGACTGACTGGCAGACTAATGAACTATCAAAATGCTGACGGCTTACTAACTGTTATGCATGCCACTCAAGCCTACTTTACCTACTGGCTAAGGTCATGAGCCACAGGCGTGAACAGGCCATTGTTTACTCAGTTATTTGGCAGGCAAAAAATAAATAAGTAAAATAATAAACACCTTAATGCTGCTCCATTACATAATGCAAGTCATAATAAAATGAATACAGTAAAGTACAAAGGAAAATAATTTTACAGCGGAAATAGAATTCTGATTCACTTCACCTTACTGATATGGGGGTGATCACACTAGAGGTGCGATAGAAAAGCTGTCACTTTTCATTCTCAAAATGTTCTCAGATTTGTCTCGCAACATTCGCATTTTGGTCACCTGGTTCATGAACTCATCACAAAAAAAACTCAAAAATTTTAAATTTCCATAAATGTCGCAAAACGAGGCTCTGATGCCGAGTAGTCTCAAACTCTTCTCAAACAGTCATATATTGTCTGTCTGTTGCATACTGTCCTGAGAAGGTCGCAAAGATGTTGTTTTGCTCGCAAATTATTTGTTTTTCGTTCACAAGGAAAAGCGGCGAGTTGGAGACTTCCACAGAAAGTTTGAGACTTGCTGGCATCCACTATATTCCATATGATTTGTCATCATTCATATTTTATTAGCATTTTGTTCATGCTAATAACTTACAAATCAAGCGAATGGTTTGATAACAAAAAGCGCAAAAAATTCAACCGATTTACAACAGGGAATTCACACCACTAATGTGATCACCCCCTAAGCAATCCAAATACATGTGCACTTCTGATGTTTAAAAATTGCATGAGACAAATATATGACATTTTTATAATAAAGAATGAGGTATTTTGGCTGTGGAGGATGAAAGTGCAGTTTGATGAAAATGTTCCACATTCATTTTAACTAGTTTGCATAAGGCAGTTATAACAATGAGTACAATTATGCTTTCACCCCTCCCTGACAACATAAACAGCAGAGCTCATGATGCATCTCACCAAAAGTAGGACAAATTAGAATTTCAAAAACTGTAAAAAATAAAATAAAATAAAAAGGAAAACAGAACATTGTTTTTGCACCAGAATTTATGTTTTCAGTTTAGATGTTACAAAATATCTATCCATCCATCTGTTTTCCAAACAGCTTTATCCTACTAGGGTCGCAGGGGGGCTGGAGCCTATCTCAGCCGACTCAGGACGAAGGCAAGGTGCACTCTGAATAGCTTGCCAGTCCATTGTAGGGCCAATGCACACACACACACACACACACACACACACACAGAGAGAGAGAGAGAGAGAGA
>JAQMYF010000024.1:18607082-18619413 GCA_030014195.1 Neosilurus mollespiculum
ACACACACACACACACACACACACACAGAGAGAGAGAGAGAGAGAGAGAGAGAGAGAGAGAGAGAGAGAGAGAAAGAAAACTATTCACACTCATAATCACACCCAGGGACAATTTGGAACAGCCAATTAACATAATGTGCATGTTTTTGGACTGTGAAAACAAAACAGAGCACCCTGAGGAAACCCATGCAAACACAGAGAGGACATGCAAAGTCCGCACAGAGACAGCTGGAACTCAAAGGACCTTGTTGCTGTGAGATGGATGTGCTAACCACTTGTGCCAGAACTTACAAAATAAAAAAAAGAAATTCACAATGCAACTGAATTAATTAAGTACAAGACATTTCAAAACTTCACTCCTAGATCCCATTGAGAGCTGTGAGTATTTTTTCATTTATATTTATGCATTTTAAGATTATTAATCTGAGTTTAATAATAATATTGACACACTTAGCACTTTTTAATAGCAATTTTGAATGGTTCAATAAGTGATGGAAAAAGAGTGACACAATATGATTTATTCATTTATTTGCTGAACTGCTTAATCCTATTAGGGTTGCGGAAAGGCTGAAGCCCATCTTAGTCAACACTGGATGAAGGCAGGTACTCCCTGGACGGCTCGCCAGACCATTGCAGGGCGACACACATACATTGCACCACACTCACACCTTAGGCAATTTGGAACAGCCAATTAGCGTAATGTTCTTTTCTTTGGACTGTGGGAGGAAACCTCCACATACGCATGGGGCACATGCAAAAACCACACAGAAACGCCCAAGCCTGGGCTCAAACCCAGGACCTTCTTTCTGTGAGGCAGATGTACAAACCAGTACACCACCGTGCCACCCCCAGTATGACTGAGTGCAATAAATGTCATTGTGCACATTTCAGTGTTGTACTACTGTAACACACTGATGGAAAGGAAATGAAATGCAACAAGGAATGACATTCACATCTTACAGCAAAGACAGTAATTATGTATTAGTGATATAACTACTTTTGTGTTCACTGGCATGAGCATAGTTCCGTTTTAACATGTATTTAATGTAATCACAATTTTTTTAAAAGGTAGACCACAGTCACAGATAATACATCCAACGGGGGAAAAAATCGGTGCAGTGCCCTCATGTTACAGTGGACAATCAGGTGGGCTGTATTATATTTTGCTCCACTGCTTTCCAGTATATTCTTATTAAAAAGAGTCATTTACTGTACTCCAAATAAATGTAAACTGTATAGCCGTTTTACACTTACGGCATAAAGCAGATTTCAGAGCCACTAATGACTTAAACACCCACCACCTAGTCAGACATGGCTGAAGCATCACTGAAGGTCAAAGGACAAGCCTGAAGAACAAGAATTAATGCGTGTGATCAATGATGATGAGCCACAAAATTCAGAATGAGCAGTTACTGTTTAATAATCGATATAAAGCTAGAATTCATTAAGGAGCTTTAATGATTAGTATCTAGGCTAGGTTTATCCAACAGTTAGCAACTTTGCCATGGAATATGCATACAGTAATCAGGTTCCACCGAATCTATTCGGTAGGTGTGCTTTTATAAACCTGCTTACTTACCATTGTTCTGGATTCAACACTGTATCTATCTATTCATCTCATTTAAACTGTATAATAATAATAATAATAACAACAACAACAACAACAACAACAACAACAACAATAATAATAACGATGATGATAATAATAATACATATATTATTATTATTATTGTAATAATAATAACAACAACAACAACAACAACAACAACAACAATAATAATAATAGGTCTAACCCAGGTCTTGTGAGCAAACTGTGCTGGAGTCACATTGTGCTATAGGTTAGTGATTAAAAATCATTGCTGACTCCTGTATTAAACCCAGGATCCCCTTGAGTGGAATAAACGCACAGACCTCACTGAGTTTCCTGTGAAATCAGTGATCAGTAAGAAACAAGGAAAATACATTTGCACAGTGGATCTGCATCAAGCAGCTTTAAATAGCACAAATCTTGCACTTGGAGAAGAAAACGCAGGGCTCAGATTAGAAAACGATTTGCGTGGGATGAATCGCAATGACGTGTGTGGAGGGAAATGGTCCCTTTTGGACTTACTCGGCTTTTCTGGCGAGTCCGGCCGAGCGGCAGAGGCTCACAGGCGGCTGCGGCACCAATGATCTGCACCGCGGGCTCCTCGCGCGCTCCTCTCGCTCCTCAGGCGGAGACCCGGCGCTGCTCGGTGGGGCAGCGGGAACAAGCTGCAACTGTCGCGGCGGAGAAGGATGATGATGATGATGATGAGGGTGGTGGTGATGAACCGGCGGAGGAGGGTGATGCTGCGGAGCCTGGCCTGGGGTACCGGCCGGTTGAGGATGCGGCCCGGATGGTGGTGCTGGGCTGTTGCTCCTCGGAGGTGGAGGAGTGGGATGCTGATGCTGCAGCTGCGGATGTGGATCTCTCAGGCGCCGATTTTCTCCGATCAGGTCCTGCACCTTCCTCTCGAGATCGTCGATTCTCTGCCTCTGCGTCTGTATGAGGCTCTGTTGGTTTTGCACGATGGTCGTCAGCTCTTTAAGGTACAGCACGGCTTTCATAGGGTTGTCTAGCAAACTCTCCATCACTGAACGTAAGTATATGGACTGGGGTTTGTAAGAGGGTCGCGGGGAAATACGGGGAATTCGAGAGAAATGCTGCGTGCTCCTCTCTCGGAGTCCTGTTTTCCTGCTGGAAGGATGCGGGCGCCGATGCTGATGCAGAGAATGGATCGAGCAGCGGGAAGAAGAGGAGGAACTGTAGTAGGTGGGGGAGGATGTTCAGCTCTGTAGCCAACCACAGTACAGCGTGAGGACTCTCAACACTTAACCCCGTCAATTCCTTCATTTTTACTTATCAGCAAGAATATGGAGTCACCTCTCTGCCTTAAGTGATCACCATGTAGCTAGACATAAATCTGCAAGGGAAATTCCTGCAGGGTGCGACTGTCGTGTTAAATTAGGTTACAACTACAGAGTCAAGTCAAAACTCATTTTGTACGAGTAGTATTGAGCTGTACTCGTGTGGGGCAAAATAAGCAAATGAACTGAGGTACCAATGTGAAAGGTCAAAGGGTTCATATAGGCTTAATCCTAATTAGGGGATTAGGAGGCTGGCGCCCATCTCAGCCAACTCTGGTCGAGGGTGGGGTACACCCTGGACAGCTCGCCAGGCAATTGCAGGGCCAACACTCACACAACCATTCACACTCACACCCTGGGGCGATTTGGAACAGCCGATTAACCTACTGTGCATGTTTTTGGACTGTGGGAGGAAACCGGAGTGCCCGGAGGAATCCCACGCAGTCATGGGAAGAACATGCAAACTCCACACAGAAACGGCCGAGCTGGGAATCGAACCCAGGCCTTCTTGCTGTGAGGCGGACGTGCTAAGCACTACGCCACCGTGCTGCCTGCTATGCATTTAATTCATTACTAAAAAAAACTTACAACAAATATAAAATAAATGTATAGATAGATAGAAGGGGTCAGAGCAAAAAGGAAGTTAAGACACATTTTTGGGACAAACATGTTTATGGTACCAAGTAACAGATAAACGAGGTGTTTTTCAACATCAGAATCAGTTTTATTGGCCAAGTTTGTGTACATAAACAAGGAATTTCACTCTGATTTCACTTCTCTCACTGTTCGCAGTGAGGCAAATGGAGGTCACACCAGATACTGACAGGTTTTCTTGGGTCACAAACAAGTACATATGCTTTTGTAATCAATATAATATTATAGCACTTTCAGCTGGTATTCAAAATAAATTAATAGTATAGTGGAGAAACAGAGGGGAGAAAATTCCCTCCTGCCTAATTTGCACTTTTTTTTTGTGGCTCATTCCCGAGCTTGCAGTAGGACAGTTTTGAGTGAGGAGAACTTTTGCAAGCAATACACATCACATTTTGAAGAGAATATATTAATTTCATCAAATAAAAATCTATTTTGGCCACATTCAGCTGTGCCTGCAGGCTTGCTCAATCTCTGCAGTGAGCAGTAACCGTCACCTGTGCACTCCCTCACAGTTTCTCTCTTTCCCTTAACATCTCTGCAAAATAAAGTTATACTTTTTACAACATTAAACAACAATTCAATTTGTAGTAAATTAACTACTGCAAACCTTAGTAAATCACACAGAATTAGTCAATCGAGTTAGATATAATTAAAAAAAAAACTTTGTACATACCTTTTCAAACAATATTTTTAAAAAATGAGGTTTGATGCCAACAGAAAATTACCCCTGTATTAGCGTGCCAGAGTACAGTAGAATTTATTGATTTCCTTGCTAAATGATCTGATTCAAGTCTCCATTTAATTACAGGGTTTAGTGGTTATGCTCCAGCAGTGGAATTACCAAACTGTACTTGATTCTGGTCTCCAGGACAGAAGTACGCTCTCCATTACCTGCCCAACAGCATTCCATATTAAACAGTTGCATTCCAGACCTTCAGTTCATCTCTCCACATTTGGCCTGGGCTATAGATTTAGAAAATAAATAAATAAATAAAATTAGGAGTGTCTGTGATGGCCTTGCAAGCTATCCAGGGTGTACCTCGCCCTCACCCAGAGTCGGCTGAGATGGGCGCCAGCCTCCCCACGACCCTAAATAGGATTAAGCGGTTCAGAAAATGAATGAATGAATGAATAAATAAATAAAATTAGGAGTGTCTGTGATGGCCTTGCAAGCTGTCCAGGGTGTACTCTGCCCTCGCTCAGAGTCGGCTGAGATGGGCACAAGCCTCCCCACAACCCTAATTAGGATTAATCGGTTCAGAAAATGAATGAATGAATGATATAAAGAAATGCCCGTGCTGAGCCAGAGACTTGAACCCATCACCTTACTGCTGTGAAGAGGACATGCTGACCATTACGCCACCGTGCCACATTATCCACGCATCCATGAATATGAGCAGATAATTAGAAAAAAAAATACTTATGAATCAGCACCCACTGTGCATCTTTTAAATCAAAATCCATCCCTTTGGTCAGGTTACAGTGTTCCAACTAGCCAGGTAATGTCTGCTTTTCTTTCTGATTGCTTACACCATGTTAAAGTTATAAAGAAGACTGACATTCTGACAGAAACAGTCAGGGAGGAAAAGCAAACACGCAGAGGGGAAAAAAGGGCAGAGACACAAATAACACCAACTATGTGACATTACCTCCTAATGAGGACCCACTATAACCTCTTGTTCTTTTCATTTTAAATCATACTGCCATACATATGTGCTTTTTTGATACTTTGCAGCAATTATATTCATATCACAGCCTAATTACCCCTACATTGATTTAGCAGGTTTTATAAGGGTGAATATTTTTTCCCTGCAGAGTCACTGTCTGCAACCTTCCATCCCCACTGAGCTACACTATTCTAGAGCAGTGAACCAGGCCACAAGGATTGCTACTGATCCTGCAAACCCTGGGATCACCTACTGCAAAAGCCTCTCTCTGAAATTTGCTTTAAAGCAGTCTGAGCCAAAACCAACAAGCACCTGAGTTGTTAAAATAGACATAGCCCTTTTTTCCTGGCACAAAGTGAACAATTACCTGCATCACTGAGCTACCATCTACTCTACGTCCTCATATCTGCAGTGCAGCACATTATATTTCATGCCATACAGTTTCCAGCACTTTCACTAATTACCCACAAAATATTGTGAAGTTTGGTACTATCCATAATATTATTTGCACATATAGTGTAGTTTGTGTCCTCTTTATTTAGCGTAATAAGTGTTATTTTCTGTACCCTAATTTATATACCGGATAGCAATAACATCAAAACCAATGACAGCTAAAGTGATTAGCCTTGATGATTTCATTACAGTGGCACATGTCAAGGGGTGGGGTATATCAGACAGCATATGTTCAAGCGTTTCTAGAAGTTGATGTGTTGGAAGTTGAACAAATTGGGCAAGAATAAGTATTACTGAACAATATTACAAGAGACAAATTGTGATGGCTGGATTATTGTGTCAGCACATTTCCAAAATGGTAGATCTTATGGGGTGTTTCTAGTACACAGTGGTTTGTACCCAACAAAGGTAATAATACAAAACAAAATAATAGTTACATATTATACAGGTCCAAGATCTTGTATGACTGCTACTGCAGGTCTGGAGATGTCTTTCTAGCTTAAAAGACATTTCTGATTGTAGTTTAGTGATCAAGAAGGTCCATATGACTTGGCTAAAAATCAGAAGAATATTGGTGGCCTTTAGTCTAATTCTCTACATTAAGACTTTATTTGTTGTACTGGTAAATAAAAAAAAATGCCATAGGTTGATGTCTGGATATTTGTTCTTCAAAGTCTTGTAAGAAGGTAGAAAATAATGCCAGATTCAGCACTCGGCAGTTCAATTAATCTTTCTAATCAAGTGAATTATTTTCCCCATTTAAATGGTAATTTTCTTTTCATATACTGCTAAATTAAACGTGATTATCATTCTAATTATAATGTGATAATTAGGTCTGTACTGTGTATTGGAATATACTTGGAACATGAATTTATATTATAAATTACATCACTGATTAGCAGCAATAAGCAAGTAATCAGTAATCTGTGATGCATTCACGGTGATTTTCCATAACAAATCAATTATAAAAAATATTCAGCACATTTCACCATTACTTAATAATTGTAACTGTTAGCACCATAACTATAACATGTACACTGATGCAGTAATGATGACCATGCTTGATTAGAAGCTATCCAGAAGAGAATATAGCACTTCACTAAATTAAATTAAAATTATTAAAAGTATATGTAACCTGCAGCACATTTAATATATTTTTAACAAACTGTTTTAAATAACAAAAGGGAAACTCATCAGTTCTGACTGTTCTCATTTTTGAGCTCTTGTTTTTTTTCCCCATTACCAATAATTTTTGTTTGTTTGTTTGGTTGTTTTTTTTTTTTTTTTTTGTCCATCTATTATTGATCTATAACGCTCACTGTTCCTTAGAAACATGAATAACATCTTCCGGTTATTTATAGGGTAACAGCCTATTTTCCTTGCCCCCTTTTTTCATCCAAACCTTCTTTCTATCTTCAGTGACTAATTTGAATTCTTAGTTTTCCCTAAAATGCCAGTTTTACCCAAATATCAGTTTTTAAAATGTTATTTTACAATAAAGTTTGAAGGCGGGCAGGTGGCACTGTACGGTAGTGGTTAGCATGTCTGCCTCAAAGCAAGAAGGTCCTGCATTTGAGTCATGGGCTCAGTGAGGGCGTTTTTGTGTGGAGGTTGCATGGTATTCCCAAACCTGTGTGGGCTTTCTCCGGATACTTTGGTTTCCTTCCACAGTCCAGTGGCATGCACACCAAGCTAACTGTTCCAATTGTTGTGTTTGGGCAAGAGGTGGTGTACACCCTAAACAGTTCCCCGGTCTACTGCAGGGCTAACACTGACACAAACAAGCATTTACACTTAAAAACATGTCTATGGCCAGTTTTGACCTAATGTCAAAATGCCAAGGGACTTATATATATAAATACACACATTTATTTTTTATATATTTTCATTGATATTTAGGAATATCACACACCCGTGGGACCACCTGCTATACAGCACTATCTGAATGGAAATGAATTGAATCCAATGGTAATATTATGCCAGAACGATCTGGAGGAAGTGGCTGGGGAGAGGGACATCTGGACCTCACTGCCTAGGCTGCTGCCCTCGGGACCCGACCCCGGATTAAGCGGAAGCAGCTGAAGATGAAGGTAATGTTATGTAATGTGTTCCATTCCTACCTAAATTACATTTTAATGTGTGCCTACAAAGTTATGTGTGTATGTGTGTATTCATGCTTCTCACTTGTGGAATGATTTGGCATGCTGTGCTTTGATTTAGGGAACTACTGATGTCACCTTGTTTCCATAGCAACAGCTTGGCATTCTCATGTGCTGCGTTCCATGAATAAAGAAAAGAGAACAATAAAGACAGGGATAGTACAAAAAAAATGCAGTTAATTCATCGCTAACATGCAAGGCCTGCAATGCCTTTTCAATCTCAAAAGACAAAATTATTCTCTGTCTACCTGTAGATTTTTTAATAAACCTTGCCAAATCACTTTCTACATCTGTAACAAGTGAAGGAAAATCTATGCATTGCCTACCCAGACACTGATCTGCACTTTTGGCTCTTACAGCATTGGGATAAATACTACTATGTTTTATTATGCTTTTTTCTCCATAGAGTGTAGCTATTCTTAAAAAATTGCAAAAATGTAGGCAGGATATGCAATAAGAACTTTGAGGAGTCTGAGATGCTTGTAAGAAGGTGTGAAGGTACAAGGCACCCAGTAATTTAAATCTAAGCGGAAAATAAAGAATGAAATATTATTGTGAGCAGTAAAAGCATCATTGAGTTCTTGTTACTGTTTATGTGGATTTCCTCTGAATTCTGTAGTTTCCTTGGGCTCAAAGGTGTGCAAGTGTGTGTATGTGTGTGCATGTATGGTGAATTGAAATGGACTAACAGCCCTTTAATGCTTATATGCTAAAATTATACCCAGAGCTCCTAACAGAGGCTCTGGAACTACTAGAGTCAAAATAGTAGATCAAAATTGATTAATAAATCTATTCCTGAATTAGTGAAGTGAGACTCAAATAATAGCAAAATATTTCTTGCATGTCGTCCCGTGTCTTGCATGTGTCTCACGGAAACTCACCATTTTTAGTCTTTAGTCTAAAAAGTAATATTTTTTCTCTATATATACAAATATTTCTATACTTATGAATCATTGTTAGGATCATAATTTAAGTAATAGACCTTCAGTTCATTGTTAGGATCATACTGTAAGTAATAGATGTTCAGTATTATTCCTTTCCTAAACCTTTTTCTCCATCATGTGGTTAAACTAAGAATTACATTTAATAAACGAAACAGGACAAAAAACTAAATAAATAAATGAATAAAAAGTTAAATTATAATTATTAGGTAAAAAATTGGTACACTGCACTCCGCCTTAATAACTGTCATATATCCACCAAATTTGAGGCAGGTGTCTCTGACAATTCACAATTTACAGCCCAGAAATGGATGGGTTGATCCCATAGTAAACCCACGCAAGCACGGGGAGAACATGCAAACTCCACACAGAAAAATCCAAGCACGGGAATCGAACTCAGGCCTTCTTGCTGTGAGGTGGACGTGCTAAACACTGCGCCAACATGCCGCCCTGTTGCAGGTATTTCAAAATTATATTTTGGATATCGCTGTCTGAATTTGAAACTCTAAAACACATAAATGGCAAATGGTCATTTCACCCAGGTAGAATGATGTTGTGGATATCTGAAATCATATGTGTGGATAGCAAGAATGTCATTGTAAATATCTGAAATGTCCATTTTGACTGTAATTGAATTATGGATATCTGCAATACGCATCCTGTCGTATAAATTATAAAAAGGCCACTTAAACAATTTCTACTAGTAAGAATGTGCTTGTAAACATTTTAAATTACCATTTTCTGGTAAGGATACAATTTTGACTAGAAGAAACACAGTTACAGATACATAAAATGTAAATACTGATAGAAGTGTAGGTCAACTAAATTTTAAACATCTTGCAATAGACAACACGGTGGTCAGCAACACCAGAGCACCACAGGGGACCATCCTCTCCCCTTTCATCACATGATTTGAGCACAATCATCTGCAGCTTAATGTAACAAAGACCAAGGAAATGATTGTGGATTTTAGGAGATCCAGGACACCAGTGACCCCTGTTTTCATCCAGGGAGTCAATGTGGAAATGGTGAAGGATTAAAGATACCTTGGATTTCATTTTGACAATAAACTTGACTGGGATAGAAACACTACTGCACTCTATAAGAAGGGCCAGAACGTCTTTTTTTCAACATCTGCTGCACACTGTTTAGGATGATCTACAAGTCTGTTGTGGCCAGTGCTATCCTCTATGCTGTTTCATGCTGGAGCAGCTGGCTGAGGGTTACAGACTTAATAAACTGATCTGCGGCTTCAGTGTTGGCACAGTGACTATCAACCCAGAGATCACAAGTTTGAATCCAGCTTGATGCCACAGCCACCGGGAGTCCATGGGAGATAATTTGCTATCATGGGAGGGAGGGCGTATACTCACTTCTCTGTCAATCACAGCGATCACCAGCCACTCCTGGGCGTCTATGAGCTCATTTGAATGAAGGGGCAATAGCGCTTTCCCTCTGAGTGTGTTAGACCGCCCCCAAATATGCATGCACAGCAGTTTGTAAAGAGGCGGGTGGCCAGCATTGCATGTCACGGAGGGTGTATGTGCATGCTTATGCCTCTCTCTGGTTGGTAGTGGTCATGTGATAGGGAAGGCAATACTTGATGGGTGGGAATTGGATATGACTAAAAAATTAGGAAGAAAATGGGGGGGGGTTATTTGCAAGGCCAGTAACGTTGTGGGGATGGAGCTGGACCCTCTGACGTTGGTGGCAGTGGTGCCTCAGTGGTTAAGGCTCTGGGTTACTGAGCCGAAGGTTGGTGGTTAAAGCCCCAGTATCACCAAGTTGCCACTGCTGGGTCCTTGAGCAAGGCCCTTAACTCTTAATTGCTCAGTTTTGTAAAAATAATGATTGTAAGTCACTCTGGATAAGGGTGTCTGCCAAACGCCGTAAATGTGTTGGAGAGGCAAATGTTGTCCAAGGTAAGGACAATACTAGACAATCCCTCCCATCCGCTTCACAACCTGCTGAGCAGTCACAGGAGCACATTCAGTGAGAGAATGATACCACCTAAATGCACCACTGAACAACACAGATAATAATTTGTACCTGTGGCGATTGGACTGTACAACTCCTCCATTTAGCAACAACATCCACTGTCATACATTTGCATATTGATAATACTAAACAGCTGTCCAGGGTGTACCCCGCCCTCGCCCAGAGTCCGCTGAGATGGGCCCCAGCCTCCCTGCGACCCTAATTAGGAATAAGCGGTTTAGAAAATGAATGAATGAATAATACTAAACATATTACTCATTGACAGTGTTCATTTTGTATTTGTTTGTTTGGATATTTATAACTTTTAATTTTAGAATTAAATCAATGATTAACTGACCATCAAAGTACTGTTAAATATGTTTAGACTAGGTTTATTTCCAACCTAGTCTCTAATAATTTTCACAGGCCTCAGTTTTGTTTTGTTTTAATACCCTTACAAAGTCCTGCAATTTTTTTTCTATTACACCTTTACCTCTCCTCTGTGACTCTTTTCGCAATTTCTTTGACCGTTCCTCCATAACAATGATCACTGTCCATGACTCATCTGCTCCTTGTATGTGCCTAGCTGTCCTGGACCAGTTTGAACCACTTTATATTCTCTCCCTATAAAAGGTGGTCCACCATCTATAGCCCACAAACTGCCCCTCAGACTACATCACCTCTTGATTCCTTAAAGATGGTGTTTCACTGTTATCATGTACAAAAGTAAAGGACGTTGGTGTGATTATTGACCTCAGTCTTTCATTTAAAGCTCATGTACACAATATTACCCGGCTAGACTTTTATCATCTCAAGAACATTACTGAAATAAGAAATATGTCATCACTGCATGATGTGGGAAAAAATGTTCATGCTTTTGTTACCTCAAGTTTAGATTATTGTAATGCACTGTCTGGATTTTCTAGTAGGTGCATAAACAAGCTTTACTTAGTCCAGAATGCAGCGACAAGAGTTCTTACTAAACAAGAAGATATGAACACATCACCACTATCTTATCTACCTACTCAATTAAATTTCTCATTGAATATAAAATACTACTTTTAACCTATAGAGTTAATGGTCTTGCACCACATTATCTTAGTGAATGTCTTGTCATTTATGATCCACCACACCCATTTAGGTGCAGGCTGCTTAGTGATCAACCAAATAATGAAAACACTGCAGAGGGCAGAGCTTTCTCTTTGTTTAAGACTAAATGAAAAGGCACTTGTTTATTCAAGCATTTTGCTAATAGCCTTTTATAAGGTAAAGGAGCAGATCTGGGGGGTTTCATTCACAGAGTTCTGGTAAACTGTGATGTTTGGATGTCCCCAAGTTTGTCGACAGTGGAGTGGCTGATTGCCTCATGTCACAGGGTGCCCTCATGTCAGTCTTCCTTCTGGTTCTTTATTTTTAGTTATTCAGTCATAGTCAGTCATGCCAGAGTCTCTGCTTGCACTCAGTACTGATAAACTTTCTTCTTTATTCATTACACTGTTATTGGCATACTTAACCTTAGTGTGTGTGTGTGTGTGTGTGTGTGTGTGTGTGTGTGTGTGTGTGTGTGTGTGTGTGTGTGTGTGTGTGTGTG
>JAQMYF010000024.1:18647697-18661694 GCA_030014195.1 Neosilurus mollespiculum
ATAAAAAAAGAAATATACCAGAAAATGTCCTTTTACATTTATTTATTTTTTTATTTATTTTAATTATGCTGCAGTCAGTGGATAGAGCTAGTTTTTATTTCTCTCTCTCTCTCTCTCTCTCACACACACACACACACACACACACACACACACAATGTCTCTGTATGTAAAAATTTGGACACGCCCTACACATGTGCATAAACCAGAATTCTGCCGGGAGAAACAGCATTGAATTTTAAAATGGTCATACTTTCTGCTTAAATTAAAATTGCAGTTTATTTGGATTTCTAAAAAAAGAATAATCTATGACCTATGAATGTGACTGACGATTTGGTCCTTTATATCCGAAGTTTGGATATACGCAACACTTAATACACTTGCATGCAGAAGTTTATAGAGGTGGATTTACAGGATTTACTTTAACAGTAAAATTATTTTTAAGCCACACCATATGTAACAGCCCAGTTACACAACCTTTCCAATACTTTCCATACACATAACTCAAATAACTCTCAAAAACGTTCATGTACACCATGCAGACATACACACACACACATACACACATACACACACACACACACCAAATTCTGCATTTCACAAAATTCATAACTCTTGGGTTGTCAAAAATTATTCATATTGCATGTCTAAACTAAAAGGTCAGATTTTAAAATATATATTTGCTCAATTCATGTGTGTTTGTGCTCAATTTTCCGGTACATGAACAGCTACATGTTTGTGAGGCTGGAGGGACGTTTTGCCAAATCACAAGGAATTCAAACTGGAATTGATCTTGTTCAAGTATATAATCTAGACTTTTTTTTGTGTGTGTGTGTGTGTGTGTGTGTGTGTGTGCGTGCGTGTGTATTTGCCCTTAGTTCAGCGAGTGGCATCAAATCAGCATGTCTGCTCATACCATTATACAAATAAACATATACAGTAAACAAAGTAGCAGTTCTTTAGATTCAATTCAATGTGCTGCACTAGTATTTGCTTAAGATCAATCAACACAGAGAGATTGTTAAATCATTAACATGACTGTATAGTTTTCTGGAGCTGTGAAGTGGCAGTGCTACCTACTATGCCACCATGCCATCCAGGGTGTATTCCCACCTCGCATCCAGTCTCTCCACTCCACCACAACCTGATCAGAACTAGAAATATGTTCTTGTCCAGAACACTAGGTGTACCACGCATGGTCAACGGCACACTTAGTACCTTCTGTGTTTGCACAAAATTTGATTCTTGTAACATGGAAATCACATAAAAATGAGCTGACTTTTGAATAGGCTGGATGGTGTTGCTGGTATCCGAGGTGGATACTGAGTGTCTTAGTTTGACCCCAATGACATGGAAATATGGCCAAGGTGACCTATTTAACAAATCTTTAACAGGCATATTCGTAGGCATATCTGGTATAAATAACAATAAATCCAGTCCACAATTTTACATGGCTATGTGCATAACTCATATTCGATATGCTGGAGTGCCTGTAAATTTTTACTCACTTTGAACTCTGTAACATGGAACACTAGGTCAAGGCGACCTAGCCTTTACAAATTTAATAGGGATGTCAATAGGCATATCTTGTATAAATAACAAACAATCATGTGGCCCCCGTGACCTTGAAATTAGGTCAAGGCGACCCAGATTCAGTAGGTTTGAAAACCTTGACATTAAGTATAACTAGTATGAATTGGAAACCAATCTTACAAAATAAATTAATAAATAAATGCACCAATGAAAAATACATTCACTAGTCACCACTGTCTGGATGTTGACTAGAGAGAAGATGGGGAAAAACAGAGGAAGCCAATTCTACTGCCAACTACAGAGCAAAAAATAGATTACTTTTTTCACTTTTATTTTAATGACCAATAACACTTTTTAGTAATAACACTGGTTTTACAACCACTGTGAGCAACTGCGATGGTTCAGGGTGAACCCCGCCTTCACTAAGTGTCGGCTGAGATAGGCGCCAGCCTTCCCATGACCCTAGTAGGATTAAGCAGTTCACTAAAATGAATGAGATAGCAAAGACAAACAACCATTCACACTCACATTCACACATATGGGCAATTTAGAGGAGCTAACTGGTGTGTATCTTCAAAGTACACTGTAATAATAATAATAATAATAATAATAATAATAATAATAACAAAAGTTTTATTAAAGCAACCCCTACTGTGTGAGTTTTTGGATGAGAACACAACCTGATTTTTTAGCTTTAATTTGTGTTGATAATTGTCTCTGTTAATACTGATTAATATTTTTAATAATGACATGGTGTGATTCATTCATTTACCTTTGCATCGTAAACCTGTTTATTTCTATGATAGGCAGTGGTAGATTATTAAAACCTGTTTCGCTTGGTCGGGTTAAAAAAAAAAATCAGACAATTATGAGGGCTTGGACTTTACCCTGCCTTCTTTTAAACTGTCAAAATGCAATGCCATTTTGTAACCTGTACAATCTGTGCCATTTTTGTGTAGAAATAAATGTTGCTCTGCCATCGGTCAAAAACAAGATGTGAGTGGTTTTATATACACTCAGTATTATCTGGATATATATCAGGATTCCCTGGGCATATACATTTTGAGTCTTTCCTAAAATCAGGTTAAACAGCTTTTTCATGTGAGCTTACAAGCACCAGTGACAGAAAAATTCACCCAGGGAGTGGTTCTTTTACAGTTTAGATGCCATGAATGTGTTCGGCAGTAATATCTGCAAAAGGTTTCTAATCAAAATTAGTTAGGTTTAGTCAAATATTCAGCTAAAAGTATGCTACAAACAACAATTCCACAACCTCAACAAACTGTGTAGCTTTCAATAAAAACTGGAAGAATTTAGGTGTTCTCAAATTTTTTGAGAATTTTTTGACTATAAAAATGTGTTAAGAATATCTATAGCTGGGTTTATATACCTGGAGTTTTGAATGTCACAGCATATCATTTAGTCAGCATTTGAGACAGCATTTTCTGTGGATGAGGAAGTTAATGCTTGTTGTCTTCTGACTCACCTATGTGTAAATTCCATTTCAGTCAGCTAATTCCCTACAGTTCTATCACAAACATTAACACCTATTTCTGTTATTATTAAAAAAATTTTCTCCAGCACATTTTCTATTTTCAAGGCATATTGTTTTGAGGTTTTCTTTCATCCTGACAATTTGATGTTTTCTTTGTTTACCTGCATGTTATCATTGTATAACCTTCCCATTTAAACATTTTTACTTTAACCAGCAACATCATCTGCAACACTCTGTGTAAGATGTTTAGCTTTTTATTTAATTAATTTATTTATTTGTTTTAAATGTATTTATCTTATTTTTGTATTTATCTCATTTTTGTATTTATTTTATTTTTGCCTTTAATTTAATTTCACTTAGGGCAGCACGGACGTGTAGTGGTTACACACAGCAAGAAGGCCTGGGTTCGATTCCCAACATAGGCTAATTGGCTGTTCCAAATCGCCCCTAGGTGTGAGTGGGAGTGTGAATGGTTGTGCAAGTGTTGGCCCTGCGATGGCCTGGCGAGCTGTCCAGGATGTACCCCACCCTCGCCCAGAGTCGGCTGAGATGGGTGCCAGCCTCACCGCAACCCTAATAAGGATTAAGCGGCTTAGAAATTGAATGAATGGATGGAATTATTTATTTATTTATTTTTAATGTGTTTATATGATAGGGGAAAAAATGGTGAATGTTCTTTAAGTATCCTTGTTGTACATTCTCATACTAGTTTATTAGGTCAATGACTAAGAATACTCTCAGTCTAAAAATCCTACTGAGGAGAAGCAAAAAAAAAAAAGAAAACACTGTAAAATTTCATATTAATTAGTAACTCAAGAAATTCATGAAGATGTAGATCTTTGTCATTGTTTAAAGACTCAACTGTTTGGATGTTTAAAGGAAGTTCACTTATGTGCCAAAACAGAGAAAAACCTTGATGCATGGGCAGAAGTTATGGAGTTATTAATGATAGTATGATGGAGGAGTCTTGAGAGATGGTCGAGAGCATTGTAGAAGGGGAGGAATCCAGTGGGCTGCTGGTGGTACTGCAGCACAAAGTAACTTGCAGGATTTCTGCTGCTAATAAATATGTTAAAGGAAAAGCAAGGTGAAGCGTTGGAGTCAGTATTGGGATGACAGCAAAGCTATTAGCAGTCTGAGAAGACAATGAATGAAGGATGTGCTGAGTTAATAACTGATCAGAGGATGTTGTGGAGCATGTGTTGTGGAGCATTTGTAGAGCCTTCCTTTATACAACGATTTGGAGAGAAGAGAACTTTATGAATTTGGAACTATAACAATTGAGATCTTACTTTTCTTTCCTACACAAAATATTTGACAGCCAAAGAACAGGAAGAAAGTCCTGGGTTTAGAAAATGGGAAGCAGGGGAGGAGGGGAGGAAAATGAAGATAGCAAATTGTCAGTGACTAACTCTAGCAGTGAAGAGGAAAAGGGGTCAGGGTCTGAAAGGGATAATCATGTATTAGAAGATACATAGGAAGTGGAGATTGAGTAAATGAACACCATGTCCAGGACATCGTCCCTGTTTTGTGTGAGAGGATATCTGAATTTCAGGGAGAAGGAATACCAAACAGGAAGCAGGTAAGAGGACTGAAGCTCATGAAAGAGGAAGTTGAAGTCTACAAGGAGTGTGAGAGAGGTGCTGTTGGTGGGGAAAAGATTGAGGAGCATGTCCATTTCTTCAAGAATGTCACCGAGTGGACCCAAGGAACAATGATGAGGAGGTTGATAAAAGGAGAAACTGCACCTACATTAAATTTAATGAATAAAATGATGAAATGAGATAGGAACAGTTTCTTGTGAATATCCATCTACAGAGAAATGTTTCAACATTAAATAATAATAAAAAGTCAAAAAGATTTTTGTACCTATTTGCAAGGCAAGTAAACCCCAAGCCTTATGACCCAAATCATACTTCAAAACACCACAAAAAATTGTATTGTCTGCTAAAGTACAATTTTCATGGAATAATTAATTTCAGATTCATTAAACTAGAACAATATAAAAAGATTAATTTGAGATCAAAGCCATGTAAGCTGCATCTGTTATGTAGTGTACAACAAATGTTTTCAGCAACTGTTTGGGGCTGAGAAAAAACAACATTTGAGTATTTCGCAGTAGAAATTTAAAGTTGTTTTGCCTTGTGTTAAGCACATTTCCAGTCATAATTAGTATATAGCATAATTCATAATTCAATGTGTAGTATGAGTAGTGCATAGTGCATAGCTTTTCAGAAAACAATATATGCAAATAAGCTATTTAAATGTAGAATGCTGTCAGTCCTGCTTGATGCCACTTTAAAGAGTTTGTTTTGTGAAAGAGAACAGATACATTTTGTTTTCTGTAATCACTTTGAATAAGTCAAACAATGATATTATGGGAGTTGTGCTTTATAATTGCTACTGAAATTTCTACTGCTAATGCTTTTGATTGTTAATGATTTTATATTCCATTTTTGCACTCTTTGTCTCTACCGCTTATCCTTTAGGGTCACAAGAAAGCTGGCGCCGGTCCCAGCTGATGTTGAACAAGAGGTGGGATACATCCTGAACAAATCATCAGTTAATCACAGACCTAACACAAAAACAGGGTCGGCATGGTGGTGTAGTGGTTAGCATGTCAGCCTCACAGCAAGAAGGTCCTCAGTTCGAATCCCGGCCTTGGGCTTTTCTTTGTGAAGTTTGCATATTCCCTTGTCTTTGCGTGTGTGTCCTCCGAGAAATCCAGTTTCTTCACACTGTCCAAAGACAAGCACATTAGGCTAATTGGCTGTTCCAAATTGCTTCTAGTTGTGAGTGAAATTTGTTGTGTGTGTGTGTGTGTGTGTGTGCTGGCCCTGCAGTGGTCTGGCGAACTGTTCAGGATGTACCCTGCCTTCTCTCAGTGTCGGCTGAGATAGGCGCCAGCCTTTGTGCAACCCTATTAGGATTAAGCAGTTCAGTAAATGAGTGAATCCACATTCACACTCATATTCACACCTATGGGCAATTTAGAGTAGATAGACTATCCACTAGCCAGTCCCATCCCAGCCTTAAATGTTCTTTCATCCACATTTTAACAATCATTATCATTAATATTTCTTCAGCATCTTTTTTATCTTTCTATCTGTTATATTTCTCTCTGGCACTCATGAACTGATTCATTCATTCATTTATTCACTTACTAACTTATTTTTATTATTATTATTATTATTATTATTATTATTATTATTATTATTATTATACTTTCACAGACACATTGGGTTTGGCAAGTCTAATTATAAAATGAGCACCAATTATAACAATAATTTGACATTTTAGATTTATGTGCAGACATGACTTCACTTGGAAATTATTTCAACTGGCCAAGAAGTTCAACTGGTTCAAAACAAACAAAAATGATGTCAGGATTTTGCAACCATAACCATTAAAATTCCAGAGCTTCAAGTAATGTTGCACAAATGCACAGTAACAACTGTCATGCCCACAAAAACTCTGATAAGTCTTCACACTCCAGTATGTGCTCTTTTGATTGGACATAATAAATATGAATATAAACACATCACCTTGAGTCCTTAGCTTCCTTTGCCCATTCAAAGAATAACAAAGGAGTGATTACTATAAATTTATTATTGAATGAAAATAAAGTATTAAGGATAACTGAACAAATTAAACAGCGATAATGTGGTAGGACAGAACTTCTTGCCCAGCTCTCCTTTAGTTCCTAATAATCCAATAATTTTAACACTGCTTTTTAATTGCTACTAAAATTTCTCCTGCTAATGCTTTTGATTGTTAATGGTTATATATTCCATTCTTTGCACATCTCGTTGTCAAACATGATCTATGCGAGTACAGCACTGTCCTATAGCCTTTAGCAAACTTCTACACAAACACCACCATCTACAGGACAAATACTGAAGTGTTGCATTAACTACCTATACCCACTCATTCTACACCGCTTATCCTTTAGTCTTAGAGCCAGTCCCAGCTGACATTCAGCAAAAAAGTGGGGTACATCCTAAACAAGTCATCAGTTTATCACAGGGCTAACACATAGACAAACAACCATTTCCATTCACATTCACTTTCACGCCTATGGGCAATTTAGAGAAGCTAGTTGATCTAATGTAAATGTCTTTGGACTGTGGGAGGAAACCAATGCAGGCAAAAGGAGAATATGCAAACTCATAACTTATCCATTAAAAATCAGTGTCGCAGAATCGAACACTTTCATGGACTAGCCAGTCTAAGCCCGGCATTAATTGTTCTTTTGTCCACATTTCAACAGTCATTATCATTAATATTTCTGAAATACCTTTTCTATTTTTCTTTTACTTTCGCACTCATGAACTGTTGTGATGTGAAGGCTTGTGTAGGGATGTGCTATGATAAGAAGGTTTTTTTTTTTCCTGCTACTCATTCACAATAGTCTAATAACCACCAGTAAAAACAATAACTAGATATTTTATGTTAAGGTGCGTACATGACATCTCTTGAAAATTATTTCAGTTGGCCAACAACTTTTAAAGAGCAAACAAAAATGATGTCAGGATTTAGCATTTCCACTTTGAGGTTTCTAGAAAATATGTGTCACAAAATGCTGGCCAGAGGGACAAGGGGATTCATGTGTGAATAACAGGGAATCTAATTAAAGTCCAGGCTGAGATAACCAACATATACTGCACTCTTAACAGGCAGAGATCTAACTATAAGGCAGGATAAAGATTCAATATTACATTAACAAACTAGTAGAGCTTATACATACAAGTTGGAATTTGGAGACACAGGTAGATAATTGAACGCCTGTGTGGTCATGCGATGCAATAGTCAGGTGACTAAGATTGGTGCAGGGGATTCTGCATGTAATGCATGTCTGGTTAAATGCAGGAAAAAGACAGTATAAGTTATTACCACTTAGCTATATACACTATATAAATCTGAAGGTTTACATCGCCCAATAAGTTAAAGCTATTGGCCGAAACATGGTAAACATGATGAGTTTACGGTATTGCAAAAACACACTGCTTAAACGTTTTTGTTAAAAAAGTTTTTGTCCATTTTGAGTTTATATATTGATTTAAATATGAAAATGAGATTTTGCCCATGCATCTTTTAGATTATAATATACTTGCAAAATATATAAGCATGAACCACTTTCACCAACACAACTGTCCAGTATTCACATTTTGTTGGAGTCATGTCTAATTCAACACATTTCTGTCCTAAAATTTGCTACAGTTACTACTTTCTTTGATTTATGTTTTCAATAATTGAGACAATTCCTTTATAAATTCCTGTCATGGTTTGGTAAACAAAAGTTAAAATATTTTATTATATTGACCATACATCAAATCAGTCAGAGAAGTTACAATGTGGTCTTGTTTCAAATGTCAGGCATAATCTGACAGTTAGTAGGTACTAATATGGCGACTGCGCGACTTCAATGTCATATGCGCATTGTAACCCATGGAACACGTGTCCAGTTGTATATAAAGCTCAGTGGTTATTACTAATTGAAGTACTGGATATATACTCTCTATTGTCCACCAGGAGGCAATGTTTTTTTTAACAGAACATAAAAAATTAAATAAAAGCTTGATGCCTACTCAAAGGGTCCATGTCTAAACAGGTTTAACTAAAATAGTAACACTTCTGATAAACATGTTCATTAGACTCATCTCACGACTGACACAAATATCTTCTGTATACTTACTGCTTTTGCTCAACACACTTTTTTTCTCTTGTATGAGTGACAAAAAAATTGATATATAAATTGCTGAAAACATGCAATAAAAACTGCTCAAAAAAGGGTCAAGAAAAAAGGAAATATGAAAGCAAGCTCATTTGGCTTAATAATTAAGAAAATTTTGTCTTGTTGCCTGCAGGACAAATACTGTAGAGTAACTCTGACACTGATCCAATAGTTTACATCAGTTTTTTCCAATCTTTTTTGAGCCACAGCACATTTTTCACATAAAAAAAAAATCCTGCGGAACACCACCAAGCAAACAATTGCAAAACGACACATTCTAGCCATATTACAGTATATATCATGACAACTTATTCTCTTAAGATGTTTACTCACACAGTATGAAACCTGGGCCTGTTAAGAAGGATACAAAGCTTGTTTCAAAGTCACAGGTGTTTCATGTGAAGATGGTGTATAAGCTTGCTTGGGACCATGGAACTGTTGGATTCCTTTCCCCTGCAGTTCAAGCAGCTTGAATTCAAGGAAACACAAGGCAGGTTTGGATGGCTTTGTGCTGTGTCTGACCCAATCGTCATAACAAGTGTGGGGGAAATTTATCCTATTATGAGAATATGAAACATTTGTATATTCGCTTAGACACTGGCCACTGTGAGGTCCCAGGCTGCACATCACGCACTTCATATGTTGTGTTTTCCTTGACCATGTTATTTAACTTGAGTGTGTGCATAACAAGTAACATGGAGTTGATAAGAGCAGGTACTCCCTTAACAACCTCAGGATAAGTTACAACTATTAAGTGGAAAATGAGGGGCTGCAGCGTCAGCTAATCCCTAAGATATATGGCTCCTCACCATACCTCATCTAATTATTCATGTGGTGTTGTTACAACGAGTCGATCTATCTTTTTTATGATTTTAAAAATGCCAGCCGGCGAGAGTAAGAGTAATCTCTCTAAACCTGACCTGTTTTTATTTATTTATTTATTTATTTATTTTGTATTTTGCAGTAAAACTCTTTTGCTTCGTGAGCAGTGTCTGAAGTGATTTTACAAAATTTCCACATCACAAGGTTTCATCAGGCCTGTTTGGAGCATCCTGTTACCACTGTAGACTCAGATTCCTGTTATTGGCTGATTGGAGTGGAACCTGATGTGGTCCTTTGTTGTTGTAGCCAAAGGGGACAGTTCACACATACCAGGTTAAAATTCTTAGTTTTTGTTTATAGACTCCTGTGTTTTGAAAATACTGTATGTGACCACTACTCTGCTAGATATTGTGGTTTGTATTGTGCAGCCAAACCTCCACAAATGTAATGTCAGTGATCCTTCCTAAACTCCTCCCAAACTCTCACTCACTCATTGGCCGAGCCTCTTAAACCAACTAGGGTTGCAGGGATGCTAGTGTCCATCTCAACCAAAGGCTGAGCTCACCCTGAACGCCATACCATCACAGGCCCAACACCTACGCAACCATTCGCACTCATGCTCCACGCCTACGGGCAATTTGGAACAGCAAATTGTGCATGTCTTTGGATTGTGGGAGGAAACTGGAGTACCTGCAGGAAACCGATGCAAGTATGTGAAGAACATGCAAACTGCACACAGGAACATACCAGGATTTAAAGCCAGGACCTTTATGACCATTGGTGCAGAGATTTCTAGGAAATTTATAAGAAGAATTTAGGACGGCATGATGCATTATGCTTTCCAAAATCTTTTTTTTTTTTTTTCGCTCACCATAATTCTGCAGAAGTGTTATTTCCTGTCAGCTTGAATCAGTCTGTCCATTCTCATCTGAACTCTTTAATCAACAAGATATTTCCAGCCACAGAACACCCCAGTGTTTCTGAAATACTCAACTCATCCTGTCTGGCACCAACAGGACCACAGTCAGAGCCACTGAAATTACTATTTTCTGTCATCAGCTTGTGGTGTCATAATGTTTGGTGTGAACATGAACAGCAGGTCTTCACCTGTATCTGCATGACTGGATGAGTGAATAATTTAATGAATTAGCAAGTGTACAGATAGGATTTTCTTGATCAAATGCAATAGACAAGATTTTTGTTTTGCAGAGTGCAGCAAACAGAAGTTATCATTACAATATTTCAGTGCAGCAATATAGCAAATTTAAAGGAGGTTATAATTTATATTGCATTACTCTTTATTACACATAACTAAAAAAACTACAACTACGTGGCATTGTTCACTCTTGTGAAAAAATGTGGGATTTTTTTTTGCTTCTGGCAGTTCTGGATTATGGACACAGAACAGATTTTTATAAGAAACCACTAATTTCTTTCTCTACCACATGTGAAGAAAGAATAATTGCAAGAATAACAAGTAGTAAGTGTTTCTGTGGTATTACAAAAAAAATAAAAAAAATCCTGTAAATGTAACAGTATGAGGACTCCTGTTTTAATACAATGATGCTGCCCCCTTGATTTAATAACACTTTGAATGTGTTCTCATTGTGCGTGCATGTGTCTAAAGCACTTAAATTTCATCCCTTTTTGTTCTACAGTCATTTTCTTAATTGCAAGTGTATGTTTCCAAAATCCAATTTATTTAAAGGCAACAGATATATGTGAATGCAACATTTCCATTTAAGGCACATCAGTATGAGGCCAGGATGAGGTAGAAGAGAAAAGAGCTGGTTTCAGCACAGATTTTTGTATTTGAGTTTATGGAACCATAAACTGAACATGTTCCCCACAAACAGATGCCTTTTGGAAGAAATAAAATGTTTAAATGCTAAAAGTTAATAAAACTACTTTTATGGCTTAAGTAAATACCTGCATAATGTGAAATTCTGGAATATGCCTTTCCAAAACAAGTGACTTTATAAAGAACAAAATTCACAGAAATACAATGATAGTATAAATTTATAAATCAGAATCTGTCTGTAAATTAAAAAAATATATACTTTAGTTGAAATAGCAAATCTGGTAAACCCTTAGAGATTCAAGTATTTTCAATTTGTAAAATTCTGCATTTTACTTGAAACTGGTATAATTGTGGGATGTTACATGTAATGGGACTTAATGGTACATTATTGGCCAGACTGTCTATCTGTCCATCACGATGTCCCACAAAGATGAAAAACCAAAGGGGACAAAAATTCTGATTGTGTGTGTGTGTGTTTTTATACCACCCTTGGAAGGGGACCAGAGGGTGTGTTCCAACTACTGGGGGATTGCACTTCTCAGCCTCCCCAGGAAAGTTTACTCCAGGGTGTTGGAGAGGAGGCTATGACTGACTGCTGAACTTCAGGAAAAGTAGTGTAACTTTCGTCCTGGTTGTGAAAAGAGTGGACCAGCTCTTAACCCTTGCAAAGTTTGACCATACAGTCTACATGTGTTTTGTGGACTTGGAAAAGGCCTACAATTGTGTCCACCTGGGGGATTCTTTGGGGCATGTTGAGAGAGTACAGGGTACTGATGTCACTGTTACAAGCTTTACAGTCCCTGTATAATCAAAGCGAGAGCTGTGTATGCATCCTCAGCACTAGGTGTGATGTACTCATTATAAATATTAATATGCAAATTGGTCAGGAAGCACTTTTCCAATAAGACTCTCAAGATATCAGAAAAAAATTTAAAAAACAGATGGTTAACTTTTAAACCTGTGTACAAATACATAGTTGTTTTTTACCTAACAATAAGCTGTCAGGCCTGATACAAAATCTTTCATATCAACTGCCCAGAGTTTTGTTTTTCTTTAAAATGTGGTTACCTGTGAAAATATCAGTGAAAGAGGAATATCAGAGAATATGTGTTTCACCAGGAGGTCCTAAAGCACAGTCCCTCTCTAAATAGGCAGTTCTTAAAATGCAATACTTAGAGCCAGTTTCTTATCTTTTCATAGCCTTCAAAAAGGAAAAAAATATATATTTACACTAAAAACATAAAACCCAAAACTTGGCCAATGTGCAAAAAGAGTAAAATGTGCACTTTTCCATTCAATCAAAAGTCAAATCATTCATTCATCTCATCACAGCAGGAGTGAACAGAATATGAAGGCAATAAGTGCAGTGATGGTGCTGGGCAACAGGGCAGCACTGTGGTTCTCTTTATTTTGGAATCTAGCTGATGAGCAACTGGGATCTCTAGCCACAAGGACTTTAGTGCTGGAACTTTTTTGAAACTGGAAGTTTTGTGTTAAAGCAGTGAATCTGTCTGGACCATACGGCACTGATACCATCTTAGTGAGTGGCTCGTATCCTGGGTATGTCACCTGCAGACACAAGTTTGAGACATATATATTAATAATGCTGGAAAAATGTATTACTGTACACATGAATACACTTCCAGCCTCCATCATCAAACTGAACTCGATAATTAATTCTTAAGTTTCTCGTATTATCACTCTAGCAATGAGGACCGAACAATAGCTCTGCCTTGTTGCATAACCCTGGTAGACTGATGGACAAATCTCAAGTACAATGCTGTGCACTTTGTACAAAGTCATATTTCATACAGAAAGAAATGCTGGTAATTAACAATCAGTTATCATTATTTGATGTCTTAATATGTACAACTGTACAACTCCACCATATAGCAACAACATCCACTGTTATAGATTTGCATTTTGCACTTCATTTACATTCTACTGTTCTTCATATTGAAAAAACTGTACATATCACTCACTGACAGGATTCATTCTGTATCTGTTTATAAAGATGTTAGTAACTTCTAATTTTAGACTTACATATACATACTGTACAGCATTCTTAGGGTTTACCTTAATGTTGATTTAGCAGAAAAACAAGGAGTTGCCTGTGAAGTCTACTATTAATTATTTATGAAAGAGGTGTAAAGTCCAACTTAAAATGGTGGCCCAAAACGGTTACGCTGTCAGGGGGTAACTTTGGTGGATACGTGAGAGGTTTCTTTCACATAAATCAATATCATTGTTGCATAGCATAGTTCACAACTACACACATTGGCACAACAATTAACGGTAATACAAATGTCCAAATGTAACTTTGATTTTTGTCCACTGGTTCCCTGTTTTAGTTATCATTAGAGAGGAATGACATTTTTTTTTTTTTGATTCTTTTGGATTTTGCTATACTGTATTAATCCCACAAGGAAAATTATTGCCTCTGCATTTAACCCACCCAAAGTGAGCACACACTCCGAGCAGTGGGCTGCCACACACATTGGGGGCACCCAGAGAGCAGTTGGAGGTTAGGTGCCTTGCTCAAGGGCACTTCAGCCATGAATGTGGAGGAAGGGAAGATGCAGCTCACTCCCCCACCACCACACATTTTTCCTGCT
>JAQMYF010000024.1:18727817-18744873 GCA_030014195.1 Neosilurus mollespiculum
TATATATACGTACATACATACATACATACAGTCTTAAAAAGTGAGATTTTATAAACATCCCCCCTACTTTTTATCCTCATCATTATTACATTTTATATTATATTAACTTGTCATTATCAGATTTTAAGCTGCTTTTGAGGAGAATGTTTATAACGTAATATCACAAGTGTTACTTTTTTTGTGACAGTGTACTCAAGATGTGCAAAAGGCAATCTGTGTGAGCATGTATATGGTATATGCATATACAATATTTTCCTGTTAAACAGATAATCAGAGGTCTACACTTCTGCTTCAACCTGATTTAATTTTAAGTTGGAATTGGACACAGCTATTTCTATTGAGTATTTTGACCACGTTTGAATCCAGTTAGTAATAGATGATTAGGGTTCATTTAAACAAACATGGCTAATGTGATTATCTTGGTTCAATAACATTCAAATTAAACAAACAATTAAATAAATGAATAAAAATGACCAATTTCTGGCCAAAATATTCCCTGAACCACTGAGATGATGACAGAGACTGTATAGTGATTTACTCTTCTATGAAAAAAGAGAGGTTATCAGTGAATGTTTTCTCTGCTCTAACACACCTGATTCAACTCATCAGGTAATAATTTATCCCTACATGACCTGAGTCAGGTGTATTACCTCAAAATAAATAAATAAATAAACAAATAAATAACAAATCCAACATAAAAAGCATGTGGTAATTGAACACCTGGAGACTAAACAGAGACACTGTGGGCTGAGCAGACTGATAAGCTGTTTTCAGTACTGTGTGACATTATAGGGGTATGACTGTATACCATGATATCAAGATCAGAACTATCTGCACTGTTTACATTATGGTATACTGGTACTGTGTTACAATTCTGGATGCATTTCTGGCTTTTTTTTACCCCTCTAGTCATTCTGTCTTTCCTTTGTCCTACTGTGTGTTTAGGAATCCTAAAATGACTTCATCTCTGAGACTGCTGATGATAGTGGTGCCATGTTCAGCCAATCATATTAGCCCTGTTAACAACCGACACCCACTGCTTTGTGCTAGCATCATATGTTTCTTTGCTCTGTTCTAGTTTTTGTGTAAGTCTTACGCTAGCTTTAGTAATTCATTTAATATTACACCCGAGCCTTGGAATTTTTTACATTCTTTTCATACTATATTTGTTATTCTGGTGTGCTGTATAAATGCTACATTTGCCTATACTGTTCATTTATACACACACACACACACACACACACACACACACACACATAAATATGTATACACACATACACACACACACGAGGTAGAGGTGTTCACCTTGATTAAATCAGCAAGTCCAATTGTCTAATGTGCAATTACTAAAAACGGGTTTTGTACTATTCCTATTTATAACCCTCCTTCTCAGCTCTCGAAACAAGTTAAGTGACTGCACTTGGGATTGAAGAGCAAAGTTAAAGGTAAAATAGCAGCAGCTCAAAAATATAAATAAGTTAAAAACCAGAATCAGTGAGATTGTGAAATGATCATGCCTACTAAAAAAAAAAAATACTTAGTCAAGTGTTAACTCATTCAGGTGTACTAATCATCTTCCCAACTGCACACCAAGCCAGCTGGATTTCACAAGCATTCCAGGGCTTGGGAGTGTAACTGCAAGCAATCAGACAACTATGGATTGCAAGGCACTGTCAAAAAAGCTCAGGGATAAAGTTGTGGTCAGGAGATCAATACAAAAAATAAAGTCTGCATCAATCCTCAGGAGTATAATCAAGAAGTGGACAGAGCAAGAAGGAAATTGGTCAGAGGGGCTACCAAGAGGCCTATAGCAACTTTGAAGCAGTTACAGGAATGTGTGTACATATGGTCATTGTGCACATATGACAATATCGCAAATGCTCCACAAACGTGGCTTGTAAGAGATGCCTGCAAGAAAAAAAAGCTAAATCTCGACTGAGCTTAGCTGAAATGCACCTTGAAGATTGAGGCCAGATGGGAAAAGGTGTCATGGTAAGATGAGACCCAACTAAAACTATTTGGGAGTCTTCTGGTAGCATCCTGGGCAGCATGGTGGCAAGAACGTCCGCCTTATAGCTAGAAAGTCCTTGGTTTGAGTCTCAGGCCCTTGTGTGGAATTTGCATGTTCTTTTCATGCTTGAGTGGATTTCCTCTGGGTACTCCGGTTCCCTCTCACACTTGTTTTTGGTAAAATAGATGCACTTAAGAATTCACTGGTTTTGACAAATAACATACAGGTTTATATTTACACTCATGCCATTTGACTATCATCCATCTATTAACAAAAAGACACAGGAACAGCTCTATCCAGACACTGGTTGTACACAGGATTATTCTCAGTGCAGAGGTGGCAGCAGTTCACTAGCGTCTGGTGCAGGTATGAGAGTATCAGATGCAGTGGCACTGCTAAGCTTCTTTATCATCTCAGTGTCACTGATCAGACGTGTAACAGTCTAATAACTAAAAATATCCACCCAACAGCAGGGTAGAGGATGATTAACACATTGTATAACAAGGTGAACCAGCAAAGTAGATGCATTCTAAAGGTCAGTGTTTGTATCATTTATCCTGTTTGTGCCGCCACCTTGTGGACAAAAGCGCATAGTGCAAGTTTTGAGGTAATACAAAGATGTTGGAAAAAAAGTCTGAAGCTAGTCTTACATCTGACTTAACAGAAAGAAGCCAAACTATGGCCGTAAAGTTTGCTCCACACAAACACCTGAGAGTGGGTACTTTAAAAGTTATTAAAATATATTCCTCTATATGCTAATCAGTTTAATATTGCATTTAACTGTTTTAATATACAATTGGCTTTGTCTTCATTTTCTCTTCGCAATTTAATATAATAAGTATTCACCTTCCCCCCACACCCAAAAGTATTACTTCAAATGAAATGCAGTTATCCATCCTTCCCTTACTCATGAACAAGACCCCGAGATACTTGAACTCATCACTTGGGGCAGGACCTCATACCAGACCCGGAGGGTGCATTCCACCCTTTTCCAGCTGAGAACCATGACCTCAGACTTGAAGATGATGACTCTCATCCCGGCTGCTTCACACTCAGCTGCGAATTACTCCAGCAAGAGCTGGAAGTCCCGGCTTGATGAAGCCAAAGGGACAATGTTTTTCTTATATCAGTGAGGGAAGGATGGAGCGGGAGATCGACAGGCGGATCGGTGCAGCCTCTGCTGTAAAGCGGAGTTGTACTGGTGCATCGTGGTCAAGAGGGAGCTGAGCCAGAGGGCAAAATTTGGGTAGTGACTGAAAGAACAAGATCGTGAAAACAAGCAGCTGAAATGAGATTCCTTCGCAGGGTGGCAGGGCTCTCCCTTAGGTATAGGGTAAAAAGTTCGGTCATCCAGGAGGAGCTCAGAGTACAACCGCTGCTCCTCTGCATTGAGTAGAGCCAGTTGAAGTGGCTCGGGTATCTGATTGGAATGCCTCCTGAAAGCCTCACTGGTGTGGTGTTTCGGTCATGTCCAACCAGGAACAGACCCCGGGGTCGACCAAGAACACACCGGAGGGACAATGTCTCTCAGCTGGTCTGGGAACTCCTTGGCATCCCCCCAGAAGAGCCGGACGAAGTGGCTGGGAAGAGGGATGTTTGGACTTCACTGCTTAGGCTGCTGCCCCTGCGACCCGACCCAGAATTAGGCAGAGGATAATAAATGCAGTTATTAGCAAATGTCCCATAAGGTAAGATGCCGAGTTTGCCCTTCAGCAGGTGCAGAAAAGAATTACATTTAGCATTCATTATTGTAGTGTTTAAGTTTAGACAGCATAAACACACAATTTACGTTAGCTCATGTTAGCAAAATTGGCTAATTTGGGGGTGTGGCCTTTTTGGGTGGAGATAAGTTCAAGCATATGCTCATTAAAATGAAATTTGGTATACTACATCTTTGTTCTCATGTAAAGAGAGTTCAAAGAATCAGTTGAGTAGTTTTAAAACGTGGCCACGATTACTACTATACAAGTTTAACATATTTAGCGGGCTTAACACTGAGCTTTCATTACCCCTGAGTGGCATGTTCCTCTGAGCACCCCCTATTACCATATCTACAGAGGCTTATAAATCATACCCCTTGAACTTGTCCACATTTTGTCATGTTACCACCACAAATGTAAATCTATTTTATTGGGATTTTATGTGGTAGACCAACACATAGTGGTGCATAATTGTGAGGTGAGGAAACTGATACATGGTTTTGAAATTTTTTTGCTACTAAAAATCTGAAAACTAGTATGCATTTGTATTCAGGCCCCTTTACTCTAATACCCCTAACTAAAATCCAGTGTGACTAAATTGCCTTCAGAAGTCACCTAATTAGTAAATAGGGTCCGCCTGTGTGTAATCTGCTCTCAGTATAAATGCAGCTGTTCTGCGAAGGCCTCAGGCTTGTTAGAGAACATAAGTAAACAAACAGCATCATTAAGCCCAAGGAACACACCAGATAGGTCAGGAATAAAGTTGTGAAGAGGTTTAAAGCAGGGTAATAAAAAAAATGATATCCTAAGCTTTTAACATCTGTATTTCCAAATACAGGGGAAGAATACAATCTGGGAAGAAAACCTGTTAGAGTCAACAAAAGATTTAACTGGGATGGAGGTTCACCTTTCAGCACTGCTCTGTCAAGCCAGACTGCAGAACTGAAAAATAGTGAAAATTGGGTAAACCAACTTTTCTAACTCCTGAGTCTTGACATGAACTCTCAAGTTGCCTAAAATTTAAAGTAAAATATAACTCCAAATATGTTAAAACAATTTATTTTCTTTAAATCACCTTCCAGGGAAAACTGGTTAACTTTGAGGCCATTTTTCTCAAAACAATGATTTTACAGTTACTGCAATCTGGCTCAGGGCTGAGCTGGACAGCGACACTAAACATATAGCCAGAGCCACAATGGAATGGTGTAGATCAAACCTTATTTATTTTTTAGAATGGCCCACACAAAGTTCACACCCAAATCCAATTGAGAATCTGTGGCAAGACTTGAAAATTGCTGTTTACAGACAGTCTCCATCCAATCTGACTGAATTTAAGCTTAGGCGTGGTGGTGCTGAATACAATTGCATGCCAGTTTTCAGATTCTTATTTGTAAATTTATTTGAAAAAAAAAAAAAATTCCCTTCCACTTCAGAATTATGAGCTTTCCTTCATATTAGTCTATCTCATAAAACCCCAATAAAATATATTTTTATTTTTTGGTTGTTACATGAGAAATGTGAAAAAAATTAAATATAATTATATATAATATAATAAAGGGGTATAAATACTTCTGCAAGCCACTGTAACTTCACCCACAATGGTCATTGGAAGCAATACAAGCCATAAAATGTGCCATTTGATATATATTTAGTCCTGCCCAGCCAGATTAAAATTAATGCGCATAATACCTGAGACCAGTAAATGGATGATGCAAATTTGATTCTTGCTTACCAAAATCCTTTGTATCATCAAATATTCATGTCATCAAGAACAAGATATGTTAAAATTTGGAAATGAATATAATCTCACGTGACAATTTTCAGTGGTGCAGATAAATTCACTCAGTCATTTGTAACATGTGCATGATTACATGGGGAAAAAAGAAAGGTTGAAAGGTATGTTCAAGCCATAAATCTGTTTAGATCTGGAACTGGATTTCTCTTGATGACTGGTTTAGGTAAAAATATGGTAAAAGGTAAAAATAAAATTAATAATTAAAGAAAATAAAAAAAGAAAATAATTATAAAAAAAAGTAAAAATATGGACGATCAGCATCAGCCAATCAACAGCCATTTTAAAGGATAAGAATTGAACAGTATGTTACGTAATCATGATCTCTGTATTGTTCAAAGGCAATAACTGTCTAAAGGACCCCCCCACCCCCACCCCCAGATTGCCACTTTATTATTATTACTATTAAGATTAACCCAACACCAAGACCGCATGATTTGAATAATAATCCCCCCTGGAGGGTTTCTTTTATTAGACAAAGTCATTTTTGATCAGCAAGTTGCATTTAGTAGTTTAAACAAAATAATATTCCTCCTGTATTATCATAACTGAAACTCTGTATCAAAATGCATTGTTCTTTAACAATATATACACACACTCAGGCCTGTAGTAGCACTAATGATACATGGGTGGGTAGGGATAAATGAGTCAGCCTGAGAGTTGTGCTTAGTAGATTCCACATGACGCGTGTATACAGTGTGTGTGCGTGTGTGTGTGTATATATATATATATATATATATATATAAACAGCATGGATATTATGTGATTTTAGTTACATATAAAATGGACATATGATTTACACTGTATAAAAAAGTGTTCTAGTAGTCTGTTTGGTGAGGTGCTGAAATATGGAGTGTGTTAAACAGATATGAGATGCTTTACAATAAATTAATTTCCAGTGAGAAAGCTAGGGGGCAAATATAGGACGATACTTCTCCTAAACACTTTAACCTGGTAAATCCTTATCACACTCAATAATTATTTAGGAAAAAAATAAAAAAATAAAAAAAACAATTATGCAGTGCAGTAAACTCAGTGACTACAAAGAAGTTAATATTAGCAGAGGCTAATTAGACTATTGGGGCCAGCTGAAGAGTGTATACTTATCACTAAACACTCCTTATATACTATAACCAGTATATTTACAATCTCCTTATATATAACAATTATTCTCCATAGGTGAGATGGATAACACTAAATACTCCCCGAGAGAGGGCTATTCAGCAACGTTCACAGAGCCAAAGCCAAAAAAATTGTTTTAGTGTATACTACACAGGAACATAAGAAAAGTACACAAAAATACACAATTATTGAATGAGGCGAAGTATGATATGGAAAATTATTCAATCTGAATAACTTCATTTCCTATAAAAGCCGAATTCAATAATTGTTTTATTATTCATTCAAAATATTTTCAAAGTAGACAGTCATGTTTCTACGCTAGCAGTGAGTGACTGTTGTTATAGCAGTATAGCTCAATGAGGTGTCCAGAAGAAAGTGAATCGTAGCCGGTGTAAGCTGGAAGTGACACTTACTATTTAGCATTCTATTCCACTAATACTCTTCCTGATTCATTCTAAAGGCATTCTACAAAAAGCAACAAAATATGGAACTCACATATTCGATGGTAAGGACATATTTTTAAGTATTACACTTTTTTTCTGCCAGGATTTATTGGCTTGTTAAGAGCAGACCTCAAGTCTTGAAATCAGGGGGCCATTTTATGGCTAGCTTTCTCTGGGAGGAGGAGAGAGCAAGGGATATTGGTGCATGACATATCCAGTGTTAATGACAGAATGAGTTAGCTCATAGAATACCATGAATTAGCTCATGGATTCTCACCAATCAGAAATGACAATATTTTGAATGAAAAATGCCTATTATCCCAAGATAGCAAACGAAACTGTACCATTCCTGTGTAATATATACTAAACGTCTCTCTTCTGTCTTTGTGTGTGTGCATATGCACACACACACACACACACACACACACATATATATACACACACACACACACACACACACACACACACACACACACACACACACACACATAATATATATATATATATATATATAGCCATAACATATAGATGAAACACCTCCGATCCATTACAGCATGGACTCCACCAGACCTCTGAAGGTGTGCTCTGGTATCTAGCAGCAAAATTGTTGCAGGAGACTGCGTAAGTTGTGTAAGTTGGAGTTGCAGTCTGCATAGATCAGACTTGTTTCCCCCTGCACATACAACAGATGTTCAATTTGGATCACTTACTTGGACCACTTTTGTCAGCTACTAACTACTGCAAACCAGGACTGGAACTCATGAACTGACCATTCAATTACTGCCCGATACATATATCCCACCCCTTTGACCTTTGATGGCTTAAGCCAATGTTATGGCTGATCGGTGTGAGTGTATGTGTATGTGAATGCATTTACACACGCAGGCATATACAAGCACTATGTATAAAAGCCAGAAAAAATTTGAGCAGTTCCAGACTGTAGGTCATTAGCATCCAGGCTAATGCAGAGGAATGTGTCACTTTGACTATAGTCTTTGCTAAATTAAAGAAAAATTAAATCTTTTTACTTTACATTGCACATAAAGGCAATTTCACAAATAAAACTAAAGCAGGCCTCGCATCGGGGCAGGTCTGACGGCCATGCGGCAAACAGCCTCACATGGGGGTGGTTTTGAAGGGGGTTCAGTATGGTTTAAAATGGCGGTGTGGCAAAACAATTGTGAGCAGTAGATTACAACATGGTGTGAATTTGTGAGGTTGTAATGAGGTTGTCTTGAATGTAGTTCAGAAAGGTTGCAAAAGGTGACAACATGGCAGTTACAAGACATCTAGACAATGATACATGGTTTTGATGGGGGGGGGGGGATTAATTAATTATTTAGGCTAAATAATAATGTTCACTAGAAGTAATTTATAAGAATTAAGTTTTGATTTCAATTTTTCTAAAACAATCTGCTCCTGATATTTTTGTTTTCAGAAGAGTGAAATCTTCCTTTCCCAGAACAATTTTTTTCCTGCAGTTCTTGTACATAAGCTAGTATAAAACAAGTAGTCTCCTACAGTGCTGGATATTTGTTGCTTACAGATTTTGATTTCTCGGGCTACGGCACTAACATTGTTTTAAAAACGAGAAAACATGGTGGTCCATGTTTCCCATACATGCTGAGCTGCCAGTTTATTCAGTACAACTAACACACAAGCTTGTCTAGCATCTTCAAGTGTTCTTGGTGTGTCCCTTTAAAGATTCTATGTAGAACCCTGAAAAATAGGGTTTCTCTATCAAAACATTCCAAGATAAGAATAAAAGTGTCTATACAGGAAGCAAGGAGTGACACATGACCATGCAAAGTCAAAGAAATTCAGCAAAATGAGCGTTGAGAGGCAAAATATTACCAAGTGTGTGAAGTGGGTGGGTATGTAGTTAAACTAAGCTGAACTCTCAGGCGATGCAGTTCAAGCTTCAAGTAGAATCTGAGCTTAAACTTACCGATGAATGGCAGATGCCTCCAAACACTGATTTCCTAAAAAACCTTTTCTGTATAGGAAGTGAAATTTTACAAGGATAATAACCAGTAACACAGCGCTTGGGTCCATGTTTCGAAAATTGTCGGCAATTCCTGTAAGTATATATTCATATACATTCAACTTTTTCCAATTTATGATGCACAAGAGTCGCCATCCTATACTTGCTGCATAATAATAATGACAAATAAGTTATTATTACGCCCTGCGATGGTCAGGCGAGCTGTCCAGGGTGTAATCTACCCTCGCCCAGGGTCGGCTGAGATGGGCGCCAGCTTCCCCGCAACCCTAATTAGGATTAAGCAGCTCAGAAAATGAATGAACGAAAGTCATTATTACTAACATAAGCTAATGATGTTAGCTATTTATTATTGAACTAGCTAGATACATCTCATACCCTTCCTGTGGGGAACTTGCTGTTCACCGCTCATGGTTTAACTTGGAAACATTTACATTTACATTTTACATGCATTTAAACAAGCAGGCAGCATGAGAAAAGGTTACCTAGGCAACCAGAGCTGGCCATGAACAAGATTTGCATGCTTCGAGAGTTGATCGCTAATCACTCTTTTCTTACTCACTGCTTCCTGTGTGGACATCATTTGAGGGTCAATAAATTCTTCTTCACAAGATGTACATACATAGGTGCATTTGATCGTTTTATGAAAGTTGGGTGAACTCTTCACCCTGTTTATTAATGAAAAGGGGAAGCCAGGGTAAATGGCCAGTGTGTAGAGGTAGAAGTAAAGGTGTGCATCTTAAATGAGATCCTCTAGAATTATGGGACCAAACAAAAATGGATAGAGAATTAAATGTTGTGAGCTGTTAGATATAAAACTTGCAGGAAAAAAGAAAAAACATGTTAACAAACATGTTGAAGTGCTCACAAGTCACTGCATAATGTATTTACTTCTTTCATTCAATTGTATTATTCTTTCATATAAATGCTTCATTCTGGTGGGTTAAATTGTATACTGAAGGAATAAACTAAATCAGAAAATGTCAGGCTGATGAAAATAATAGGATTGGAGGAATTTGAATAAAAATAAATGTCCTGAACACACCTCTAGCAAATAGTAGTTAATAAACTGGCAGCTTATGTACTGTATACTGGCTTCATTTCGCTACAGGAATAAGATATGTATAAAGACATTTCTTTAGGCGAGGATGATACTGTTCCTCTCTTTCAAAGCAGTATTTGTCAAAAAATCCCCAACCTGATTGTGTGCAGTGATTATATCAATGCACAGATATTATGATAAACATTTCAGCTTTTCTAATACTGCTCTGATCTGGCTATGGAAAGATTTCCCACCTAGTTTGATAAACTGGAAGTTCCATTTAAACTGATGCTCAGTATAGCGGTTTACTGAAAGGTGGAAGGTGATGGAATTCAGGATCAACCTGATTATCAAACTCTACAGACTGGCTCAGTCGTATATAAAGCACACCTGTCTCTATCAGCACATGTCCTTCAGGGATAAAAATTGCTCCATAACTGAAATGAATACATTTCTTGGAAAAAATCATATAATCTTCTCATTCCTTTCATATTCTCAACCCTATATAATAAACCAAGCTCAAAAATATGTATACAGTATATACATATATAGATTTTATGTTTATGGAAAACTAAATTCTTAATAATAATATGAGAACAAAATTAGTGTTTTTTTCCTCTGATTCATGCTATTGATAAGCATGGTTAAATATGGGGGGAAATAATCTCTCTGTACAGTTTTAAATTGAAAAGTTTTGTAAATAAAGTGTCGCTGTCTAGGATTAGGCTAGTTCAACAAAGAAAAGAAAAAAATATTCTCAATGAGTTGTATTCATTTGATCAGTATAAACACCTGGAGCTGGCGAGACCAGCCGTGTTGCTTCAGGAAAGATGCTGAGTGCAGAAACTAATCTCACACACACACATACACACACACACACACACTTACATTACCAGCAAATAAACTTTTCATCTGTCCATCATTAATCATCTTTGCCACTTTTACTGTCTCACACCACACTCTGTATCTTTATCTCTCTCACTTTTTTGGTCCATATAACATCCTTTCCATCACTTTCAACCTTTATCTCAAGTCTTTCAGTATTGCTCTCTTTCTCTCTCAGAGCAGCATGGAATCCTGCATGGCAAAGGCCTCTTGTCGGTAATGAACTCCTCCAAACACTGTAGGCATTTGCTTCCTGCCAGTCACGGCATAGTGCATCATGCTGTCTGAGACGGGCACTGGTGGGAACCTGAACTCCTGGCCGGGGTGTACGGGTGAGAGCTGGGCTTTCTGAAAGCTTGTTGATCGGGGTAATCCACCTGGAATACGCACAGATGCCATGTCTACGTTCATCTCACCATGCCAGCCCTGGCCATGCTGCTGCCTCTCATATCGCTGATCTACGTGATGAGCAGGCTGCCTCAGGAAATGCCCACTTTCAACAAGGCTGTCCATCTGACTTACAAAATCAGCATTTATTGGCTGGCGCCGGTAGGTCGCGTAGCTGTTATTCATCCGCATTTTTTCTGGTGAGCGATTAGGAGGTGTGGAGCGAGCTGTAGTACCATATGCCCGCTCATCATATGCCATTCCATACGTTCTGATTTCTGGCTGCATTTTGGGTGGATAGGAGGCATAAACAGGCATCACACCTTGTGTGTAGTGTAAAGGTTGCCGAGGATCAGACATCAAGTGTACAGGTGGATTTTTAGGAATTCTGAATGTTGGAGCACTAATACCACCACTAGGGGGCCTTGTCGGGCTTCCATGTCTTACAGATGGAGCCATGTACTGATGAGAAGGTTCCGAAGCTTGAATGAAATTCGGAATGTCTGAAACGTCTCCATCGGATACTGGGACATTGTCGTACTGTGAGGCATTGGAACCACGGTTGGAGCCAGGCACGAAACCTCGGGAACGAGGACGATGAGGACGGGACTGTTCACTGGCTCCTGACATGGAAGGAGAAGAAGTGATCATGTGACTCTCCATCATGGCTGCCAACTTGTCCTCAGATGGTTTTACCCAGCGTGGTCCGATGTCTCGCCGTTCCCTGGGACCGACAGTCACATTTTGACTTGGCATGTGCAGTTTTCCACCGTCAGTGACTTCTTTGGTCACCTCGCTTTTCTCTGCTTTCTGCTGTGTTTTATTCACCAAGTCTTTTTTCTCTCCATTTGCCACAACGGCCGTTTCCTGTGTTGTGGCTGTGCTTGGAGAGGGCTGAGATTCCATTCGCCCGTTAGCGATGTGATTGGCTTTTTCTGGCACCAATCTCTCAGGCTCTGGTGGAAGCTGCCCCAGTGGCTTTGTAGGAAACTCTGCCTCTTTACCTACACAGGAGAACAAAGAAATGACGATTGGCACTCAAAAAATTACAAACATCACACGTACCTGAACGTCTCAATGATTCTAGCATTTTTCAACCTTGTCTCTATAGCATGTCTGTAATATGCATGAGATTATCAGTGACAGGAAGTTCACATTTTCTTGGACTGATAAAAGAATGAAAAAACCTGCTTACTTAAGTGCAGCTATAGAAAACAATCCTTTGTATGAACTGCCTTTGTATAAAGTTAGTGTAGCTCCATACAATATAAAGTAATGTGCTTTCGCTTAACTTTCTCTAAAGCAGTCAGACCACTCCCCCCCCCCCCCACAAAAAAAAATTACTTATATTTACAATTATCTATGTTTATATACCTACATAATAAAAATGTTTCACATTTATTGACACACTAGTGCCAAATATGTTTTGCATGATTACATTAGAGTTCTCATGAAATCACACTACAGATGCACTATACTGAGGATGTAGATAAAGATAAAGTTGAAAAACGCTGGAGTACTTGGAGTTTCAGTGCAAAAAATGTATATCCATTTGTAGAGATTTTTATCTTGACAATTAGTTTATACTACATTCTTTAAATGTATTAATAATTATTTAAGCTTAGTCATGAGTAATACAAATGTATGAAAATACAGAAACATTTTAAACATAAAAAGACACCTAGACACCACTCAGTTTTATCTGTGAAACTCATTTAGATAACAGCATTATTTATTTATTTATTTTACAGCAACTTGCTATGCTGTGAACACCAGGAGAAGAGAGAGGGCGCACTGTGGGTCAATCTGAGGGGGACTTAGCTAGTATCAAATTATACAAAACCTTGGGATTCCATCTGCTACAGTCAGCAGAGTGATTGTAAAATTCACCAACAAAGGCAAGCAATCAACAGCATCCCGCTCAGGTCGACCTGGACCCTCTGACAGGTATCTTTGGACAGTCAATCAACCTGCTAAAAATAATCCCTGCTGTAACGCAACTCATGGTGCACAGAAACTTCGAGTGAGACGGAGTACTGATGTGAGGGATCATCATCTTGGCTTCTATTTATATCTATGTACAAGTTTTTTAAAAATCATGTTGATTTCCCTGTGATATGTACATAATCTATAAAATTATCTATAAAAAATTTTTTATAAAAGTTTTAATAAAATAAAACATTACAAAAAAATTATGGTAATTAATTATTAATTGTAGCATTATATTATTACTCCATGAAATTAAATGATAATATTAATGCTTTCAAAAATACAATACCTTTCTGAGAGAAACAAACACAAACATGAAATAATTCATTTGGGATTTAAAGGGGAGATTGAATAGCTGTGCTATACAATGCTAGAGTGTCAAATAATGAGGCTGGCACATAAACGTAGGGTTTCTGCCAAATTTCATATGTTTTTTTTGGGTACACTAGTGCATCACCGCATGTTGGGCATGTTTCACCTTTCAGTGAAACGCTAAGATTTTTTTCCCCACTTTGTGTTTGCCCTTTCACTTTGCCCCAGGTGTGACTCTTCTGCCATTTTAACTTACAGCCTGCTCTTAAAATCAGCCTTCCGTAAAACAAATCTCTAAAAAATAACACATTTTGCAAAGAAACTCCCCTCATTCAAGCACATAAACATACAATAATGTGATCACACAGTATAACCACCACATACAGTATGAGGAAACGGATATAAACACAAAAGTAAAGACTTGGTGTATAATGCATTTTGGAAACCAACCTCGTTTCATAATCACACACAGCCCTGCAAAAACAAGACTATTCAACTAATAAATAAACAAACAGGGAAGTGTAAGCAGTCATGCAGTGGGACATTCTTCAGAAAATCAAAATAAAAAGTTAGTATCCACATTCACTGTAAGGGGGGAAAAAAGTCAAGTGACAGCTCTCAGCACAAGACTCGGGAACAAATACCGATCACAAAGTTATCAAAAACAATGTGAGGCATAATTACAACACAGCAAGATGTTCCAAAGTGCTTCTCGTGAGCAAACAGGCAACACACGGCAAGTACACGATTTTCATGTGTGAAACAGTAACCGAAAAAAACAGACAAACACGTGGATGCTCATGTTGACACAGAAACCTGTGTTGAGAATACTGGACTACAAATCGGTATATACTTTACAGTAACGGCATAATCTGATTGGTTCTTTTTCTAGGGGTTAAAAGACTATCCCCAGTAAAAGATGCCTGAATCAAAACAACGGACACTCCCAGTTTGTCATGGTTACTTAATGCAGTCTTTAAAAGTCACACTTTAAAATGGAACCAAAAATTAACCGAATAAATAATTATAAAAAATTCTAATAAACCAACCCATATTCTATATGGATTTTTTCTTAAATTTTATGCAATGGACCTACACAAAATATTGTATATTCAAGTAAATAAAATATGTACAAGACCTGGCGCTACCAATTGCCTTCAGAAGTAATAATTAGTTAAATAAAGTCCTCTGATCACATGTATATTTCATCTGTAATTGATTTCAGTTTCAGTCTGATTGTTCATTCAGTTTAATCATACTGTCTTACTGAATGATTGTCACACTTTTATTGTTTCTGGACAGCAACTTGCCTTTACAAAATAGACAGAGAAACATAACTAAAATAAATAAATAAATCTATTTTGGAGCTGGTGGCGATAACATGAATCACCCGCAAAAGAATTGTAATACATTTCCCAATCTCCAGTATTAAATAAAAAACTGAGTAATGAATAAAATCAAGTGTCTGAATACTCATTTTCCTTCACTGTACACATTTTATATTCTTTAATCCTACATTTTTTTAGGTTTTATCATACTATATTAGGATAAATATTATAATGTGTAAATGTTACATTTATTATTATTAATTATTATTGTTATTATTACTACTACTACTACCACCACCACCATCTAGTAGCAATAATAGGGAATATTACTGTCCTGGTAAGTCATTCATTATATTGTCAGCCAATGATATGTGGTCTAAAATAGTGAGTATGCACACATGCACATATAAATCACCTACCTTGATCTGTCCTCACCTCATCAAATAGCCCACCTGTAATGATCTTTTCCTGCTCTGAATACAAAACACCTACTTTGAATAAGTTCTAAAAGCAATATGTGGAGTGCTTAAAAAACATTTCTCGGGTTGTCTGAGGAAACAAATGTCACAAAAAACAAAGACAGAGGGCTTGTTACTGAAAAAAGAACAGATGGTAGGATGTGCACGAATATGAGTTTGTGTTCATTTTGGAGGGTGCAGAGGGCAAGGCATGGGACACACAAGAGGATGACAGACAGACACCGTTGCCCACCGGTTGTGTTTGATGGAGGGGGTTTTGTCCCCTTTCCCAACTGCACTATTGTTGACTGGAGCTGAGTTCAGGTGGGAGGGAGAGAACGAGAAGACTGTCAAAGAGATTCGATAAGATTGAGAAATTTAGACAAGATCAGATGAGAACAAGAGTGAGAAGCATCCTAGAGAAGATCAGATGAGGGGAAAAAAAAAAGAACAAGGTGGTTCCATAAGATCAGATAAGGAAAAAAAAAGACAAAAAGGAACAAATGTCAGCAGAATGATTAAACAAGGGGAAAAAAAGTAGATAGGAATGAGCTTAGACTGGAAAATAAAATTAGAGACATCCACAAGACTTAAATAATGCACTGTAGCAGTCACAGGAACACAGAATATATAAAGAAAATGAGACTCTATATTAATGTATTGATTTGTGTAATGTCAATGTCTGGTTATAAAATGTTAAATGACATAAAAAAATCTAATAACAGTTGCTATAAGCTCATGAAGCACGTCTCATAATCACATGGGAGCTTTACCTGGAGGAGGAAGCTCTAGTTTGTAGCGTCTGAGTTCAGACATGGCGCTCTGGAGCTGCTCGATTACAAAATCATCTTCGTAGGCAAAATCCTTTGAGAGATTAACTTGGAGGAACTCTACAAGGTCCTCCATGGAAAACTTCATTAGGGTCTCTGGACACACACACACACACACACACACACACACACGGTTCTTCTGTAACCAAATGTTCTTCTAAGTACAATTTCACAAAATACACAAAGAGGGCCTTTACTTTTGTGGAGCTTGAGGATTGTGTAGGACATTGCAGGCAGAACTCTCTCTCCTTCTAGAATGTAGATGTCCCATATCCTGAGGGTTAATGTGAAGGGAGTCTGTCAAACAAACACACACTTAAATAAGGACAAGGAAAAAGAGTAACTGCACACTATTATGTGATAAAGGGTGACTTCAGCTGTTAACTTTCACAGGACTACTTCTCCATCCATTTTTCATTCGTTTCATTTGCCAAACCATTTTATTCTTTATTAGAGAGTATAGAGTCTTAGAGAGGATGGATCCCATCTCCACCAACTCCAGGCGAAGGCAGGGTACGCCTTGAACAGCTCACCAAACCATCATAGGGCCAACACAAACACACTACCATTTACACTCATATTCATGGGGACCTTCTTGCTCTTTGGCGAAAGTACTAACGACTACATTTACATTTACAGCATTTAGCAGACGCTCTTATCCAGAGCGACTTACAGAAATGCTTTAAAGTCGTTATCAGTGAATATATTCTTATACTGGTTCGTCAGGACACAGACTAAGTATACCATCAGTCAAG
>JAQMYF010000024.1:18762686-18773809 GCA_030014195.1 Neosilurus mollespiculum
CACATCCAGAGCCTTGAGGTATTCAGGGCGGATCTCATCCACCCCCGGAGCCCGGCCACCAAGGAGCTTTTTAACTATCTCGGAACCTGAACATTCTGTTCAATCCAAATAATGCATTCATATTTCTAATACACAACTGACAGTACAGAGCTTGCTATAAGTGGATTTTCACTGTATTATACATCTGTATGTGACAATAAATCCTGTCTATCGTTCTTTTTTCCACTCTCTCAGATCATGCTGTATAATACGGTCATTAGTGTGACATCCTAAGACATTTTTTCTGCCATTTGCCCTTTCTACCTCCAGACCTGATGCAGTTGAATAAACGAGGCACTGACACATAAAGTTGACTGTGATTCCTGCTGCTTTTTCAAGAGGTCATTCTCTTTTGTCAATTTCCATTCCAGCTATAATGAAAAATCTTTTCAGAAGGCTTGAGTGACTTCAAAAACTGCTTCATTGCCCATTAGTTTAGACGGCAATATTATCCTCTGCATGTATCAAGACTCGCTGGCAGTGAAAATTAGGCTTTAGATTGTCAGTTAATCTGATTTGCCTTTTCTCTATAATTATCCATGTTCTATTACATTTCACATTGTCAGCCTGAGAATGCGGGACTCCATTGTTTTGTCTCCTCACAAACTTTTCACCTCATGACATTTTAGGGAGTGCTGCCTCATTATTGGCCTAGACCTGGATTTATATATAGCTGTTAAATAAAAATTGTTTAAAAAAAAAAAAAAAAAAAAAAAAGGTTTAACTTGGCATGATGCAACATGTGGAGAATTGTCTTCCTCTCACTTGTTGTCTCTCCCTAACACCCCGTATTAAAATACCATACTGCTACTTTTTCACACTAACCACACTCATGCTCTCTGGTGCCTAAAAGAAGTGCTGTACAAGGGGACTCATTTTCTGCCATAGTAGTTACAGTTAAATTCACTACACATACACAAACAATATTCACCTTATGTGAACAAATATTCTGACCTAAAAAGGTTCAACATGCACACAATAAAGCATCAGATTTATTATTTTAAACAAGTTAATAAGAATGATATTAGAAAGTGGTACCAAGATTTTCTGTAAATCACAAACAAATAGGGAAAACACACATGCATGTACACACTGACACACACACACACACCTTGTCGCTGTTCCTGTACTTGTCCCAGCTTTTCAGCATCTTCAACCATTTTTCTGTTCTCTCCACTTCAAGATGCTTTTGCTGATTAAAAATACAAATATTAACAATAAACTCATCACACCTTTAAATAATAACATATACTGACTTATTTCTAAGCATGCTAAGAATAGTCCATTTAGTCAGGATTTGAAAAAATAAAAACGTGCAATGGATTCCATGAAACCCTTTTATCCTGATGGGCGCGCTCTCTTCTAATATAGTAACAAGCTGCAGAGTACGAGGTCACTAAATGGTCTGAGGAATATCAACATGTCAATCACAAATGACCTTCCCAGTCATCAGATCTCAAACCAATCATTCTGTATCATCATGACATCAGAACACCAAGGAAAGAAATATCTTTTGGAAGAATGGTTTATCCTCCTGCTAAGATCTACTTCAAGGGACACTGAAGCTGCTCGGTTGCCTTCTGGTGGCCCAAGATCTTCTAATGCCCTTTTTGTTGTTTTTGTAATGCACTTGTCACATAACTGTACACATTACCATAAAGTAAATGGTAAAGTGTTCAGAGTTAAGGTGCATGTGCATAGTGAAGAGTTAGCATTTAAATCTGGAGATAGTTGTGGTTATATCACCTTCAACAAATGAAAAGAGCAGCTTTTTTGCTTAGCATGTGAGGTGTTCCAGGGTTTCTGGTCAACCTCTGTCTAAATTTTAAACATCAGATCGACTGATTAACTGAGGCTTCACAGGAGACCCCAATTTTATGCTCATTGCTTTTTAAAATATTTATGTGACCAGAGAAATCCTGGACATTTTGACTATTAAGGTGTTTACCTGACTATTTCCGACAAGATAAAGCATCTGTAATTTTCCCAAATTACTGCCGATAGCACAGACCCTGAATGTTCCGTTTCACTCCCTTCCTCAACATAAACAGCACATGGCTGTGTTTATTTATCAGACAGTGTTCAAGGACTATTACTGAGGAAGCTCCGTGTTTGCACAAAATTACACAAGCTCATTTCACTTTGGAGGAGTTACTATGCCTTATTATATAAAGCTCATAATAAAATTGAGCTGCAAAACAGCTTTACTTAACTTCATTTATATGCTCATATTTTTTATGCATAACTTTCCTAACCAGGTTTTCTGTGATCAGTAAATCCACAAATCCAATCACAGTATTCTAAACAGTTACAACGTATTCACCTACTGTCCTCAATACACTGCCCAAACAAAAAAACAGTAATATTTTATCGGGCAGCCATAATTACATGCCTCTATGAGATTGTTGCAGTTGGTCGGGTCGAGGCTCAGCAACATTATGTTGCAATATAATGACCAGGTTCTCATTAATGGACTTTTTCTTCCCTGATAGGCACAGATATAAAATTGCAGCATGCGCTTTACACACATTAACTGTCCTGACCTTAACCCTACTGAAAGTCTTTCGGACGTGCTGAAGACTTTACTGAGTGGTTCAATTTTAGGATATACATACAGGAAGTGTATATGAAAATTCTTTTTTTTTGGGTCTAGCTGATTTATAAGCATCAAGTGAAAAATTTATATTACAACTAATAAAATAATGAAAACATTTGCACAATGACATATTTGCATACATCTTTAAGAGATTAGATTGCTTTTTTGCAACTAAATTGGCATTGCTATAGCGCTACAGAGTGGCACATCATCTATCAACCTGAGAATCGAGAGTCTAAATGAAGGTTAATGCATGTACCCATCTGTAGCCGGGAATCCACTGGAGCTAACTGGCTGAGCTTTCACGGAATGGAGGGATGATGGCACATGCTCAACTCCCTGTCACTTAAACCAATCACCAGCCAATCATGGGCATCTCTGAGCTCATGCTTTTCATTCAAGCAAGTTGAACCTCCCCTGAATGCACATTTGCATACAGCGGTTCATAAAGATGTGGGCGGTAGCATCACAGAGGGGGGGATCTGCTTGCTTTCACACCTCCCAAGTTGGTGGTGGTGGCATGATAGGGAGTCAACACTTGACTGGTGGGACATGGTTATGGCTAAATCAGGCGAGGAAAAAAAGGGGGGGGGGGGGGGGGGTTTAAATGGGTTTTTTTTATAAGTATATAATATATGAGTTTATAACAAGCGGGAATAGCACAATCCGATTGGTCTGCTATCTGGTGATTGAAGACATTATCCTGAGTGGACACTGCTTGAATCAAAATGACACATTCACGGTTTGTTTGTTTTATATATATATTTTTGGTGATGAATAGTGATTAACAGACGTAAAACCATAAAAAAGTCCAATCTGATTAAAGAGTAAAAGGATCATGATGCTCACCTTTTCCTCCATGGCATTAGAGGCTGGAAGTTCCTCCTCACTAGAGTGAGTGAGAGAGAGAGAGAGAGAGAGAGAGAGAGAGAGAGAGAGAGAGAGAGAGAGAGAGAGAGAGACAGACAGACAGACAGACAGACAGACAGACAAAGAAATCACAAGAGAGACGGAGACAGACAGACAGACAGACACATTTCAGGCATTAATTCAACAAAATTGCAGCATTATTTCATCATTCTATCGACAGGAATATTTTTCCTCCAATTGTTATTTGCTTTTCTCAGAGAAATGTCTCTAAAATCCTACCACGTCCCAGTAAAAGTTGAATATCTACTTTTATGCAGCTAACTTTAAGTTGGAGTGGCAGTACTGCAGGGGAAATAGTCAATAAATCATCTAACTCATGCTACTGAGATCATATACAGGCACTTGTGGACCAAAAAAGGGAAACAATTTGTAGCACAGGAAGTGGACTCACTAGATAAATTAACATCACTATGACAACGGGTCGCCTATGACGCCATTCAGCTCAGTCGGGGTTTAAGTGAGGAATCAGCGACATTCCCACAAACAGGAAATAATAACATTCCATGTGAGACATTTGAGGTCATTTGGTTATGCTGCATCACAGAAATGAGAGTGGATGCTACAGCAGTGTAGTGCTGGCTAATTTTGACTTGATCCTGGGCTTTAAACTGACCTGTCCTTCCCCTTATATAAATCCTCACTCATTAACAGATCAAGTAAAGGTACACTGCAGTTATATGAGGGATTGAATCACAATCACTGTACACATCAGCAATGTGTCTTATCCCAAAGCATTGGGTACTGTTGCAATTCCACTGTGGAAGGAAAACTAAAATAGAAAATTAAAACATATTTGAATTTTGCACACCATAATTCTGAGTGAGAGTACAGTCACATAACCATCATCACAAAACAAATGTTTCACCATTTGTCTATCGCTTGAGTGTTGTCGGTAGTATTGTCTTGACCCACAGCACTTCAGATGGTTTTTATAGTGGAAAAGGTGTGTCATCTGAGATTATAATGAGATATTTGTAATTGGGTTTATGTGGCTTGTATAGTAAAAAATGACTGTGGTTTTGGACAACAGGACAAAAGGAGACAAGATAACTACTGTGAGGGTTTTGTTGAAGAGGAAATTTAGAAAAGGAAGGCGGCATGCAATTCCAAGGGAGATAAAACTAGGGTAGTGCACTTTACTCTTTTTTTACTCTCTCTACATCATATTATCTCCTATCTTGTAGCCAGTGTAGGAAAGGTTGACTGCTGTCAACTCGCTTACTGTCTCATACTGTTTACTGATATACTTTCGTTCTGCATCTATCCGACCCATCTCTATCACAGAAGGGGGTAGTTAAAATTACCCTCTTCAAAAACCCCACCCTTTTCCACCTTTTATTTACCATTTCACATTCTAACATCCTTTTGTTCGTCCCACTGCCAAAATACACTCCCTTTTTCTTTATAACTCTATGACTGTGGCTTCCGGCTTTACCAGCCACACGTGGCACCCTATGAATATCCCAGAGTACATTGCTGTTTAAAAAGTCTGGGAAAGCCACAACCATTCCCTGCTAAAGGAAGAAGGGGCATTGAGATACACAGAGGAAAATAAATTGTAAGGGTGTATAGAAGTCTATACAGGAGTACAGAAATGCAGAGACTTGTGTGTAGACGTATCTGGTGTGTATATAGGGGTGTCTTGAATAATACAGAAACACAGAGGAATATAAAGGCGCATAAAGGCATGTGAAGGAATATAAAAAGTAGAGTACAGAGATTGGTTCAGGACTGTGTTGAAAAGTATAGGAGTGCATAATAGCATAGAGCTATGTCATGGCATGTAAAGAAATACAAAGATGTATAGAGGAGTATAGAGGGGTGTAGAGGAGTACAGGTCAATCTGTGAGACAAGTCTCTTACTGCAGGAAGCCGAAGCGGTCCACCACTTTGTACAGGTCATAGTTCGCCTCCTCCCACGGCGCAACCGAACCACCTTCCACACCCTGAGGAGAACGCAGAAACCAAGTCAGCAGTACAGATCTGTCCACACATTCTCTCCCTTTCTCTCTGTGAATGCATGCAAGTGTGTGTCTCGCTGGCTTGGCTTTAAAAACACCAGCCTGTTAGATTGAGGGCAAGCAGCCAAGGTGAGCGGCGCTCATAAATATTCATGCATATTACTATCAGATGCATGGAAGTGTGCAGTATGACGTTTTCATGCTGGGTATAATTTACTGTCATGTTCTGGTACAGCCTAAGTACAAGTTTGAGCTGGGTATGCAAATTCAGTCCCTAAAAGTTGTATTCTAACACATTAAGAGATACTGTATACCTAAGCTATAAACAATAATACGACTGTACTGTTAGAAAATTAATGCTGGTGTTACTGGCAAAATTACACAAAAACATTTGAATTGTATTGGTTCAAAATTTCCTAAAATACCATCTACTAGTTAACTTTGAACCTTGCAAGAATGATGCTGACATAAACTCAAACTATGCTGGCATGCAGTTATGAGATGTTAGAGATTGTTTTAAATCTCTCGCAGACTCGGTCATTCACAGGCCTTAGAGAGATGTTTGCTGTTAAGTTTGTGGTGTCATCATGTCAAAATCTAAAGAGAACCCTATTCTCCAAACATCAGGTTTAAATAACACTTGTTCCACTTGCAGGTTGTCAATGGCACCTAATCTGGAACACCTGATTCTAATTTTATGGTCTTGAAGAATTTTATGGTCATAAACTAATAACTTTTGAACATTTTATCTCTGATAAGATTTCCTAGCTGAATTGGAATTCTTAAAAGTCGCCGTGCTCATCCTCCTCAACTTCTTTGCACAGCAGTCATTTTCTCAGGTGTCTTAAACTCACAGTTGAGCAAAGCTGATGCAAGAGTTGAAGGTTTTCCACCATAAATACACCACATCCTTTCGCTAGCATTACACAGAGTTTCCATAGTGTAAATAAACTGCACATACACATATTCGGCAAAGCTACAAAAATGGCCTGGGCTGAACTAAGACAACTGCAATGTGTTCATCCTTACACAGACAGACCAACACTGACACACACACACACACAAAGAAAATTGTAAAAATTGGTGTATGAATCCACTAAAGATTTGCAGAACTCTGATCAATACACAGGTAGACAGAGTTTAACTCTTGACAGAATCACAGTCAGATAAAGGTTTATCTTTATACTGCATATCTACTTTTATTTTATTTACCAATCTGAGTGTCCTGAAATTATAGCCAAACAAGACTAAAGGCAGACAAACAGTAAACTCCAATCTACTACAATACTCAAGCAGAACTAATCACAGGTTTTAACATTAGCTTTAAGAGCCAATTTTTTCTAAGAATCACCCAGGGCGTGACATTACCCCCTCCGATTCCTATCAATTTTTTTATTTGGAAACATTTATGAAGCAACGTTTACTTACATTTTCATGTAGTAAATATTAAAAATGAAGTTAGCTACACAGAGCTTAGCTCAGCGTATGGAGCTCATCTGACCTGTTGATGTAATAGCTAAAATACTGCATGTATAAATACACACAAAAAACTACTGTTTTAGCTTGCTTTTATTCCTCCATTTAGAATACACTAAAACTTAATTTAAAAAGGCACTGCTAGCTGCTCAGTGCCTTTGCTCAGCGTATGGAGCTTACCTGAGCTCATGGTTAAAATGTAAAAATAAATTTAAATCTCATTATTTGCTTTTTATGTACTATATACCTAATTATTCGCCCCAGGCTCAGTGGACCTTGCTGAATAGTCTACAGGATAGTAGCTTTTCTCTAAATGTGGAGTGCAGTCTGTGGGAAAATGAGTGCAGTAGTGATGTGTCACATCCACGAAAACAGAATGATGAACACAGCACAAAGGAGCCGTAATCAACGTCTCGTAAAGGTTCAGTGCAATAAAGCTGGCATTAAAGACAGGTTACGGAAACCAAGTCCCATATAAAAAAACGATATCGTTTCTATCCTTCATTACTCGATCCATATAATTACACATGAATCTTTCTATCCAGCCATCCCTCACTAACCGATGTAACCACACACACACACACACACACACACACACACACACACACACACACACACACGTCATCACACCGCTGTTCCTGCCTGTTTCTTTGTGTGTGTGGATGTGTGTGGGGAGGGAGAGGAGCAATGAGAGCAGAAGGAACATTAGGACCTAATTAACAAACATGTCAGTCACATAATGGACAGCCATGTCTACACTCAATTACACGCCAAAATGTCCTTGACTATGTGGACAACCTGAGACAAACAAAGACCATTAAGCATGCACTCATGCGCACATGCAGTATGTATTCAGGACAGGGATGGAAATGCACCAAGATCACAGTTTAAAAACAGCTTTTAGCTGCACTGCTCATTAAAACTGTCATTAAGAGAGCTAAACCATTTCCCCCATTTTCTCACCTAATTTTAGTCATATCCAATTCGCACCCATCATGTACTGCCTTCCCATCACACGACCACCACCTCCCTCACACGGCCACCTACCACTTTTCGAACTACTGCGCATGCGTATTTGGGGGCGGCTTACCACACTCGGAGGGAAAGCGCTATCCGCACCCTCGTAACAGGAAAGTCCCTCCCATCCCTCCCTCCAGTTAGAGCTCCGATGGACTTCCGGTTACAGATGGCTGTGGCATCAACCTGGATTCAAACTCGCAATCTCCAGGTTAATAGTCACACACCTTGTCGATGAGCCCCTCAGTAGCCCTTTATCCTATTTTAATAATACAACATTACTCAAATGCTGTCCAACAGGGTATCAAAGGATCAGTTTAACATTAAAAAAATAAAAAATAAAAACACTTACTCAACTTGGGGTTGCCAATCAGACATTGAATGTTTCCTTATGTTGTTGCTGGTGTTGTTTTGGACTGGAGCTACAAGGCTAAGAAATGTCATCAGCTGACAACTTAATGTGCAAATTGGCAACCCGAAACAAAGCATTTTAACCTATAGTATATTTGCCCTAAATAACCACTATGAGTAATATTCAGAAAAGACATAAAGACATGCAGTATGTTTAATTCTGACATTTCAGATTATGGAACACACAGATCTCAGTTCTGTAATTCTGGATTTTGAAGTTACGTGTCGTGCACATGGGGTGGTGTTTAAGTAAAACAGAAGTGTGTGAGTCACATGCAAATATGACATTGTACTTGAAAAATGTGGTATGCTAAATACATCAAACTTGATTATGCACCAAAGGTGAGGTGGACATCGCTGAATTGTTCTTGTAATATTATATAAAGGTATGTAGAGTGTTTGCTTGCCTATCAACTCAGCATAATACTCATTTCTCAAACCACTTACTCCTACTTGGGTCATGGGGAGGCTGGAACTGACCTTAGCTGACACTGGGAGAAGGCAAGGAACACCCTGAAAAGGTTTGCCAGACCATCAAAGCGCTAACACACAACCATTCACACTCACACCTAGGGGCAATTTGGAACATTCAATTAGACTAACTTGCATGTCTTTAGACTGTAGGAAGAAACCCTACGCAAGCAAGGAGAAAGCACGCAAACTCAAAGCCCGGTACTTGGACCCTTCTTGCTCTGAGGCTAACCACTACGCCACCATGCCGCCCATCAACATAATAAAATAATACCATAACAGACTTAAGGATTATTAGATTCGTTTTTGATAAAGGGAAAGCTTTTAAATAATCTTAAAATCCCATTTTGCTTTTTATACAATATGATATTCAATATAAACTGACTACTAGGTGAACGAGACATTCAGTGTATGTGAAACTGAAAACTGTATGTTTCATTTATATATGATACTGTATATTATAAACAAACAAACAAATCAATATCAGTGGCTTCTAGGGAATGTGTAGTGTGTTTTATTGAAGCTTAAAATAATTCTTAGAATTACTATGTAACCAAACTTTTAAGCGTGCAAAAACTAAAATAAATAAATAAATGAATGAATGAATGAATGAATGAATGAATGGAGTAATATGTAATGTGCAGGATTTTTGAATGCTAATTATGAATAATTAACTCATTTTAATCTTATTCTTATAACCAATAAGACATCAGCACTAATGTAGCTCTGCTACAGATTTTCTTGCTTAAGAATGTGACAGGATTTTCACCTTTCATGCACCGTGTACTTCACACAGTAGCGCTGCTGACTGTTCTATATGAATATTAATAAATAAATAAACAAACAAACAAACAAACAAACAAATAAATAAATAAATTATCCTTCTATGCACACTACAAACACACCCTGAAGTCCTGGACTAGATAAATAAAACTGGTTTTAGAGCTCAGAAGTGCTGCACATCTGGATGGGATGAAGAGTCGCCGTGTGTGACTGGAAAAATTTGGGAATTGGTTGGGAATTTAAGCAATGGGAGTGCGATCCAAGCTCTCACCTTGTCATATCTGGCTACGATTTCAGCCCGCTCCTGATCCAACTTCGCAGCAGCCTCCTGCTCTCCGTCAGACGCTAGACAGAGCAAGAGAGAGGGAGTGAGGGGATATGGTTCAGTTCATCATTAACAAAAATTAACTACTAAACATAGGTGCTTGCAATTACTTGAAGCCAAAAAAAAAAAGAAAAAAAAAAAAAAAAGAAAGAAAGAACCCCCACAGTTTCTTGGACCTCATTAATGCAACCACAGCTACCGTACACAGGAAACGGCCCATTTCAGAGCCCTGCAACTGGCTATGTGCATTTTGGATGCAGGTATAAGCCACACATGGGCAAAAACCACTTGTATGTAATTAATGCAACTACATGCATACACACACACACACACACACACGCACACACACAGTTCCTTGGACCTAATTAATGCAACCACAGTGACCAGAGACAGGAAACCTTTCACCTAATGAACACATTAGATTCCTGACAGCTTGTGTGGAATGTGTGTGTGTGTGTGTGTGTGTGTGTGTGTGTGTGTGCTTTTGCTTCTCATCACCAGGGAGCTTCATTAGCTAGACCGATCCGCCTTTCAGATCTCAAGTCTGTGAACTTGCCTTTGCTTCTCACCTCCTGCAGTGAAGTTTGGAGAATGCGAGGAACCAGTAAGGTAGGAAACTAGCAATGGAGTGAGCGAGAGATGGGTGAAGGGAGAAAGTGTTCCCTAATTGCATACATGTTGGTGGGCACTGGACTGCAGCCCACCTTCAGATGTGGTCGATGTAAACAAAGACATCTGAAGCCATAAAAGCTTAACCAAACTCTCAAATGGAACATCTGAGACTCTTGCTCCCCAGAAACACACACTCCCACAAAACTCCCATGATCCTTCACCCTTTAAAACTAGCATTCTATTAAAAAAATAATTATAAATTAAACTAAATAAAAGTCAGCCTAAGATTTGATTCCTGAGGTCTTGATCTGCTTTTTAATAAATACTCTGTATGCACATCCCATCTAAAACCCTTTAGCACGGTGTTTCAGATGGAGTCATAAGCTCAGTGGGGATGGAAAGAATTAAGGTGGGCATATCACTACTCTGCCCTGCGATGGCCTGGCGAGCTGTCCGGGGTGTACTCTGCCCTCGCCCGGAGTCGGCTGAGATGGGCGCCAGC
>JAQMYF010000024.1:18790538-18801199 GCA_030014195.1 Neosilurus mollespiculum
AGGAACAACATGAGTCTTAAAAAACTGCTTTTTTTCCTTATTTAACCCCCCCCCCCCCTCACGCAAGTAATAATATTCTGCAATAAAATCTCAAACAGCTACAAGGAGCAATCTACTGCTCAACATCTGCCTAACTTTTCTCACAGTTTACAATATGCAAACTACGGCTTTCTTTCAGAATTGCCTATACAGTGAGTTTTCCAGTGACCTACCATCCACCAACTATACAACATTGAACTCAATCTTTTCAGTAATGATCACTTTTTTCAGGTATTAAAAAAAACAACAACAACAAAAAAAAAACAGTAATACCCAGGTGCATTACTAGATCATATGGGGAACCTGTAGGCAAAATATCACAAAATTTCATTTCGTTTTCTTGGAATAGCTGCCACACAAAAAATTAACATGGCTGTCTGGCAGCCATATTGAATATGCACATTAGATAAATCTACCCAGGTGCACAACTAGACCATAGGGGTAACCTACAGGCAAAATAAAATTCCATTCAGTAGTTTGCTTGGATTGGCTGCTACAAGAATTGTTAATGTACGGACAAAAATGATTTGTTTAAAAAATAAAAACTAGAAGGGAAGCAAAGACAATAACAATAGTGAACTTTCCCATAATGTATTAATCTGCAAATGCAACCACTTTATATGCCTGAATATCTTTCAGAAATATTAGAACTGAAATAAGGCCATGTCAAGTTACCTTGATGGAGTTAATAAATATTGTCATAGCATTAATATTATGGGATAGCATCAGGAGGCCATTCACCTCTAAATCCCCAACATCAGTCCTGATGCACTCAGCTGGTTTTAGATTTTATAGAATTAGGTGAATTGTGTGCAATTCCAACCATATATGATTTCAGTAAAGTTCACTTGTTCTTGAAGCATCATGCAGACCAATATACTAACAAAAGATGTTCTTAAAAGAGACGTCTGGATTTAGCTTTGTAAACATCCCAGATTTTAAACATTTTGTGGATCCATTGAATCTGTCATTACAAAGTGAAAGCAATACAGCAATACAGCTGAAGCCATCATCTGACTTTGGGTCAGAGGTGGAGTACACCCTGAACAGGTCATTCATCTATCACACACAACCAACCATTCACATATGGACAATTTCAAGTAGCCAGTTGACCAAATGGGCCTGTTTCTGGACTTAGAGTAGAAATCCATGTGAGCACAGATTTTAGCCCTAAACCATATCGTCATAAGGTGACAAGTGCGAACTACTGCACCACTGTGCCACTCTTGGGGCACAAAGCAAAAAAAAAAAAGAAATGTTATCTGTTGAGTAAATCTTATGTAAGTCAGAACTGTCACTGGGAATAACATGTCCCTTCCGTGACCATTCAGGCAGACTTTGGGGGCGGCCTCCGGGAAATCTGTGGAGAAGAAATTTGCACTTCTCTGAGAAACCTAAGAATCTGTGACGCGTACATGTCAGCTTTCATTTTAACTGCGAGGCATATGTGGCAGTCGACGTTCCGTGTACATTTTTACCACCAAGGAAATCTGCGGCAGCATCCAGCAGGCCATGTATGCCTCACAGATGCCTTCATGGTTCCAATGGTTGAATTTATCTTGCACATGATCCACCATAATTCCATAAATGGAAGCCACATAGTCCAGGTTGTAAATGTAGCACTCCCTTGGCAGTGTGTGATGAATACTTATGGAATAAAACCAGTTGACCCCCCAAACGGCACCTACTGGCATCTACTGTGAAGTATACACACCAAAGCACTGCTCTGATAAAGAGTTTCAAAGAATTAGACATTCTGCTTTATTTGGCTTTGAAGCATAGAACTGCTAAGAGTAAATAATTGGATCATATTTCACTCATTACTTCCTGATTATTAAATGAAGATAACTCTTTACCCTACCAGGCACCAAACCTAAACCTAACATGAGCTTACACAACTGGAGTGGGAGTAAATGAGGATGTAGAAAAATCACTGGCTTATTTAAATACCTGGAGAAGTCAAAAGGCTTAACTGAGACATTGATCTGGTATTGACACAGGCCAAACACACAGGGGTAAGGATCAATGTGTCTGTCTAGTGACACGGACACTCACTATGTCTACACATACAAAATATTAGTTTAGTTCAGTTTTTGCCATTATTCCTCTAAAGACAATACTGATAATGCTAATGAAATAGTCACTAATATTTCTGCAGCTGTGCAATCTAAACTGTTCAGAAGTTCCTAACCTGGTCCTGGAGGAGCGCCTGTCCTGCACATTTTAAGTGCTTTCCCTGATCTAATGCACATCTAATGCACATACGGTTTAAGGCCGTAAATTAATTTAATAGTTAAATCAGATGTGTCTGAAGCAGGAAAACATTAAAACGTATGACCTTTCACTTGCTTCATTTTTAACTACAAAGCCATTCAGATTTTTTTCTCAGTGATTAGCAAGAATTCCTCCTTTTTTTCTGATCTAATATTCATTTATCAATTCATTTTTGTTGCCATCAATCAGATACTGATCCTGTGTATTGAATCTGTGCCATCATTAATAATAGACTTTCCTTATATACCCTTGCGAGTGTAATAATTCAATATTCATCCTCTAAACACCACTTATTTGTCATACAACAGTTAGTGCTGGTCCACTAATCTGATTGGACTAGCAGCATTCCAAGAGTGTCACTCCTCATCGCTAAAACTGCTGGATTTACAGTACTCATGAATGAACAAGTCTATATCCAAACATCTGGCTGGTGCTCCACTTTTCACAAATATCTTTGAATAAAATAGAAAAGCAGATAAGATGACGATCAAAAGGAAGACACAGTGGCAATTTCTACGAATAGACCTGTAACAGGAATGTACAAATCAACTTACGAATGCAAGCCCAGGAAGAAGGCTAGCCAATCAACATGATATCAGTGGTTGTGGCTTCTTCGGAATGTATTTCTATTAAAAAAATATATATATGCAAGAAATATGCAATATTGTGGTTGAACTTTACAGTACTGTTGTCTTTTCCTACAAAATTTATGTGCCAGGAAGCTCAAAGCTACAACTTACATTTTCAAATACAAACCAATTACAACAAAGCAATAGCACAACGCTGTTCTACGGAATCTCAGTATAATGCTGGTATTCAGTAAAAGTGCACTCTTGCTTCTGTGATATTGATTAATTATCATTGGTTTATGGAGTATATAAAAACTGAATAAAGTTTGTAGGGCATTTCACTCTAGTCAGAGAAGGAATCTGTGATATTTTAAACACAGTACACCGAAGTCTATATACATCCTAAACCCAGCAGTTAAGCGAGAAAGCGGAAGGGGAAAAAACTCACTGATTAATGGTGGGAAGCAGAAAGAGAAAAGATTTCTGAAGGAGGATGGATGATAATGAGGAATAGTTCCTGCTGAGAAAATGAACATTCAATTTTCAGCTTTTACCAAAATGACTTATCTTCACACAATGCTAAAAAGTGAAGTGAATTCTGTAGCACCTTACCTTCACTTTGATTTCTGGTCCCTGTTATTATTGTACTGCTTTTTATTATCCTGTCTTCTCTTGCAAAGATTTAACCTGAATGAAGACTTATATAGAGATAATAAGGAATAGTAGCTGGGAAGCTCGACTTGTATAGTGGATGCCCATAAGTAAGGTACTCATTGCACCTCAACATTTTTTTCTGATTAGTTTTCCTTGCTTGACAAATTATGTCTCCTGATTGATTTCTACCACAAAAGCAGTAGAAGCTACATTAAAATACCTACTCAACACAATATACTACTAAATAGAATACTTAGCAGAAAAAGTGCAAATAGATTCACAATGCACTCCACCTTGGTACACAAGGAATCTGTTCACCAAGATATCAGACCTTAGAGATCAGGCGGATTCAGACACGTTAAGCAAGTGCTTTTGCAGCTAAAACACAGATAAGGAAGGAAAAGCTGCAGCCATACAGCACCTTCACACTGCCTTAAGCACAGCATCAGGTCTAATAAACCGGCTGTGAGAGCCGTTAATAAAGTGAAGTGGATTACTCGTCTTTAATAATTCATGATGAAGTGAGCCTCCGAGTTAGAAGTTTGTGTGTGTGTGTGTGTGTGTGATAAACTGAAATAAATTATTTGAGAAACGCAATATGAATCATTTTTTTTGTTTGTTTGCCCTGAATATACGAAAAGGCAGTACTAAGAAAGATAATTACAAATACTGCAATTACATAGACAGGTAAACACAGACAGATAAGTGGATAGACAGAAGAATACAACAGTAGAAGAAAGATTTTAGCTGATTTTGTAGATGCATAATGGTGCAGTACATAAACACTACAGCCCATATTCCTGAGTACACCCACTACCCAGCCAAAAAAAAAGACACTAATATTTTATTAGACCGTCTTTAGCCTTGCATACAGCGCATAATCACCATGGCATTGTTGTTACAGTCTGTCAGATCAAGGCTCAGCAACATAATGGCAATAAATGTTTCAATGACTTAAGAAAACCTTTTATCATAAAAGAAATGCAGAGATAGAAATTAATTCTTTGCAAAAAGTTTTTAGAATTCTCTCGGCCCGGGTACCCCTTTTTTCCTTTGCTTAAGGAAAGATAAAATACAAATTTTCAGGACAACTGAGCTTTGTTTAGGGGATCCACATCAAATATCAAAATTTAGTCAAAATACACCTCGAATTCGTAAATTTATAAAACAACAATTTATTACAATCTGGCTGTTGTCCATAAAATTTGTTATGATGACCTATATTACCATTCACAAAGTGTGTTCAGGCACTATTCAACAGTTTTTGTTTGTGAAATGTTTTTGATGTTTCTTTTTCTCAAATTAGGCCTCATTCTTCTGTCCTTTTCAACCACTTGCAACACGTTTTGATAGTTCTCTTCTGCACTCACTTCACACATCTCTTTACACAGTCATTCACAAAATTCAGAGCTCTAATTCTATGCTTTCCATTGACAAAGGCGACATTGGTAGACCAGCGAAATGGCTCAGTGGTTGGGCCGCTCCTGGTGCTGTAGGTTGTAGGTTTAAATCCGGGCTAACTTGCACCGAACACGGTAGAACTAGCACTGAATTTTCCACTTTAATTTGTGGTGCACTTTCCATGGTGGTTTGCCAGAGCCACTATCTGAACTCAGATAGTCAAACAAGTACTAACACTGCCCTCGCTGTTAACGAAGAGGCGAGTAAGCATGCAAGCGTGTGCCTCTCGCTTAACCCGCCAGGGCATTTCATTCATCATTCATCAATTCGTTTCATTCATGTATCATGAGGTAGAAGTGTTCCTAACTCAGTGCGCTGACTAAGCAGCAAGACTTGTATAGCCGCCAGGGGTTTGAGACTGGTGTATGCTAGTTCAGACAGTATGATTGCTAGGGATGTGAATCAAACAACTCACGATTCAATTCGATTCCGATTTTTGGGGTGACGAATCGATTCAGATTCGATTCTTAATTCAAACCGATGTTTGATTCATAACCATTACAAACAAAGGGAGCCAATTTCACAAGTAACTACATTCTTCTATAAGCTAGGAACAACTCTTCTATAAGAAAGAAAGAAATGATATTACTAGACAGCTGGTTTTGTAGATGTACTGATCCGCTTTGCTCGTTCAGAGTTGGTTGGAAGTTTAGTGAAGTGATGGAGTGTGTGTTGGTCAGGAGTTGGTCGTGCTGCTGCTCCGGTTCTTTTAGCTCCGCGTGATGGTGTAAGATGTGGGCTCGGGGATTTGAAGTGTTCCCGAAATACTTGACTTTTATTTTGCACACTTTGCACACGACATGTCATGTCAAGCTCCTTCTTACCCAGAAAATCCAAAGTGAAAGCATTTTCTTTCAGCAAAGACGGCGCTGGCTATATTTCTTTTTCCTCATCCATATCAAAGCTAGGCTAAAAGCTACCGTGTTTCCCACACTGTCTTTTTGGGGTTTTTTTTCGGTGCTAAAAACACCATAGGGCTTATTTTGGGGGTAGGTCTTATTTTAATTAACGTTAACAGCAATTTCAATAAACAGGTGAGGGTGAACACAAAAATCTGCCTAGATAATAGGCAGATAAAGATAAAAGATAATACCGGTAAATAAAATGATGAGCATTATGCTCCCCCAGTCCTGCTTTTAACCCCATCATGCCCCTCAGTCCTGCTTTACAATACTTCACTTGCCAGGTTTTTTTTCTTAACTTCCTCTTTTTCTGTCTCTCCTCTGCGGCGCTGCTGTAAATGGTGCTGGCGTGTGTGCGTTCACAGAAAATGAGGGGAGGGTGCGAAAAAAATATGGATTTAGCTAGGCCGTATTTTCGGGGTAGGGCTTATTTTGGACCGTTCTGCAGAAGAAAGGGGAGGTCTTATTATCGGGGAAACACGCTACTTCTGGAGCCGCCACTGACTGGAACAATTCACGACAGAGGCCGTGTGTGGACAAACGGTACACGTTGTGAGTAAGGTTGGAAATTCTCAAACACGTGTTCTTAAAAATCTATTCTTGAAAATTTGAATCGATTCATAATGCTAATAAATAAAAATCGCGATTCAATTTTTTTTATTTATATATTTTTTCCGGCACCCCTAATGATCTGTATAACATTTTCTTCCATTTAAAAAGGGACCTAGAAAAGGAGCAAAATCCTAAATGTTTCATATTATATAATATTTAATTTTTGTTATTTAAGAAGTCTAAAACCCTCTGTATATTTTAAATGTTCAGTCAAACAAATCCTAGATCTGAGTTTTAGAACCACTGTTTATCCTTTTATATGTTGCAGATCTTCAGGACACACAAACAGGCGACAAACGTCTAATCTGAAGGTGCCTTACTATGTGGGTGACCACTTTTCAGAAGAATATACTGGAAAGCATCTTAAGCATGTTGAGCAAAATGTGGAAGATGACTACATTTCAAACCTTCGAAATAACTGCTGGAGGGAAAAGCAACAGAGTGAGTGGAGTCAGTAATGGCATTTCTGTGGTGCACCACGGCATTTAAAACACTTGAAGTGTCATGTGATCTTACAATAACACCATCAATCACATTTACATGGGGAGGGTGACTGTAATTGAGCATTCAGTACGGAATTATGCTGCGGTATACAAAAGTGCTGGACAGATATCATAGTCAACACACACATGCATTATCTTCAATACTAATAACACTGGGATATAAATAACACTAACACAATAACACTTTTTTTTATATATTTGCAGAGGAAGGACTGTTGCATCAGGCACGGTATTTTAGAGATTCAGACTTGTACCAAAGGGCCCAGAAGATGGGTACACCCAGTTGTTCAAAGCTGTCAGACATTCAAGTCCTTTTACATGGGCACTGAAGAGCAAGTACCCTTACTCACTCACTCACTCACTCACTCACTTATTTATTTATTTACTTATGTTGTGACAATAATGATGGATGAATGGTTTATATTTGTTTTGTTTTTTCTAATCACACAGTCATTCTACTGAATCCAGAATATGTTGACAGGAACTTTATGAACAACTCCCCAGATAAACTAGGATGAATTATAAACAGATCAAATTCCTGTTGTTCAAAAAAAATTAGAAGCTATAGTCACTAATAAGGTTGTAAGGAGATGTTCAACAATCATTGGAGTTCTCCATGACCGTACCCTGTGGGAGGGGGCGAGAAATTTAGTGCTTTTCGGGTCGGGGATCTGTATAATTACAATTTGCATTGTCTTATTAACTTCAGGAGGGAAGATAAAAAGAGAGGCTGGTGAGGGAGTGACTTACCTATATGCTCTATTAGATGTGAAGATACTTGTTTCTCACATCTACAATATTGGCAAAAGTATGTGGACACCTGACCATTATCCCCCATATGTGGGCCGCACAGGAGAACAATTCCCATGTTAATCCCATCCCATGTTTGTATTTTGGAAAATGTCATTCAACAAGCACATTTGCTCATGCTTGCTTTTAGTGATGTGTAGAAAGTTAAAAGCACAATGTTTTGTGCATTTAATAAATTCACATCCAGCTATAAATCCCCCACCCAGCAATATTCCTCTTAGCAGTTCAGTTTTAAGGTGTTCCCTCTTAAATTTAAATTAAATAAAAACCCAGTTCATGTATTAATCATGGACACAGTGGCAACACTTATTTCAGTCTGAGGCCCATTTTAATCTTTAATGTATGATGTTTGAAGCTGCTGCATAATTTTTTTTTTTTTTTTTTTTTTTTTTTTATTAATGTATTTTTAATCCATATTGCAGAACTGTTTTATTTGTACAGGTTTTGGGAGAGGGGGAAAAAGGTTTCAGATTTTCAGTAGCATGTTTAAACTTTTAATTTTGTGTATATGGACATATCCGTACATTTATATGACTTATTGTTTATTTTTCTGTTTTTAGGAAGAGCCGTATTTGAAGGTGACCAACTACAGAATCACCAAACTTTCACGAAATGTAGAGTGGAAATCTGCACCCAGATTAAGAAAAACAATCAATCTCAATCTGTCTCTTCACAGCATCAGCAAACTTTATTTTTCCTCTCTCCCATCATGGTGAAGTGGGACATCGATGAGTAGCTACTGATAAGTTGTGAAAAGGTCTTGAAAGCAATTGGTGGTTGCTTTATGAATGTGAAACATGAACAAATCAATATATTTGGAATGGTTAAGTAATGTTCCAAGCTCGGTACTTCATACCCATCTTCAGTGTTCATACACCCATGTTTATCCTTAAGCAATTCTTAAATTTCCATCATTGGGTTATTTGAGCCAGTGCAGGTTTTTTTATTGATGGTTTGAACAGCAAGAAACACTGTTATTTTAATTATTTAATTCTTCACTGTATGTTGCTTTTTTTTTATTTAATGAATTGAGATTCTTGAAAAGATTTTACCCTGTATTTATTAAAATTGTATCACCTAGTTGTGTGTTAGTAACTTATTTACTCGATATATTTATCACGAATCAGAACTAACCTACAGTTGACTGCAAACAAGTTGAGGTGCCAAGCCATGAGGCAAGTTTTAACATGCATAAAGTGTCACAGGGTGTGACAAGGGGACGGTGTATCATCTCTAAGAGAGAAAAATGTTTTCCAACCAAATATCCACTAAATGACTCTGGCTTGTTGACATTATGCAGCTTTATTTGTACAAAAAATAAAAGAATGCATAATTTTTGGCAGTAAAATCAGTTCCCGTACTTTTGTCAGTGTTCCTCATGTGGGAATGTTAAAACACTCAAGAAAAGTCATACACTAACAGTTGTAACATTGTCATAAAGCAAAAGTAGTGCAAATTTCAAGTTGTGCAAAGGGTATTTTGCAGCATTACATGGACACAGTTATAAAAGGTCTATAATAGTTTCTTTCTTGAGGTAGTTGAATAATTATAGCTGCCAGTATTCAGGGGTATTTTTAGGGCCAGATTGTAAACTTTTAACACCCCTTGCCCTGAATCAGCTTAATATCCTGTATAGTAAAACCCATACATTATTATTTGTTCAGTCAGCTTCTTAATTAAGAAAAAAATTCAGTGTAGCAACTCTAGTCTCACTGAAACAGTAAGTGCCATCTTCAGGTTATAGTTCTTCCACATACACTTCCTCGGAGCTGTACAGCTTCCTTTTCACCACTGTAAAGCCTGGGCTCAGTTTCACACAATTACTAAACCTACTCGTGAACTTTGGCCAAAGTCCCCCAAGATCCAGCCGCAGTAAAAAAGTGAGATGGAAAGTTGGGACGATATCAGGATCCACTGAGATCTGTCCCACACTCTGGTGCGTCTTGCTGTTTTCCACACACACGTCAATGACGGCTCCTCTGAGACCGCACGGTTCAGTGGCCGCCAGCTGCAGCAGCTCCTGACTGATCCTCTCCAGTAAAACACGAGGAACAGCCAGTCTGGAGGAACCGAGCAGCTCAGCACTGCCTTCACTCAGAACATCAGCCATGCTGGCCACAGTGTCTGCACACAGGGCCTCTTCAAATGGGTCATCGTCCAACGAAAACATCGACAAACATCCTGGAAGACGAGATTCAGAACTTAAACTCAGCATTTCATTCCTAAATTAAGCGTTTCAGTGCATTTAATAGTGAACACACATTAAAACTAAACCCACCTGAGTCTCTTTTTCCTGTTGCTTTAGTATCGTCGGTGTGATTGAGCAGTTTTTGGACCACTTTCCCCCATGAAAGGCGTTTCGAAACTCCGGTTTCTGGCTGTGAATAATCCATGAGAAAGCCTGCAGTGAGATCAACGCGAGCGCTCGGAACGGACCAGAAAGCTCACAGACACCCGGCGGAGTCCGGGAACTGTTTATAAGCAATGGTGGGGAGCCCCGCCCCCTCGCACATCTTAACCAATCAGGTTTTAATGCACGTTCTCAACGTTTCATCTCCTTCACACATGGTTCTCTTTCAGGCTTTGGAGAAACCTGATCGGTTTACGAGCCGCATTTCCGGATGGGGGTGAAAAGTGGACATTTGCTGGTTTGGGGGTGAAAACTTACACTGTTTGACCCTAAATGTGAAATGGTGAAGACAAAAGTTAAAACAATGAAGGTGTAGCACATGTGGTTTACTGCTGTGAGTGAAGGTATTAACAGGACATCACTCGTGTGTGTGTGTGTGTGTGTATATATATATATATATATATATATATATATATAAAATGTGTTT
>JAQMYF010000024.1:18820223-18832359 GCA_030014195.1 Neosilurus mollespiculum
CATGTTATGGAGTTAAATAAGTGTTCAATAAAGCTCAGCCTTGTGAAAAGTTTGGAAATTGTTCTTTTGTTCATTGAGCTACTGACTAAATTCATACTTTTTAAAGGGGGTGTACTCGTTTATGCTGAGCACTGTAGGTTAAATAGTCTTTCAGCTTGCAAATCAAAAGGAGACACAATATGGATTGAGATATCACTGCAAACCTCAAATGAACTAAAAGTATGAACCCAATTCATTATCCTTCGTAAACCAAACTTTCATCTATATGAATGATTGTCTTATTTGCTAACACTAATCATGATATCTGGGTTATTTTCTTCAAACAACCATGACAATCACCCTTTTAAACCACATTTATGCTCAACATTAAATATGCATATGGATACAGGTACAGCTTTTGAAACTGATGTATTTTTTGGACTAGAATCATATTACATTAAATTTATTATACAATAAATTCAGTAAAATGCATAGGCAATTGATCGCAAACCACAGCTTCTATTGCATGGGGTGTGATAAACATTTCATCTCAATCAAGCACACTCACAGCTCTGAGTGTGTGTGCTCACTTTGGATGGGTTAAATGCAGAGGCAATAATTTCCCTTACGGGATGAATACAATATAGCAAAATAAAAATAAATAAGCACTAAATAGGTAATGGTTTTAATTGCCAATGTGCTCATCCTAAAACATGTTCTATAGTATGTAGATGTGACCAAATTACCAAACAAACTCTCATCTGAAGTGTTCCATGGTAATGCCGTGTCTCTGCACTCCTTTTGAAGGTATATTCACTCTATCTCCAAGCCTTGGTGACCTTGCTCTAAACTTCAATCCCCCACCTTGACATTCCAAAATCAAATCATATCTAAGACTCGGGTAGGGTCATGTCTGCCCTAAGTTTGCTATCAATCCCTGCAGAACTGTGGTTAAGAGAAAAACACATGGACTCACAAATGCCGGTAATTTACAATACCTCCACCAATACTTAATTTTACACAAAGATAATAACAGTAATAATAATAATAATAATAAAAGGTGTACTTGTCCATTAATACTACTGCCACTGCGCTGGTATATATACAGTACGTACACACACACACATTCTCTCTCTACAGCTTAAAAACAGCAGTTAGACTCAATCAACATTAAAGAAATCCCTGCAGTGAATGGGAAGATCAGAGCTACAGATATGAAACTCTACTCAACTCAACACATGAGGCAAAAAAGCAAGTAAAATGCTGCTCCTTTTTTTTTTCGAATTCCTTTGGGCTTTTGAGACAGCACATCTATCCTCTTCATTTCCGCTCCTTTCTCTGTGTCACTCACGACCATGACAGCCCCTCATACTCAAAGCTATAATAACTGTAGTGTAATGACCACTCTGTGTGTGCATGTAATAAGGGTGACTGGTGTAGAACGGAAGGGGGAAAATGAGGGAAGTGGAGGGTAATAACAATAATAGCAGTAACGGTGAATCTGCTGAACCTCAAGAGAGTTAAACATGGGGGGAGAAACAGAAAGGGAAAGTGCTCAAAAAGCTGAATAAAGATAAAGGGGACAGGAGAAGGACAGAAAACATATAGAATGATGTGTACAAATGCAGAGGGAACAACCAAGAGACAGGAGATATAGAGAAAGAAGCCATGATGGTTAAAAAAAGGGAAAATGGTGGAGATAAGAGAGAGTGAAAGAGCGAGGGAGACTTACACTCGGGATTATCAACACCATATGTTCACCTGTGAGCTGACAAGGTCATCTTTGGATCTCCGACCTATGTGCGTGTGTGCGTGTGAACATGCTCTCCAGCCAGTAGGCACATACAGTTCTGTTAAAATAAACCTAATGCTGTTCAAATGCTCTCAGGGAATCTACAAATCAAAAAGCATTTTAGCGTTGTAGCTAAAGGAATTTAAATAATGTAAACAAGGAGCCCAGGATAAATACATTTCTTTATAAATTGTCATTATTCATTAAAAATGATTAATTTACTCTTGAATCTGATGAGAAGGTAACCCCCCCATTAAAGCAATAAAAGTGACGGGTTTATATTAATTCTCTGTGTAATGTTACCATGGTAACAACCTGTTTACAGACAGTTAATATATTTGCAGATGAGCTGTAGTACCTGAACCTGATTGAGATATATATATATATATAAAATCTTGAGTCGATTTTCCGTAGAACAGTGCTCGATACCTTGAAGTAGAGCTAAATATATTGTATGTGGGAAAAATAATACTACAATTTCATCTCGACAAGCCTGTTTCGTGGTTTCACACTCAGAAATCCCCTGATGAGTGGGAAACCACGAAACAGGCTTGTCGGGATGAAATTGTAGTATTATTTTTCCCACATACAATATATATATATAACAACGCCCCTGTGCACAAAGCAAGCTCCATGGTTGCCATTTGCCAAGGTTGGCATGCAAGAAACTGAGTGTCCTGAACTAAGCCCTGACCTCAACTCACCGCCAAGTGCACTCCAGACCTCCTCACTTGACAGCACTTATGCTCTTGCGGCTGAACGAGTCCCTATCCCTGAAGAATGTAGGTTATTGTAACAGAACAACAGGACTAAATCTTGAGTGGGATTTTCATAACATAAGGAGTGGTGTCAACAAGTCATCAAAAGGTGGACTTCAAGGTCTCTAGTTTCCTCTCACTTCTCCCAAAAACATACTAGTAGGTGGACTTTCTACTCTAAATTGCCAATCGTGAACAAGTGTGTGACTGTGTGTGGTGCCCTGTGAAGTGACATCCCATCCAGGGTGTATTGATGCCTGAAAAAGCCTTCACCCCCACTAGTAAAAGGCCACAAAGATTTTGACAACCTGAAAACATACAACAAAATCGTAAGCTTCAAAGTCAGCACACAGAGGAAGAGATGATCCTGTGTGCCTCTTTCCTTGCTCTATTACACCTCTGCTGCCGACCCTGCACTGAACCACAAAGTGATGTCAGAATGTGTATAGTGCATACACAAGTCTGTACCTGTACTATTACACACTCCAGAAACACTCACTGCACCTCCAGCCTTGATTCACACAAACCTACAGCACGTTTTGCTCAAGGGTGTGTATAGGTGACAACTCATCATCCCTTCTGCCTCTTTTGTCTAAAGATTTATTATTCTTTTTAGAGCTGCCGTGTTAAACAGAGACATCCGGTAAGTATTTACACAATATATTGTTCCATTAAACACGTGATCAGAGCAGCATTTTTTATTTTTTTTTTTATTACAGAAACCACACACAAATTAAGCACAGATCCGTGGTTGTACTTTGTCCTGGGAATGAGGTGGACACTCTATAAAACAGGTCCCTATGAAGACCAATTCACGACAAACCCACACCAACTCCACGGAGTACATACAATAAAAAAACCTTACTGCACCTCACTTCTGTTTTTCTTTGACACACGTTTGAATTCCGTGTACTTGTGAAATGTTACGATCATGTAGCTGCAGTAATAATACTTCACTTCAGTATGTGAAATGTTCTACTGATCCAGGATATATTTTGAAGTGTGTTGGAATTACACCTACCCAAAATTTGACCGTCCTCCCAGTCATGCTCATCACCACAAGCTAAGTGTATTACAACAGAAGAGAATAGTTTTGTCATTGCACAAGTGCTCTACAGCAAAACTGGGTTTATACCATCCTTACTAGATGGTACTTAATAAAGAACAATTTATTATACACACATCAGTCATTTAATTCAAACCTCTAACAGGTTAAATGAATAAACCTAGTTTTACTAACTTATTATTATAACAGCAGCAAGTGACCAGGTCAGTTCTGGAAGGTGATGTGTTAGAAGCAGAAAAGAATCTGCTAAAATCTGAGCAACTTTACCTAAGGGCCAAATTGTGTTGGCTAAACCACTGAGTCAGAGCTTTTCCAAGACGTCAGGTCTTGTGGAGTGTCCCAGGATACAGCTGTTAGTAGCTATAAAAAGTGGTTAAAGGCAGAGAAACCAGTGATCCAGTAGTAGTGTCATGGGCACGCCAAGTCCCACATCAGAGCTAATGTAGTACAAAGTGCTTATAAGTTAATACTGGCTATGATAAAAATGTATCAGAAAAAGTGCCACTGCATGATGGCTCGCCAGAGTGCACGTAATAACCCAGTCAAGAACCTAAAACACCTACAATATCACCTACAAATCAGACAATGGAGATCTGAACCCTAGGGCAATGAAAGACAGTGGTCTGATTTGATCTGATGAATCATGATTTCTTTTACATCATGTCAAATTTCAGGTGCAGAGATGGTACCAAGATATATTATGGGAAGAAGGCTATCAGGCAGATGCTCAAAGCAATGTTCTGCCAGAAAAAACTGGGTCCTGCATTCATGTGGATGTTTGTTTGCACCACTTACCTAAGCATTATTACAGACTAAGTACACCCCTTACTGGCAATGGCTTCCTTCCGCAGGGGTAATGCTCCCTGCCGCACTACAAAAGTTGTTCAAGAATGGTTTGAGAAACATAACCGAGTTCATGGTGATCCCAGAATTCCCCAGATGTCAATCCGATCAAGCATCTCTGGGACGTGCTGGACAAACAATTCAAATTCATGGAGGCTCCATGTCAGGACAGTAAGGTCTCACATAGCTGGTTGATGCTCAAGCCATTCCAGTAGATTTTGGAGGCGGTCTTTTGCAAATATGGGCGAAGGGAAAAGACACGGTCCATGGTTGAATGATGCAAAGCGGTTGAGTAGATTCAGTACCTGACCCATGGCAGACTTCAAAATGATCAAACTTTCTGGAAATGGAAGCTGCACCATCCTGGGCCTCGAGTTAGCTCGCTGATTCTCAAGTACAACAATGGAAGTGCCTGGAACGTTTACAGAATAAAGCTAGTTGACCCCCAGAAGGCAAAAAAAATTGTCTATCGTCATCTACTGTGAAGTAATTCCAGCTATGTGAGACAGAGGTTTTAAAGGATCTGCTACAATCATTTTGTCAGATACCACACCTTCATAGGTCTTGTAGAGTCCACGCCTCAACAGGTCAGAGCTGTATTGGAGGCACAATGCAGACGTGTACAATATTAAATGGTGGTTTGAATGTTATGGCTGATGTGTATATATCCTGTGTGCAACTAAACCAATGACATAACACTATAGGCAGGTTACAGTCTGGCAGTAATGGTGCATGCACTCAGATATACAAAGCAGTAACTGTCCATGTGTTGTCAGGCTTTTTTCACTTGTACTGCCACCTGGGCTATGACTGACTAGCAGAAGGCAAACACATCAGCACGGAGGCTTCATACTGCCTTAGATGAATGCAGAATGAATACTGGTGTTGTGTTTTGACAATTTTATTCATCTCATTTATTTAAAAAAAACAGCACTGTCGGGAGAAAGGAATGTTCATATCCATTTTTAGCGTTTTCTTTCGCCTGATATGGTCCTAGGAAGTCTTAATTTACATTGATCAAGTTGTCATTGTTTGCAGGATCAACATTTTTTTCTCACATTTTCACTGTTCACATTTTGCAGGTAATAGCTACTTTTTCTTGAATGCTCAGTACTGATTTACAAATCTTGGTGACAAAGTTTCATAATGTTGTAGTTCAGCAATCCCATTGTGTGTATCATTCAAGTTGGAGGTAGTCAGGCAAATACACCACCCAGCCAAAAAAGTCCCACACATTATTTTGTTGAACCACCTTCAGCCATGATTACACGGCTAATCAACATGGCATTGTTTCAGCAAACTTAAGCAACATCACAATATTTATTTCCATCCCAAGTTGGGTTAATTTTTTACCAACATCAATTGATGACGGGAAAATCTAACCACATCATAAAGTCTTCTCCAGCTGTAGGTTACATCAGGACTCTGTGGTGCAGAGTTTCCTATGTCCTGCATTGACATTCTTGGTGATCTGCGATAGAAACAGCTATTAAAATAATAGGGTATATTAAAGTATAAGGCATCTCGCTTATTAAAGCTGCATGTTTGACCAGTTTCCTTTCCTTAATACTGATATCTTTTTCATAGATTGAAACACACTGTTCTTGTTCTTGAGCAGCCAATTGAGCAGTATTTGATTCCTGCTGTCTAATAATCAATCCTCTTTTAAAGGCATTTAGCTTTTTGTGGTGCCAGTTCATGTGTGAAAACGACTCCTCATGCTCCCTGAAGCACTCATTCACTATCTGAGCCTCAATTTTATATCTGTGCCATCAGGAAAGGAAAAAGTCCATTGATGGGATAGTCTGGTCATTCAGTACATTCAGGTCTTCAACTGACCTTATTTTACTGACAGCGTTGCTGAACCTCGACCTGACCAACTGAAGCAACAATGCCATGGTGATTACGCCAATCAGTGCTAAAAGCAGTCCAACAAAATATTAGTGTGGGACTTTCTTTTGGCTGGGCACTGCATGGCTGGGGTATATTTTTCTTTTTTTATGACATTACTTTAAACAAAATAATAATTGCAATTTGTATAAATTAGACAGTACACTGCATATAATTTGACTGCTGCCTTAGATTGTGTATATTTCTTCTTTACCAATGTTAATATTAGGCCATGAACCTGCGGAGGGATTTGGATGAAAACTACAAAGCACTGAAACAAGCCTGGTACGTCAACAAAAAGACAGTCAAAATCCTTATGCGAGTCAAAATGCAAAAGACAATCAATTTGGGAGATCTTGGAAAAATCAATCCCATCTATTGTAAACCTATTGGGGTTTTGGGTTGTTTTTGGTTAAAATGCTTGTATGAAGCAGGCACTGGATTCTCCCAGATTTTACGGCGTAGCTCCTGAGTGGACCACCATATGTACTGAACATTATTTGGATGCTTGTCCCTTGTCCATGCCACAGGAACCTCAATAAGGCAGCGGTGTTGCTGGGTTGACGCTGATTGGCTGTTATGTACTGCTGAACTGCACAATGAGGGGCTGCAGTAAGACTCGAACAGAATATAAAAAAATGAAAAAAAAACATAAACACAATTTAACTCAGGTAGGCAGACAAACACAACAACAAAACAACACCAACATGAACAGGAACACGGAACATGAATTTATTAAACGGATAATTAAACTAACAAGATGAGTAATATGAAAGACTCCAGAAATCAGCTAGTGAAAGGCAGTGAAAAGAAAACTTGGTGTAAACCTTTCCTTCTTTTGCTCCAGACTGCAGTCTGGAAATTCAAGGCAGATTTATTTATTTCCTCTGGGGCTAAAGTCCATTCAGCCTTTAAAGGAGCCACAATACACTTATAACACCAGTCTTGGACACAAGCTTGAAACACCTATTAGGAGCTCTGCTTTAAGGCAGTGCCCAAACCTATTATTTATTGTTGAGAGCAATGCCTTCTTTTGTTAACGTCATAAATTAATTTTTATTACTTCTGGTCATTTAAACCTGGACATCAACACAATGCACCCCATCGGTCAGTATTTTATCTGCTGAAAGTGTAACAATCCAGTAATCCTGAACAGTGGGGGCCGATCAGTGGCACGCCTGCGGCAGAGAAAATGCAGAGCTCAGCAAAACTGCACTATGGTGTGAGTGAGAGCAATAATGCAGGGAGGAAAGGGAGTGAAATTGCACTGAAAAACGAAGCCGTGCCTCTTTAATCAGTGGAGAGGAGAAGAAAAGAAGAAAATTTAATGTAGGACAGAACACAGCTGAGTGATGTTATGGTACTCATCTGGTCTTGAGACATCTCAGTGGTCTTGGTTTTGTCATAAACTCAAAGGAAATATCATAATTAAATAGCCTACAGGAAATAATACTGGAAATATTTTTCAGAATAGCACAAAGACCATAACATAATTTTCATCCACTTTTTTTAAGGTTTTTTAAAATCCACTTTATTCCCAGATTTTCTGCCTAATTTTTAATCATAGACAATTCCTACCCGACAAGAAGTCCTTCCCTATCACATGACAGCTACCATCCAGAGAGTGCGAAGGCAAGAACAAGGCACATGTTTCCCGCTGACCACCTTTTTTTTCATATCTATATTTATCAATCATGCATACTCAGGGAAACACACTCAGAGGATAGCACTATCCTCTCACTTGAATGCATGAACTCAAAGACGTCCATGATTGTGAGTGAGAGGGAAGAGAACATATGCCACCCTTTCCTTCCTGAGAGCTTAGCCAATCAGCTCTCATGATCTCCCAGCCAGATTGTTGCATGCACCAACCAAGTCTCAAACACACCAGCTCTCGTGTGGTACTTGCGACCTCCACAAGTACTGTATTATTCTTTTTGCAATTATATAAAATAATACACAGGAGTGCTTGCTAAAAATTACTGATATTTAATGGATCATGCATGTCCTGTGTGCATATTTGTACAAAATATGGTCGCGATCTGGACATGGATTTGGCTGTGTCATATCATCTTGGTCTTGCCCCTCTTTCATACTCAGTTTTGAATCAGACTCCATTGGTGATAACCTTGATCCAACATTAATACAGACTAAAAGAACAATACAGAGAAGATGAACAGTACTTCCAAGTGTGTATCAGCGATAAAGGGAGTTATTTTGTAAAGAAGAAATACTGTTTACAAAGTAAAAGAGATATAATTAAGCCCTTTTATATCTCAGTGGCTGCTCAGCGAATGCTGGTAACATTGTTTTGCTGCACTGGATTCGGCGAACTGGAGACATTTCCCTTTACTTTCCATCTAAAAATAGTCTCGTTAATACTTATATTCTGCAAACTGGGTAGCGAGAGTTCATCTGGCATTTGTAATTTTTAATGTGCTTTCAAACGGTGCATCTTTACGTCACTTTTTTCAATGCTTGATTGCAATTTATGTGATCATTAAGTATAAAGGTCAGATTTAAATCATAACTTTACGTTGATAACATCTACAAACTATAAGTTTATAAGCAAACAGCTTTTCTGATGTCTCAGTGAAATGTCTGGCACGTTTTGTGTTCCAGGCAAAATGCTGAGGTTGTCTTTCAAACTCCACAAATTTGCATGTGATTTGTTAGGAAACGGCTCACTGCCAACATTATGAACATGGAAATGCAAAGTCAATTATCACCAGCAAAATGAACAACGAGAGGCAACATTTTTTCAGATGACGGGAAGTGGGCTAAACCTTCACGCAAGCAATAACCAATAAGGGGTAATATACCATTAATTGACAGATGCTACCAAGCACTGAGTTCCCCAAGACCTCTTCCTATTTGCTTCTATAGGCCATGTGAAATTGGCGATTTCATGTGCAGGTCAGCAGGAAAGTGATTCGCTTGTTGCTTCCTGTGTGAATCCAAGTTTTGGACCTTACCTTGAAGGTTGCCGTAGATTAACAGAACCCGTGTACAGACGATTAATAAGATCGTAACTAAATGTATTTTAAAAATGTATGACAATTCCTGCTTCTGCAAGCTGTATTTTTTGGAATCTGCCATGTTGCCACGTTATTATTGTTATTTCTATTTGGATATACTGTATTAATCCCACAAGGGAAATTTGGCTTCTGATGTTAACCCATCCCAAGTGAGCACACACACTCGGAGCAGTGGGCTGCCACACACTGCAGCACCCGGAGAGCAGTTGAGGGTTAGGTGCCTTGCTCAAAAGAGTTTCAGTCATGAAGGTGAAGGAAGGGAAGGCGCTGCTCACCCACCACCGCCACCACACATTTTTCCTGCTGGTTTGGAAATCGAACCAGCAACCTTTTGGTTCCAAACCCACTTCTCTAACCAAAAGGCCATGGCTTTTCTCTCTTAATAATATTTATTTGTATTATAAGGAAGCATAAAAAAGGTACATTTTAATTCAGATTTCTCAAAACGTATACATCCAATTTTAATAAACCACCTACCTTTTTCAAGCTCTTTCTTATGATCATGAAACAAATGCAATTTTATGTACAAAAAAATAAATAATAATAAATAATGTCCAAATGCCAAATATAATAAACCTCCAAGCTAAAGTCACAATGTTCTTCAGAAGAAAGAGAAGTTAATGAAGTGGAGGAAAGTCATTCAAATGAAACCCTGGAGTTTATCATATGAATATTTCCCCTATTTTCAGATCTGAAAACCTCACCTTGAGTCAGACTTTAATATGAGAGCACTGTACACGACATGCCTGCTGAATGAGTGAGACTCAAAAACCCAAACAAACCAAACCAAAGTGAGGAAAGTGTTCACACTTTGGGACTGTAGTAGACTTAAACATGAATAAAATATTTGCTCATTCATGTAAACCGGCTGTACAAACTTCAGATCGCCCGAAGTGGGTCACCTGAAACTTTATCACGGCACAACACAATATCCTGCTTCTACAATTCATTCCTGTATCGAGCGACAAATTATCCGACATGCCCTGATTCCCTGAGTGACAGGTTGCCCTAACCAATCAGCAAACTGAATAGGTGCGCTCCACCCAATAGCGAAGCTTCATTTTTGTTTACGAGCCGCCTGTCCATTTCCGGACTCTGCCGCTGTCCCATGTTTGGCTAATAGTTGGCTAGGCCCTAATGAAACACGCCGAAGAAGAAAGTATTGAGCCAAACGTATTACATTAACAAGCAAACTAAAAGTACAGTATCCACACATGCTGTGCTGCATCTGCGGGAGGAGAGAAAACACTATGTGAATGTTTATTCGGCTTAAGAAAGCACTGTTAGCTGCGCTAAGCGTATCGCTTTAAGCACAGCGATTAACCAGCAGTCTGTTTGTAGGACGGCGAGTTGTATTTTTCTATGATAAAAGGCTTGAATCAGTAAATAAAACGCTTTACCTGTTTTCATCGCTGCTGTCGTCTATTCGATCCATTTTGTCCCAGTTTAAAGAAATGCCCATTGTGCCCCGAACCAGGAAATCGGGCGCTTCTTCCCCACTGAAGCGAAGAGTTCGGAAAACTCACTATGGAAAGCCCTAAGGGGCAAAACTCAGCCAAGCGCCGAACCAGGTGGAGATCCGTGCGCCACGCCCACTTCTCCACTCATCAATGCAACCACTGTACTCATCCAGTCTTCACATCCTGTCACAACTGTAATAAACACAAGCTACTGACTTGGAAGCTGCTCCTTAGTTCATACTGGCTAAGAAGACGTGTCAGTGGTCGGTGTTTATTTTTATAGTGATCCAACTATAGTTCATTAGCCCCTGCTTGTCTATGTAATCTGATCTGTGTATACGCTGCCTGTTATAGTTTAATGCTATTTAGCATACACAGTGTTACAGAAACAAAATAGAATTTCCTCAGGAAACAGCTGAGAAGGGATTTTGTGTCTGACATTTTTCAATTTATTCCAACAACAAAGCACTTGAAAATGACCCCAAGTGGGAAACAGGACATACTGTCTGGCATGTGAAAAGCAGCACATGGCCCTCTTCAGACAAGACTGGATGTACGTGGGGTTGTGAGGTAATTACCTATTTTACAGGTGCTTTTGTGAATTATTTCTCTCTCTCATCTGAATTGGTCATGTCTGTGTTTATTTCCATCACCCACTGAAAAACCTACAGGCATCTGAATACATGACCATCGTTTTCTACACACGTCATGTCACATTAGGAAGAAGAAAGTGGCGTGCCTGCTGCTTCTTGCTGTATGCAGTGTCAAATCCCATCATTGACCCTCCCCCAGATATTCACAAAATGAAAAATGGATGCTTGTTGTATACTTTGATATTATTGTATTTTTTTTTTTTTTTTTTTGTATTTTCGAGATTTTGTTGAAACATTAGCTTGCACACCAAGTTGTGAATGGACCATGATATGATGTGATGTAAGCATCCATGTTCACAGAAAATAAGAGACTCTCTAGAAATGTGTTAATTTTATTGCTGTACAGATGTGAGAGTTCTATCATTGATTCGATGTGTAAAATATGTATACAGACAACCCACATATAAACCAAATTGCTGAGTAATTCCACAATCAGGTGGCATTTGTGTTCTTCATATTTATGTTTTAGGCTTATAATTTATACCATAATTAAATTGTATCAGCCAAATATAATTTACTTTGAAATGCAATCATTAAAATTTATAAGAATAGAATTTTGATTTGTTTGCATTAATAAATGAAACATTGTTTCATCCATTATTGGTAATGAAAAAGTTTTGTGTCTCACAACATTCATACACTTTTGTGCCACACTAA
>JAQMYF010000024.1:18864423-18875068 GCA_030014195.1 Neosilurus mollespiculum
CACACACACACACACACACACACACACACATATATATATATATATATATATATATATATATATATATATATAAATGCTCTTGTATTTGATCATCAGTAAACCCCATTAAGTAAATGTTATGTTCTTTGTAAAATGCTTTAAGAGTTTCTGCTGTTTTATAACCAAAAAACAAAACCAAAAACCCTACGTGAACTTTTAAAATGCCTGCGTTAATTTGGACTGTCTGGTATCTCTGTAGGGATGCAGTAAAGACAAGGACAGGACAGAGCGGAGAGGAACAAGGACAGAGGAGTGACAAGGGGAGCTTCGCCCAGAAGAGCCGACAGTACAGAACAGCACAGGCCTGTGGGCAGGGCTGCTAAATTCATTATCCACTTTACTCTGTTGTTTGCTCTTTTAGATAATGTAACTAGCATTTTATACTAGATTGAACAAATTCTATCATTTCAACTCTGATGAGTGTTGTAGGTTCTAAGACTTGCATATTGTAGTGTGCAGAATTTCTGTCATATTTCTCTAATGCACACGCATATACATAAATACATATATAAATATAAATATAAATATATAAATATATATATATATATATATATATACACACACACACACACACACACACACACATATATCCCCTTCTCATTATAGAGGTGGATTAGAAGGATTTAGTTGCTTGTTTGTTTATTTATTTATTATTATTATTAGTAGTAGTAGTAGTAGTATTTCATTATTATTATTATTATTTTTAACTTATGAGCATTTTTGTTTGAGGAGTGGATTCAAAAAGACTGTCCATCTACTGTCACAGCAAATTGGGCTGCACAGAAATATACATACAAAACATCTTTATGTATATTTACCACATTTGGTGATGAGATTTTGGTGGAATAAATGAAACCATTTGCACCAATTTGTCAAACACAAGACACGTCAAACAGTAAAGAACAAAGTAGGAAAGAAAGGAACAAGAAAAAGAGAGAGAGAGAGAGAGAGAGAGAGAGAGAGAGAAAGAAAGAAAGGGAACACTGGAGGGTTGTGTAAACGCTGTTACAACATTGGACAGGTACTGGAACACCACAGCACAGAGAGAGAGACGAGTATTAGGAAAAATGATTTAATATCGGAGACAGAAGCAAAAAACTGCATCACACAAGAACGTACATTTACAAAAATAAGTCTGACTGTTTCAGCTACACAGTTAGGTTAACAGCGAAGGACAGAGAAACCAGAAAAATCTAAACAGCTAAAAGCAAAAACGTCCTCAAATTACGTGTTTTATCTCTTTGTCAAACTAATACATTTATCCACTGAAGGGGACTAAATACTTCTAAATCGTCTAAATTGTCTTATCATGGAGACTGCACAATATACTGAACAAAATGAAACTTACTGCCTTCGTAAAGACTCTTTGAAAAAGACAAACTTGTTTGTTTTTTTGTTTTTTTAGTATTTGTAAGCCAAAAGAAAAACTCTCGACCCTCTTTCCAAAATGAAAAAAAGAAAGAAAAGAAAACAGAGATAAAGGAAACCAAATGCTGAAGTGAAAAGGAATAAGAAGATGTCAAAGGTCAAAGATACCAAGCCAAAGTTCTAGAAAATCTTTATATTAAAACTTAACCATCCTGGATGCCAACTTAGAAATCAAACTCGGGGACAGCCGCTGGCCAACCCCTGTGCCAGGTCTGACAGACTCTCAATAGGTTTTTTTGTTTTTGTTTTTTTTTTTCTTTAATTGCCAGTATAAAAAGTTGCACTGGTACAAAAGGCATAAGTACAATCAATTTTAGAAATAGGAAAGCCTGCGGTTTTTTTTTTTTTTCCTTTTTAAATTCCATCCAATGACAGATTCCAAGGAGTCAAACAAACATGTACCACGCTTACATAATCCACTGAAATGCATTGACTTTGGCTTTTCTCAAGACAATACTTAAAACTATTCAAATCGTTTTAGAATCAAACAAAATGATATTAATCTACAGACAACAAGCTTTTTTATACGGTACATCAGATCAACACACATACAGTATTATTTTTCGTCCAAAAATCTTGACATAATAAGCAAAAAATGCAAAGAAACTCCACTTTTTGTTGTAAAATACACTGTTGTTAAATAGCACTTAAGAGAAAGCAAAAACAGAAAGAACAAACAGATTTAAGAGAAGATGTGTGTGTTGAAGAAAACCCCTGAGTAAAGAGCCTCAGCAAGCACAGATGCAAAGACTCTCACGAGTTTGTGCTTTACTAAACATCTAATATGTGTGTGTCCGTGTGCGTGTGCATGTGAGACAGAGAAAGAGAAAGAGTGAGAGAGAAACAGAGTGTGTTGGGGATTGTGTGCATATCGAGATCGCAGAATCTTACCCTGTTTTGATAATGGTGAAGCTGACTAAGCTGACACACACACACACACACACACACACACACACACAATGGGAGACATAAGAGATTAAAATTTGTTGCTTTAACTTCCTGCCATTTGCAGCAATCTCAGGTAAAGTGTTAATGTGCCATCATTTTTGTCACTATCAACATCGACCTCGGCCTTGTTCCAACACTGCCAGAGTGCCTTGATTGAATCCCTCTCGCAATTTGAAGGGCAGTGGCACTGCATTATCAGCTGTTAAGACTGTAGGATGACGATGAGCCCTTGGTAAAATGAGGCATAGAATCAGTTGACATCACTAGATATCAGGTACAGCACCAACCCAGAGTGCTATGCAGGCTGACCCAGTCATTTGGTCTTACTACTAAGAAATCAGCTCTTCATTGTCTTGTGCTTTAGGGTACACCTGTATAACAGGTGCTACACACTTCTGAGTCATGATGCCATTATTGAACAATACTGATGTGTCTTGAGGGTGCTCAGAAGTCTGTTATTAATTTATAATTAACAGACTGTTGCTAAGGCATGCATCATTAGTGAAAACAATAACATGTCAATAAAGTCAATAAAATCATTTTTAATCAAAAATTTGTAAGTAGCTGTGTACTAATGGAACATTGCTTAGCAGGTCAGTCATTATCACCAAATAACCCCCCTCAGGATGATACAAGACCCCCCTGCTGCCTGTCGGGCTCCTGATCTTCCTGTCAGGGTTTATTTTGCCATAATGCTTGACTTACTGTACATCACCATATAGCTTCCTTATCATACAGCAAATACACTACTGGTCAAAAGTTTTTAAAAGCTTTATATCTATTTTATTAAGTTCGGTCATCATCATGTTGCACATCTGGCATACTTTGCTTGCTCAGATGCTTGGTGGTGGGGCTTCTTAATGATTTTCATTAACAGTTGCTTTGTTTTTCCTCTCCTGGTTATACAAGTGTGTTTTCATTTAAGAAACTCTCATTTATTTGTGCGCCAATGTTACAACATTATTCGCGTTCACTCTCCACCTCCCTCACTTCTACATTAAGAAAGATTTTTTGGCCCATTTATGATATGCCGGCATGCAGATCAAAATAATTTTTTACTACAGTAAAATTAATCTTTTACTGTAGTTAGATATTCAATTGAGCAATGAAGTCAATAGAAGAGGCATCCCAGGTTTAAGGTATGGGTTTACGCGTTTACATTTGAAATGCTATTAAATCTATGAATTCATAATGGAGCTTTTTGAAAATCGAAAGGCTTCTGGGCGTACGCCAAAGGAGTATGTGAGCAAAGTTTGATGAGGATTAGCAATGTCTTTCCAAAAAATAAATAAATAAATAAAGCAATAACACATATGTAAGACCTCTTGCCCGGGATGCCTAATTAGTATTCTTTATTGATATATTCTTCAGATTCGATTTAAGTAACTAAAATGAAAAGAATTTCTTGAGCACTGAAGTACTTGTGCTTTAAAAAGTAATATTTCTTGTTTTGATTAAACTGAACTAAACCACGAGACACGCTGGACTGCTGTCCCATCCAGGGCTTATTCCGCTTCACCACAGTGGTCCAAGACAGGCTTTGGATCCTGTGTGACCATGACAAAATGCTTACTAAAAGTGATCAAAAGCCTTAGACTGCTAGTGAGTACATACTGAAATGGCAGGATGTAATAGTTAATTTGAACTGTCATCATATCCTTTGAGCTGGTACAGCTGTCAGGACGCTGACTTGGTGTACTGCATGTCTTCGTTGTGCTAACTGATTTATAGCAATTAGTTTGACATGTGTGTGCTTTTTGTTCTTGTGCAACTGAATAACAGCAAAGATAGAATTTCTTAACCATGCAGTTGAGTTTCTTGACGGATGTCCCTCCCTGAAGCTCTGTTTTTGGCAGTTCCAGTTTTTTAGGGTGTATTATTGGGACAAACACAGACACACAGACACACAAATAACCTTGGCAGCACTCAGGCAGCAGCCTATACCTCCCCATTAATACTGAGCATCATGTTAAGGCAACGGCAGGATTTGGGTAGAAAATAGTGCTTCAGTGAAGTAAACAGGGGGTTTTAGGGGGGGCCGGCTGTAAACCACGTCTGTAAACAAGATTGTATTCGGGCCATTTACAACACGTGTAAACGTTTTTCGACAAAAGTGCAATGGGAAATACGGTACTGTGGATGGGTGAGTTCTCCTTTGGCGTCAGGGTGCTTTCAGACCTGAAGAATCAGAGAGACAGAGAAAGAGAGAGAGAGGGAGAGAGAGAGAGAGGGAGAAACAGAGGCAGCACGAGGCAAACAGGCATGTGCAGATAGCTCATAATATGTTTATGTTTTCCTAAATATATACAATTACTGGCACTTGGCCTGTGTTTAATTTGGGAGGTGGAGGTGAGTAGGCATTTCTGGGCAGTGCTTGTGCTTCAGAGATAAAGTCTGTCCTGTTCAGAAGGCAGTATATGCACGTGTGTTAAGCTTTAGTATATCTGCCCCTTTTGGTTAAAGCAGAAAATTTAAACTGACTAAACCCTGCTGCTATAAGTAGTTTTTTAATTTTCCAATTAAATTTTGAACTGTTAACGACATCGGCTGAACATAGAGAATGACATGTCACCTTGACCTTGACTAGAAACCTTATCAACCTGTAAATTTTGTGATTTATGCAACAGCTTCCATGATGGAGCTTGGGGATTGATCAACTCACTATAATTCATCTGTTGTTTTTTTTCTCTGGGGGCGTAGTGGTTAGCACATCCGCCTCATATCAAGAAGATCCTGGGTTCAAGTCCCGGGCGTTTCTGTGTGGAGTTTCCATATTCCATGTTTCCAGCCCTGTGGTTGCATGGGTTTTCTCCGGGTTGTCCGGTTTCTTCCCACAGTCCAACAACATGCACATTAGGCTATCAAACTGTTTCAAATTGTCAGTGTGCGTGAACGGTTGTGTGTGTGTTGCCATGTAATGGTTTGGTGAGCTGTTCTGGTTGTACCCCTCCTTTGTCCAGTGTCATCTGAGATAGGCTCAGCCTCCCCACAACCCAAGTAGGATTAAATGGTTCAGCACATTAGAGTGAGTGAGAGTGTTTTATTTTCTAAGTGTGAATTTCAGCCACTACTTCCTTTATGGATATGTGTCTCCTCATGTTGAACCCAGGGCTGGGTGATACATCGATAAACTCACATTGCGATATGACCATTCATATCATCCAGGCAGTGAATATTGAGAGTATTGCAAACAGCTTTGCTCCAGAAATGAAGAAGTAGCTGCAGGATTTTTTTTCCTCCATGATTAATTAATTAATGAATACTTTATAATTTAGCAGGATACTTAATAAATATTTCATTCTGGAGAAAAGACCAAAAACACAGCACCCAAGCACATCACTGTAGCTCATAAGTGATGCCCCTGTGTTTCTGTCTTGGGAGGGGCATTTATGGAAGGTATCCCACAAGCCTGAACTGGCTGCAGGTGTGCGCAAGAATGTGTGAGTGCCCCCTGGTGTCTGTATACTTACAAGCAATTTACATGTGCTGCCTGGTTTTGTGTCGCTGACCTTATTTCCACAACATAACATATAATTGTAGTAAATATAATTCTTGTGAAAATGACAAAAAATATCACCCAGCCCTAGTTGAACATGTCTCGGTTATTTATTTCTGTAATAATCTATTCTGAAAATGAACTTAAATAAATTAAAGCGACTTCTCGGATAATGTGTAAAAGCATTAAGCAAGTGCGATGTCAAAAGAAATCTGCATGTTAATTTTTTTTGCACTTTTGTGATGTTTCATCGCATTATTTGGTGCAAAAATGCATCCAGAAGGAGATGCTGGTTAAAATGCAGCCCCATTACACCATGTAAACATGCTCTCTATTTTTTTTAAACAGTGCCGTATGGTGACAAACAAACAGTAAAAGTATGATATGAAAATTGACTATCGCCACATGCCTGACAAGGAGCAACACACACTCTTTACAGCTGTCCTCTGGGTTTGAGTGACTACCCTCAACAGTATTAACAAAACGATGCCAATTCATGAATGTGTAGGTGTGTGTGCTGCTGAGACTCGTGCTCAGGGGGCTCACATACACACACCATCAAAGAAAAGAGGGCTGTGAGGTCAACCTTTAGCGCAGGTGTGTGTATGCGTGCATGTGGGTGCGTGTGTGTATGGTTGTGCACGTGCATGTGTGTAAGAGAAGATAAAGAGAGAACAAGAGAGAGAATGACACATGGGCACTTTTTACATCTTTACAAAAATGAAAGCAAAAAACGTGAACAGTTCAGGCAACAAGACCACAGAGTAGCAAGTTAACAACCGCTTGTTTTTTTTTTGTTTTTGTTTTTTTTTTAAATCTATATCCTTAAATATGAGGGATACAAAACACGTACGTAATAAAATACCCATGTTATCAAATCATTTCACAAGTAATACACTGAAGCTGTAGGCAGGATGTACCGTCAGAATTTGGCACTAAAGTCCACTCATCTTTTTTTTTGTTTTCTTTGTAAGAAAAAAAAATTACATTTCGCTGAACGCAACAACACATCTAAATATTGTTTCCCACAATCGAAATTCAAAATAATAAGAATAATGACATTTATGCTTCACAAGCTGACATTGTAAAAGGTTTATATAGCTAATTACCCGACAAGAAATTTCAAATAGGGACTCTTAAAAAAGGAAAGGAAAAAAAAACAAACAAACCAAAATAATAATAATAATAATAATAATAATAATAATAATAATAATAATAATAATAACAGGTATACTCTAGTAGCAATAGTACTATGATAGGTTTTTGTCTATGTTCAAGTAAACCGATTTTTAGTCTTCTCTTTAAAAACACAAGACGAATAAGACTATTAGACTTGTGATGAAACCACGACTTAATCCACAAAAAGCACCGACGGGAACGCGGGTCACACAAACTGTTGTTTTTTTTCCTCTATACATTTAAACAGTATAAAATATAGGTCATTTCATGTGCATTTATACCACGGATTGTCTAACGGTAGATCAGTTCAGCAAAAAGGTGTGACATGTAGGTAGCATTTCCCCCAAACAGGGCACTCTTTTTTTTCTTGTTTTTTTTTAATTTTTATTATTATTTTTGTAATACCTTTACTACTCTAGAAAAAAGTGGTTTTATATAGACTTTAATGAGAAACCGAGCCACTTCAAATGGCCTTATCAAAAAACTTTACACTGCCTGAAAAATGTAAAAACCACAAGCTCGTTCTGAGAGACTCTTAAGTTCAATTAGACAGTTTTTGTTTTTTTTTTTTATTAAAACTGCTTGGAAGTAGTCTAGTTCTCGTAGAAACCAGCTCGGTCTGCCTGCAAGTTTCACTCTGAAACATGATGACAGGAAGTCCCAAAGCCAATCCCTGTATTGTACTTTCAAGTTTACTTTAAATGAATGAAAGGAACAAACAAAAAAAATGAAATGTATAGCAACTCATAAGAAAAAGTTTTAAGCTTAAGCAAACAATGCTTTTAATTCTTTTAATTTCTTTGCCACAGGTTTTTTTTAAATTTATTAATTAATTACATTTGTGAAAGTTAAAAAAAAAACAGCTCTTCTTAAAATGATGGCGCTTCGGGTTATACTATTAAATAGACTCTATCTATTTGCGAGTGTGAACGCAGCTTTAGCACTTTAGCTTTTTCACATTTGTTATTATTTTTTCCTTCCTTCTTTCCCCCATCCCTCCCCCAACTGTTATAATAAAAAGAGAAAGAACACAAACAAACAAACAAAAGAAACCCAAAAGGTCAAAAACAGAAAAACAGTTAAAAGCTCCAAATGAGGTCACATGCAAAAAAAAAAAAAGTTACCCAACAAAGATCAAGCTAAGATCAAAGTCGAGGAGAGATCAGTAGGAGGAGACCAGATTATGATCAGGAGAACTCAGAAAGACATCGGAGACAATGACGAGACGATGAGACTTTTTTTTTTTTTTGAACGCCACGTAGACATGCTAGGCAAACGATGAGCAAAGAGTCATGGAGATGAGTTTCTAGGGAAGAAAACGGGAGAGGAGAGTTACACACACAGCCTCTGGCACACAACTACAGCATTAAAAAACCATGAGAACAACAAACAACAGATAACAACAGCAACAACAACATCAACAACGACAACAACAGCGCTAATAGCCAGCAGTAACCCAGTGCAAGAAGAGTTTTTTTTGTAATTATCTCTTTTTTTTATATACTACACATAATTCACACAGATAACACTATAACATATGTAAATGATGTACACACACACACACACACACACACACACACACACACCCCACACCCACAAACAGCACCCCAAAGAATCCATCAGTCCCTAGTTTAAGAGACACAACCTGATGGATTTTGAGCTGAAAAAAGACAAAAATACACACTTTTTGTAACGCTTAAACAAAAAACAGAACACCAGACGAAGCTAAAATGGAACAAAAGGAAAAAAGGGAGAAATAGATTGCACATGTAAAGTGCCACTACCCAAGGTGAGGGCGAGAGTGAAGGAGGGATTGAGAGATAGGAGGAAAAGGACAAGGAGCAAAGAAGTAGGGCTTCACAATTAATCAGATAAATTGCAATTTCAGCCTCTGTAATTAAACATGGAAAGGTCGCTTTTTACCTGCATTCTAATTCAATTTCCAGTCTGTCATCAACTTCAGTGTGAACTACGCCATAAAGGTTGTATCCTTATTGACTGGAATGTTGTGAGCTTAAATCCCATTGTTATTTCAGAGCTCCTAAACAAGACCCTGCACCCTAACATGCTGCACTCTATGCCTGGATGGTTTAGGGGGCACTGTAATTCTACATCAAATGGCACTATTACCCATGTAAAGTTGAGATTGCACTACCTTGGTGGAGGTCTGCACTCTCTGAGTGCATTTCTAGTTGCCAATATTCTCTTTGCTGGAGCTGTGTCCTAATGGGTACAGAAGTGGGTTTGGGATCTTAAGGTCGCTGGTTCAATTCCCAAAACAGCAATAAAAATGTGTGGCTGTGGGGAAATGAGCAGCACCTTCCCTGCCTCCACCTTCTTGGATGAAGTGCACTTCAGCAAGGCACCTACCCCCCAACTGCTCTCTGGGCGCTGCAATGGATGGCAGCCCACTGCTCCGTGTGTGTGTGTGTGTGTGTATGTGTGGTTACTGTTTATGTGTGTGTGCTCACTTTGGATGGGTTAAATGCAGAAGCCGAATTCCACAAAAAAACAGTATATCACAAAAAAAAAAAAGATTTCATAAACACCGCAGATAAACCATAAATATTGGCATGTTCGTGGTATCACGCCGCTTTAACTGTAATGTGTAACCTTAGAGTATAACCTTACAGATGAGTGACACACTATTAATCAGTTGATGCTTTTATATAAAAGTGATTAAAATGTTAGACTCCAATCCAGACATAAAGCTGAAGCACTTGAGGGTGAATCTGTTCAATCAGGGGCCCAAAATTGGCTCTCTGGCTTTCCTGGGATTTTATCCAACTCCCTTCTTTCACCAGAGCAGAGGCCTAATTTCCAAGCTGCCACTTATTTTATACTCAATTAATAACGCTAACAGACAGTATCATCGAAAATTATCAGGACAATCGTGCAGCCCCATTAGACTGAAATATAACTGGGACATGACAGAATCAAGAAAAGACAGATGGGAAGGAAAGAGATAGGGAAAGAAAGATGAGAGGTAGAGGGATAGGAATGAGGGAAGGAGAGAAAGAGGGCAGGGGAGAGGGGTTGCGATCCTCTGTTCTCTTCCCACATCAGATTGTGTAGCTTTAGAAGACTGGACAGTGAAAAGCACATCTTCCAAAACCCGATCACTTAACCAGAATAAATAAAGTCTTTCACTCCAGTAGAGGCAGTAGAAATTTTTGTTTGTATAAAAATAGAACTGCTTTTTTTACAAATAAAATTTACAGGCCTGTGGCTTTCTGTACTCTGATATATTTTTTTTATTTCAGTAAACATCAAGTATTTGCAGTTGAACCCGCCACCTCGCCGGAAACATAAAATTCTTTATTATTAGATAATTTTTTGTTAGGTTGTCATCTCTTTTTAAAATGCTCTACATAAAATGCTCTGTTGGACAAACAACATAACAAACAAACATTAAAAAACAAAAAACAAACAAACAAACAAAAAAAAAAACCAATGCAAAAGGCGTAATGCTTTAACGGCAGGTGTGTGTGTGTGTGTGTGTGTGTGTGTGTGTGTGTGTGTGTGTGTGTGTGTGTGTGTGTGTGTGTGTGTGTG
>JAQMYF010000024.1:18875168-18887190 GCA_030014195.1 Neosilurus mollespiculum
GTGTGTGTGTGTGTGTGTGTGTGTGTGTGTGTGTGTGTGTGTGTGTGTGTGTGTGTGTCTGTGTGTCTGTGTGTGTGTGTGTGTGTAGAGTCTCTTTTGGCAGTCGTTGCCGTTAACTACAGCGAGGCCACATCGGGTTTTGACCCTTTTCTCTCTGGTGCCGTTGGGCCGAGGGGTCGAAGGAGCAGCGGAGCCCGAAGCCAACACCAGAGGTCAAAGGGCAAAGTTGAACGTGCATATTGGTGCTTTTTTCTGAGGCTCTGGCCCCATTAATACGCATTCTCACAAGCCTCAAGGTTCATAACGGGAAACTAAATGTAGTTTAAAGAACTTTCCTTTCGGCTGTTGTTGTCGTTATCATCATAAAAATGAAATTTGAAAGGCATGGTATAAATATCTACTTAAAAAATAAATAAATAGTTTTATACACAACTCAAAATAAAAAAGGGAAAAAGAAACAACCTAGCAATAACTATTCATTCATCGCAGGTCATACAAAATAATAGCAAAAATGGAAGCGTTCATGTGAATAGAAACCAAATAATAATAATAATAATAATAATAATAATAATAATAATAATAATACTGCCATTAAAAAAAAAAAAAAGTTTAAAAAGAATGTTCAGGGGAAAAGCGACTCCCTCTAGTGGTGTCAAGGAAGAAACTCTCCCCCCATGTCCCCCCCTTCTCATCCCCGGGGCGGTTGCCGTGGCAGCAGTGGGGACTTACCCTAGCAGTGTAGGGACAGAGAGGAGTAGCCCTAACAATAAGATCAGTAGGGCTTGCTGTCGTTCTTCGAGCGCTTCAGCTGGACCTTCAGGCGCTTCATTCCGATCTGAAACCCGTTCATTGCCTGAATGGCTGCTTGTGCTGACACGGGATTGTCATAACTGACGAAACCTGACATAAAGAAGAAAAGTGCATGAGAAAACAAAAGCAATCAAATGTGCAGGATCGTACTACCAAATACACGTCTTTATTAAATTTCCACGGATTGTGGTATAGCACACTAAAAACATATATAGATATAAAGATATACAATATATACAATATGTACATATGCAAAATATAATATATACATATAATCGACCTTAAGTGTTACATTCACCATCCAGCAACTTTTTAATAAAAAAATAGATAGAGATAAATGTAACAAGATGTTTAAGCCCATTTTTTCGTTGAAATTAGACTGTATTCTGTTCAACAATCCTTTCTATTGTCATGTTATGTATGAAACAACCTTAAAGTGCACTTCCCTTACTCATACATATGCATTAGAGTGGGATTGCAAAAAAGGCAGCTGCTGCAGTATTGTCAGGGGGATGGTTTTCCCGAAGCACATTTTAAAATTAATTCTTATATATTAAATTTATGACGAAATGTGTAATAATACTCTGGGTATACCGGGAATAGGAAAAGCACACCTATTTTTTTTTGTCATGCAGATTTGGCAACCCTTATAGCACATGCATTATGTGCTCTTCTCCAAGAGAGGGTTTTTCTCCAAACTGTTGTGTATGGAAATATTTGACTTTTACTTTAAGTTGCCTTTTTATACTGAGGACCAGAATACATCTTTAACCAACAGAGTGAGGACAGTTTGGGGAAGTGAGGACATTCTGGCTGGTCCTCACTTTTTCAAAGGACTGTTTGAGTGTTAAACTTGGTTTTAGATAAGTTTGAGGTTAGAATTAAGTTTAGGTTAGGGTCAGGGAGAGGGTTGTGGTTCAGCAATTAGTTTTTTTATTAGTAAGGTTAGGGTAAGGGGATAGGGAATACATCATGTCAAATAATGTTCCCAAGATAGAACTTGCAAGAATTTGTGTGCATACGTGCGTGTGTGTTTGTTTGTGTGTGAGTGTGTGTGTGTGTTTGTTTGTTTGTGTGTGTGTGGGTGTGTGTGTGTGCATGTTGTATCTGTTTTTGCTACATACCGAAGCACTTGCTCAGATTGGTCTGTTTGTCAATAAACACTTTGGCTGACACTACATTTCCAAAAGGCATAAACATCTGCAGAATGTCCTGGTCCCCAAACTCCTGCGGCAGGTGATAAATGAAAAGGTTTGCCCCTTCTGGTCCTGCAAACACAATTTATAACAGATACACTTATTTTTTTTTTTCAGTTGAAAAGGCACCAGGCCTTAGGCTAAGCAACTTCATAGTTGTCAGAAGTCGTAGTCTTTTTGCTGGAGGACTGGAGCGCTGTAATAGCAGTGGAAACTTTTATACTATTATTATTATTATACTAGTGTATATGCAATGCAAAAAAGACAAAGAATTTACATTTTTTTTCATCTAAAATGCCACTGCTGTGGGTGCAAAATATTTTATGAAGAAAAATAGAGAGAAATCACAAGGTTAGCATGCTTGGGGATTGTTTATGAGTTGCTATGCTGCTTGTCCAGATGTTACAAGGCCTAAAACCGATAGATGTTTGGTTGTCATTACTGTTAGTTCAGTTTTCAAAGTGAAATAAAAAATTTTACTTTTAATACTATACGTGAACCCTGTTTTTCATACATCTTACAGTGCAAATTAAAGGCTACTATTCTACTGCAGTAGAGTCTGACTTGAGAATATATCACTACACTATGTATACACCAATCAGCCATAACTATAAGATCACCAAAAGCTAAAGTAATTATAATTCATTCAAAATAGTCTCTCATTTCTGACTGGCGAAAAGCCAACAAATAACTCTTAGTATTCCTCTACAAGCTGACTTATCCATCATTGTCATTGGATAAAATGATTAAGTTGAAAATATGTTTAATGAATTATACAACAACAACAGCCTTAGCACACAAAACTTGATCCAAATAATTTTCCATATCATACTCCACCTCATTCAGTAATTGCTTATTATCTCATAACGGAGGTATTTGTCACAGGGTGGGATATATTAGGCAGCAAGTGAACAACCAGTTTTCAAAGTTGGAAGCAGGAAAAATGATCAAGCGTAAGGATCTCAGTGACTTTGATAAGGGCTAGGTGACTGGGTCAGAGCATCTCTGAAACCGCAGGTCTTGTGGGGTGTTTCCAGTATGTAGTGGGTAGTACGTACCAAAAGTCTTACAAGGAAGGACAAACAAAAGTATGGTAGTGAAGACTAGCTCATGTGTTCTAATCCAGCAAACGAGAAAAAATAGACAGAAAGATGGCCGAACCCACAGTGCATTGCAGATTGCTGCCTATGAGCCTACAATGGGCACATGAGAATCAAAGCTGGGGCATGGGATGGGGATGTAATAAGGTGGACTGCTCTGATGAATCACATTCTTTTACATCATATACACAGCTCGGTGCAAGTGTGTCACTTTTGTAGGAAAGAGATGGAAACAGGATGGACTATGTGAAGAAGGCAAGTCACCAGAAACAGTAATGTTCTGGGCAATGTTCTACTGGGAACCTTGGGTCCTAGAAATCATGTAGATGTTACTTCGAAATGTACTATCTACCTAAATATTGCTTCAAACCAGTGCACACTTTATGGCAGTGGTGTTTACTAATGGCAGTAGCCTTTTTTAGCAAGATAATGCACTCTGCCATACCTATTTCAAAAACTTTTCAGGAATGATTGGCCTTAAAATTCCACATCTGTGGAACCTCCTGGACAAACAAGTCCCAAACCATGGAGGCCCAACCTTCCAACTTACAGGAATTAAAGGATATGCTGCTTGGTGCCAGATACAACAATACACCCTCAGAGGTCTTGCAGAGTCCATGCCTTGAAGGGTTTTGGCATTTTGGCTACACATGTAGATCTTACACAGAAACAGGCAGGTGGTTTTAATTTTATGGCTGACTGGTGCATGTGTGTATTTTATGTACTTTATACCAGGGATGGGTAATGACTTTCAAATATTCAAAATGATCATGAAATTCAACAAAAAAAGCAAATAATCTCTCTCTGAAAATATATTTTATATTTTTTTGCCAGCACTTGATAACAAGTAATGTGTTACTATCAGCAAAATGTGGCAATAACACAGCTAAAAGCTATTACAAGAAAAAAGAAGAATGCATTACTAGGCACTGGAAGAACCTGTACAATCTTCGGAAGAATAAGCCAGAAGTTCTCACAGGCCATAGCATTTTTGCTTGAAATGCACATCTCTAATGCATACAGCAGGTGTGTAGGTGTATGTTCATTTTCAATGGACACATAAAAGAGACAAACTGAAGATACATTGCTGAAAAATAGAAATTTAATCTGATAATACTAACATATGTGACATTTTGGGATGGTAGTGGGATGGTATACATGGAATCATAGACTTTATAACATCCCAGGAGTTTTCTAACTGCTTCGCCCAAGCTACAACTAGGCTATAGCTGGATTTTCCAGCAAGACAATGATCCAAAACACCCTAGCTTGGCAAAAACTATTACATGTGCTTTATTAAAGAAAAATATTTTATGAAAAATTTTTATTGCTTTTGCACTAATTGACTTCAGTGAACTATTCTGTGTGTAAGAGATTAACTTATTAACCACAAAGATAGCTTTACAACACAAACAAATGATGAGGAATAAAAGTTCTAACTGTACAACGTGTGTATCTCTAAGGAGCTTATAATGGGGAAACAATCTCTCCATACACCTATTAAAATGTCTGTGGAAATGAGTGTGTATTTGTGTTAAAGTATTATAGATGTGTGCGTATGAATGCATATTTGCATATTTATAATAATATCTTAGTGAGGACTACGGTCTCCTCACAAACCAGCAACGTAAGGACCCAACACTTTGTGGGGACCATACTGGTGCAGCAGAGTGTGTGCGTGTGTGCGTGTGTGTGTGTGTGTGTGTGTGTGTGTGTGTGCATGCTCCTTCCTCACCCTCTTTCTGGCTCCCGGCGGCACTCTGCTGCTGCAGTAAGCTCTGGCTGTAGAGTGTGGGCAGGGCGGCAGCGGCATACTGCTGGATTCCTGAGTAAGCCTGAGTGAGGGCATCCATGGGGCCGGCCGAGCCGCCGCCATTCAGGGCAGCCACACCTGAGAGCATGTGAGCAACTTTACATAAAACCCAACAATAAAGAAGAAAGAAGTGCACTTACTCATTAGCGCTTGGGACTGGGGGGAAGTGTTTTTTTTTTCCACATCACACATACTCAGAAAAGAAACAGCGACACACAAAAAATACACGAAACAGACATGAACAATATACAAATCAGACAACGCAGAAGTTGAGACATTAATGAAATGTACTTCATTTCCCCTTATCTCAATTATAATTAAGCAGTGAATATGTGTATGGTAATATTGAGGATAATGAATAATATATTGCTGCCTGTTAACGATCAAGCAAATTACACAACAAAATTCAGTATAACAGTACAATTTTTTAAAATTTCAAAAATTTGCTATAACAGATTTTGGTACTGTATAATAAATGGATTTGTACGTAAATTGCTTTTATGAAAATCCAGTTTGGAAAAACTGTTGGAGCTTCTGAGTTGACAAAGTAAGTTCACTAATAAGAATTTTAAATTAAAGAAAGTTATTTACGGATTAGATTGTTATGTGTAAATAGTTCATTTATTTCTGATGCATGTAAGAATAATGAAAAAATTCTTTAGGCCAATAATTTTATGTTGTAGACTGCAATCTAAAACAACTATTAAATAAGGATATAAGCACAGTCACAGTATAACAAGAGGAGAGGTTTAGCATGCATCTTGGGCGTATTAACCCGTTGTAATGGCTGAGGTGAAAATGAAATATTTGGCACTTGATTTTTGATGAATATCAGCAATATAGAAATTTCTGTAAATCTCTTCTAAGTTGTTTGAATTTGGTTGCCTGTTGAAAACATTTACATACAGCTTCAGTTGATAAACTAGGCCCAAGGCGTATGAAAAGTGTTATGTATATTCAAATCTGTGTCTATTCAAACTCGCTCTTTTTTGCCAAACTGCTCACCCCTATTAGGGTCGCGGGGAGGCTGGAGCCTATCTCAGCCATCACTGGGTGAAGATGGAGTACACCCTGAAAAGTTCACCAGACCATTGCATGGCCAACACACAACCATTTACACTTGCACTGGAACAGCCAATTAGACTAAAGTACATGTCTTTGGACTGTGGGAGGAAACCGGAGTACCCTGATGAAATCCATGCATGCATGGGGTGAACAAGCAAACTCCACACAGAAATACCCAATCCTGGGACTTGAATCCAGGACCTTCTTGCTGTGTGGCGGACATGCTAATCACTACACCACTGTGCTGCCCTTAGTCAAACTCACTGATTTATATTATTTTCACTGTCAAAAAAAGTGGCCTGGTGACACTAATGCTTGTATTTGGCTGAGACAGTTAAATTCTAGGGCAAAGAACAAAAGTGATTTGACTTGAAGATGTTGCTAGTTTTAGCACTGCAGCATCCTTTCCCCCCACTTATATAAACAATATGCAGTGTGTCACACAGTTTCAGAAAGACCACTGAACAACTCAGCATGATGTGAGTGTGCACATTTTGTATTGCTTTTAATTGGCTGGCTGTTGCTTAGGTTGAAGTTGGCTGGGTTTTGGTTTGAATCATGATGTTAGCGGCACCGTCCGCAACATACATTTACATTTACAGCATTTGGCAGATGCTCTTATCCAGAGTGACTTACAATTATCATTTTTATACAACTGAGCAATTGAGGGTTAAGGGCCTTGCTCAAGTGCCCAACAGTGGTGATAGTGGGAATTGAACCGCTGACCTTCAGTAACCCATAGCCTTAACCATCTCTGCAACATCATTGGACAATAATTTAATATAAATAAAACATTTTGTGTCTTGTTGGTAAATCTTGTGAGATATTTTTAGCTATTTAGCACATTTGTTGGATATTGACATACTCCTTTCAGAATGTGTGGGACACTAAGTTTCAATAGTTCTTAGATACTCTTGGGCTAAAAAGAAAAGCTGTACATTTCATTGTTTTTACTGAACAATTACACAGTTACACAGTTTACACCACATCTCAAGACACTCACGTTCACACATAACAACAGCTCACAATCAGCAACAATAAAAAGCGCTGGTATACACCCACACACAAGATAAAGAACATGTATAACACAGCAGTGTAAGCAAGTGGGAACCACGGCCAACACATGCAAGCAACATAACAACGACAGCATGTCGCGATCACCACCTCTTCACCATATTATAACACCAGGAACTAGCATTAATCCTCTGTTTCCATTCTTCCTTTAATGGCAGTTATTAAGATAAATGAGTAAACTACAGTACTGTGCAAAAGTCTTAGGGCTCCTTTTAAAGTACAGATTTTTCGAATTATGGATTATTCAGTGAGTACAAAAGCATATTATATCATTAAATATTATTTTTGGGGCTGCACAGTGGCATAATTCTTAGGACGTCCGTCTCTGTTCGCAAGAACATCCTCGGTTGCAAGTCCCTGGCTTCAACGTTTTTGTGTGGAGTTTGCATGTTCTCCTGTGCTTGTGTGGGTTTCCTCTGGGTAATCTGGTTTCCTCCCACAGTCCAAAGAAATGCACATTAGGCTGTGCTAAATTTACCCTAGAATTACTTTTACATTTTATGGCATTTGGCAGATGCCGTTATCCAGAGTGACTAACATTTCTTTTATCTCATTTATATAACTGAGCAGCTGGGGGTTATAAGGGTTAGCGTTAGGGCAGCTTGGTAATACTGGGGCTTAAACCACCAACCTTCTGATCAGTAACCCAGTAACCCTTATCCACTGAGCCACCACTGCCCCAGCGTGCAGGTGTGAGTGTGAATGGGTGTGTATTGCCCTGAGATGGTCTGGTGAGCTTTTCAGGGTGTATCCCATCTTCGCCCAGTGTCAGGTGTCATAGGCACGAGCCTCCCAGTGACCCTAACAGGAGTAAGCGTTTGGGCAAATGAGCGAGTATTACTTTTCAAAAAAGTTACAGAAAAATCTTTGTATCATGTATACCCGTGAAGAAAGCAACATAAAAAAACATCTTCCAGACAAAAAATGATCATTAAATAAAAGCATGAAACTTTCAAAAAGAGCCAAATGTCCTCAAGAATTGTGGCAGATTTGTACAAATTGTACCTGGAGCGACTACATTGGGGGGGCGCAAAGTGTCATGTCTTATTATTGTTCTTGTAAAGTCAAAAGATATAATTTACTTATTTTAGTAGTAATCTTTACTTTCCAGCATTTTCTTGCATATGCTTAAGGGATTTTTTTGCACAGTTCTGTAGTTTTCAATTCAGAATAAACTAAATAAATGAACAGCCAATTACAGTGGTGACGAACTATTGTACCTCTCTATTCAACACCAGAATGTGGAAAAAAACAATACCATCCCACAACAACAAACATATACATCTTCAGCCCTATTATTCAGCAACTATTAGGTATTCTTCATGAAATATTCAGTAACTACAGAAGAACGAATAGGAAAAGGTGTGCAGTAAGGAGAATGTAATCCGGATGCACAAGTGGGTTGTGGGAGTTCATTTATTTCTTGTTTTTAATGTGCTTTTAATTTCAAAGATCTACGACTGAGATGTAACAATGAGAGAACACAAGAACTCAGGAGGATATCTACTTGGAACAGTTTCACAGATGTCTATGTATGTGCGTGCACATGTGTGTGTGTATGTGTGTGTGTGTGTGTGTATGTATGTGTGTGATGACTAATTCATGCATATTTACAGACTGGCCTTTTGGCTTGACGTCCTGCAAACAATAAATGATGAGCAGGGTGCTTCAACCGCAGCTCTCTCATTTATCCTGCAATAATTACAATACTGACCTTTACTATTCAATTAAACTATATGGCCTTTATAATGAGCGGTGTGTGTGTGTGTGTGTGTGTGTGTGTGTGTGTGTGTGTGTGTGTGTGTGTGTGTGTGTCTATTAGAAAGTCATTTCAATTAATGTAAAACGGATGATGTGACGTTTTTGGAAATCCTGATTTATAAAACCAGTAACATGTCTGAAAGGTCATTTGGGGAAAATGCAGACATCCAGGTTAGGTCATCCAACCAAACACATGCGCACCTCAGCCTTTCAATTAAAAAAGTAACATATGAGGCCCGTAGCTACTGAATCACAGACACTAATCACGCAACTGAATGGGCTCCAACAAAGACCTGAACACACCCTGCTTTTTAGATAAGTGCTGCACACAACACCACAAACATACAAACTCACAAAGCTAACAACTGTACAACAGTTAAACAATCATAAGCCCAGAGAAACACACAGAAATAGAGAGTGGAACAGACAGCGACAAAGAGACAGGGAGGGACAGAGAGAGAGAAAGAAAGAGAGAGAGAGAGAGAGAGAGAGAGAGAGCAAGAGAGAGAGCGAGAGAGAGAGAGTGAGAAAGAGAGAGCAATGGATTTGCTGGGCGTCTGGTTTGTGAAGGTGTCTGTGGAGACAGGGCGAAGAGGAGTTTGCTAAATGTGTATACACACACACACACACACACAGTGGAAATCTGCTATTTTTATAAGGTATTTACTCTCCAACTGCTCCTGTTCCTAACCTCAGTCTACATAAATTTTTTAAACACAATTTTCACAATTAGGGGAGAACCCTGATAAATAAATAAATGACTAAGTAAATATATAATTACACAAATAAATAATAAATATCATTAAGTATTGTAAGCAATAATAAGTATTATTATTATTTTACTGCAGTAGACAGAGTGGAGGTTATTACTCTATGATGAAAAGAAATATCATCATTTCATTACAAACGCCAGTGTTTCCGATTCATGGTTATTTATTGTACCACCAAATCAGCATTTCCTTATTGCTAGCTCGAATTTACATTTTTGAAACATGAACATGAATTGAAAAGAGATGCTTATTAGCAGCAATGACATAATAATAATAATAATAATAATAATAATAATAATAATAACAATAATAATAATAATTATTATTATAATAATTATAATAATAATGGCTGGTGTCCATCTCAGCCAATTCTGGGCAAGGGCCGGGTACATCCTGGACAGCTAGCCAAGCTATCACAGGATAATAATAATAATAATAATAATAATAATAATAATAATAATAATAATTAATAATAATAATAATAATAATAATAAATATATAAAATGCTAATTATAACATATAAACATAATACTACTACAACATCACAGTCACAGTGTGTTGTTGTATCAGAATGATCAGATGACATTCCAAGTATACTGTTCAGAATCTGTGGTAATTTCATACATCAGGTAATGTTTTGATACAAATAACTCAGGGAGAATTAATCCAGGGATCCAAGAGTACAGACTCTCATATCCTGAATAAGAAACATGAATATAAACAGCAAACAAAACACACCCACATCTAGACGCTAGACATATACAGACAGCAAACTCCTATCGTACCCAGAGAGATGCCCTTCTTATGTTTGATTGCTGGTTTATTGTGTGTGTGTGTGTGTGTGTGTGTGTGTGTGTGTAGGTGGATCGGTGGGCAGGCATCTCTCCAGGCATGTGTATGCGTGGGATGGGATGGGTGAGGCGGATGAAGTTTATACTCACTGTTGACGCTACCTGCTAGTGCATTAATGTTGTTGAGGCCCACGGTGGCCCCGGCAAGGCCTTGCAGAGTTCCCAAAGAGCCAAGAGAACCCATTGCTCCGGCACTCGTGTTAGCTGTGGAGCCTGCTGCTGAGAGAGGGGGGGTATGTGTCACACCATTGTGGGTATGAAGTGTTCACACATATTTAATGTTAAAAAAAAGTCTCTCTCACACACACACACACACACACATAAAGGAAAGGAATGGGACAACAGAAGGTCAGGAAAGTGATGATGATGATGATGATGATGATAATCATGAAGTGAAACAGAGCACATGGTAAAAAAGTGTTAAGTGCATAGTTTCTTAATTAATGCTGTTTCTGTAGAGAGATGGATACAGAAAGAATCTGGATTACAGAGGGAGGGAGGGAGATGTGCAGGGTGCCAGTGTGAGAGATGAAATGAGGAAATGAGAATCATGCAGAAAGCAATCCGCTCTGTCAAAATGACTCTGATGCTCTAAACTCACACCTCTCCCAGTAAGTGCTGCCAAAAATACTTTTGCCCTTTTCTAAGAGTTTCGGCAGCAATGAAAGACTCAGTAATAGCTACGAAACGTGACAAAAAAATGCGTAAACGGGAATACACAAGGACATAACGGAAGAACAGACACATGGCCATGACGCAGGCTTTCTGATGCAATGGCTAAGTTCAAGAATGTGGATGAAGACGGCTCATGGAGGGAAAGGAGAAAGCATAACTGCTGCAGTGCCGGTGCTACAACGGTGAGAACGATGGTGATGGACGATGAAGGCTAGGCGGCCGCCGGTTACCTGGGCTGGCCAGGGCTCCCAGGGAGCCTGTGCTGGAGGTCAGGGCACTAGCGGTGGACGGGCTGGCCGAGCTCTGAGCTGCTGCGGCGGCCGCTGCCAGAGTGGCCAGATTCTGTAACTGCAGCGCGTTCATACCTAAAGAGAGAGAGACAGTCAGCCATCGTGGGTGTGTGTGGCTGCGCAACAACATGGATGGTGGCGTGTTAACACACACTGATCTCTACAAGAGTGTCCTGAGTGCTACACAGGATGAACGAGTACTCACTGGAGTGTGTGACGGTAATGGACTAATGTGAAAAAGGAATGGCTATCAACATAGAAGTGTGTGAATGACTATGTGTGTGTGTGTGTGTGTGTGTGGAATATATTTTGACATGTACGTGTCAGCTCATTTTAAAAGGACGATGATAAACTGTGTGTGGGAGAGAGGAAGTGTGTGCATGCAATTCAAACATTCTGCAAAGTGTGTCTCAAATAATTACAAAAAGTGTGTGTTGTGTGTATGTGTATGTGTATGTGTGAGAGTAGAGTATCATAGAGAATGTGTATATATATATATATATATATATATATATATATATATATATATATATATATATAAACACACACACACATATATATATATACACATATATAGAGAGATAGATACATAGATACATATATATATATATATATCT
>JAQMYF010000024.1:18905170-18950478 GCA_030014195.1 Neosilurus mollespiculum
ATATTTTTTTTTTAATAATAAACAAGTGACAATTTCACAAGAACAATAGCCACTGTGTGGCATTTGAGTGCTTGTGATGATTTAGAATTGAAACATGAATGCAGGTTTGATAAAACACACATACTGTACACACACTCCGAACATACATACATACATACACACACACACATACATACATACAGTACAAGAATAAACACTTACAGGTCATAAATACATATATACAATACATAAAGAAAGGACTGAGAAAGAAATGAAAGGAAAAGAGAAGCCAAACAGAGCAGATCAAACAGGGGAGCGTTTCTGAGGGGGGAATGGGGGCAAACTACAACCCTTAAAATAGCCCTTGGAGGAGAAAAAAAAAACCTAAACAAACACACGGTGTGTGTGTGCGTGTGTCTGTCACATCGGTTTTCATTAAGTCGTGACATTCAGAAAGGCCACAAATTCCTCTGTGCGAGACGAGGGGGGAAGTCAGCGAACACAAGGGGCTCTTACGAAAAATAAACAACAAACCCGGAACAATTTAGTTGCCTGGAATTACTTTCGCCTGAGCAGAAGCAACAAGGAAAACGCACAAGCTCAAAAACACAGTAGTTTTTGGCAGTAATTTGGACAATTTTTCACCCCAAACAGGATGAGAAATTAATAATGCTCTGTGACTGGTTTGGTTAAGACCTTACCTTAATATTATGTTGTAATTATTAACATTAGGGGTGTCAATAACCTACTTATAACACTATTAAAGCTTTTATTATGTTTACAATATTATCCTGTAATGGTAATTTGATGATCACTGGTTTAAAAATGTGAAAATAACAACAATACAATTTAATAATTATATCACCTACAATACCAAGCAATCAAAAATGAGTGTAAAGATAAAACTTCTATTTTGCCCATCATGCCTCTCAAACCTAGCACAAACTAACATTTAGTGAACAGGATTATGGGATTGCCTTCCCAAAGAATGTAACCCTCCATGCTAATAATATATATGTTACATTCTGCCACATATACACAACAAATGTATAAGAAACACATTCTATAATACTGTACCTACATGGAATTGTATTAAATTTATTTTGAATTTACTTTTACATTTTTTTACGTTCTACTTGAACATGTCCTTGTCTGTATATTTGTGTTCTGCCGGTTACTGGCTGGCATCCAGCTGATTCATACAAAGACTTTCAATGATGCCATTTTGTCATATGAAATAAACAGAAAGGAGTTTTAAGGTTAATAATGGTTGGAAATTCATCTATATAGCAAGAAACACACACTCACACACTCAAGACTTTGTATTAGACAGCTGTCAGCTCTCCATCAGTGGAGTGACATGTTGACAGGCAGAAAGATAGACAGCTAAACACTAAGGACCCGGTGAGTGCTATTACAAGTGTGTTATTAAAGCGTCTGGGATGTGGCTAGCGCATGCATTATGCAGCTAATGGCAGCCTGTCTTCACCCAGGGGTCCTTCCTGACATCCACGGTTGGCCATGGCACTGCCCGTTCGTTTCAGCTGACACCAAATTTCCAGTCTGTTTCTCTCATTTTGTCTGTGTCTCTCACATTTGTTTTTTGAAGTTTAGTTTTGTCTCCTACTTTCATGGAAGTTTAAAGCGACAGACGTTTGGCTGACACTTGGAGCCATGGTACTGGCCTACACTAGACTGAGGGGTGTGAGAGACAGAAAGAAATAGCGAGAATGAAAAAAGACAGTGAAAGGTTTAGAGAGAGTGAGAGAAAGAAAGAGAGAGAGAGAGATGTAGTGGGAGACTGGAAAAACTGGCAAGACAGATGGTAGGGGGAGAGGTGAAGAGAGGGAGAAATTGTGAGGGAAGGATTGATGAGATGGTGACAGACAGGAGGGAATGATAGAAAGAAGCATGAAGAGATGAGAGAAATAAAAATGCAGTTGAAAAGAGGTAGAGAGAGGAAGCATGAGAGAGACAGACAGACAGAGAGAGAGAGAGAGAGAGAGAGAGAGAGAGAGAGAGAGAGGGACGAGAGTACAGTACCTCCATGGTCTGAGACTGATGCATGGCTTTGATTGCATTCTGTGCCATAGCCCTGGTAGAAAACGTGACAAACGCACATCCTGCAGGAAGGGAACGAAGAAGGGAGGTAGGATGGAAGGGAGGGAGGTAGGGTGGAAGGGAGGGAGGGAACGAGGGAGGAAAGAGACAAGAGAAAGAAAAAAAACAAAAGAAACAAGACAAAAAGGGTTGGACAGGTCGTTATAAAGCCAAAAAACAAAGATTGTACAGAGAAGAAAGGCAGACAGAACTTACTGCAAAAGTGGCTTAGAGTAGAACATTCAACAACATTTAACAACAATCAACACTCAGGTCTTACCTTCAACACTGAACACATTGAACATCGGAGCAACACAGTATAACACATAATCAGTAGGAGTAGATAGAACTGTGTTTATGAGTTTAGTGACATCAGTGCGCAAAGCTGTCAGATCACTGTCTAGTACACATCCATACACATGCAAGCTTTCTCTCTCTCTCTCTCTCTCTCACACACACACACACACACACACACACACACACACACACACACAAACTCTCACTCTCTTTCTCTCAATATAAGATGTATGAAAAAGGGAGAGACAGAAATGTGTTTCTGACATTTTCTTCTTTGTTACTCTTTCAGTGCACTGTTCTGCCTTTCTGCTTAAAGAATCTCTACTGCCAATGATTGACTGACACGACTAATCATCGCTGTCACTTGTGACTACTCAATTGCTCATCCCCAACTGTAATTTCTGCATTGTGAAACGCAAATTTCACAAAGCAGGTTTCAATCAAAGAGCAAGTGTGTCCTATTTTTTATTTTTTTTTCTGGAAATGTCTGGATACTATCAGTTTTTTTGTGTGTGTGTTTTTCATCAACCTCCTTCCATGAATTTCTTAGCTGTTCTCATGACTTTTTTCTTATGAATATCTTTTTTATGCTGTGTAGTTCTCTTTTTAGGGTTAATAAGCATTTTAAGCTAGAAACTCTCACACTCACACTCGAGAAGGCAATCACTGGTAAAAAGACCCTACTAGCTCAACCACATGTGGAAGGATTAAACTTATTTATGGTACCACCACCATTTATAGAAAAGTTGGGGTATTTTAAAAAAATATGAAAAACTAATAATAATAATAATAATAATAATAATAATAATAATAATAATATTAATAATAATAATAATAATAATAATAATAATAATAATAATAATAATAATAATAATAATAATAGGGGCAGTGGTGGCCCGGTGGTAGGGTGCTGGATTACTGATCCCAAGGTCGGGGTTCAAACCCCGCTATCAACGGGTTGTGACTGCTGTCCCCCCAGTGCAGCTAACTGAGTTATCAAATGCTGGTAACCCAGTTAGCTGCACTTGGGGGACAGCAGTGTGCAGTGTGGGGAGAGGCATGTAAAGAACCATTGCTGATTTTCGTCAAGAGTAGGCTGCATAACCATCAGCGTGTTTCTGCCCTGCGGTGGCCTGGCGAGTTGTCCAGGGTGTACTCTGCCCTTGCCCAGAGTCAGCTGAAATGGCCTCCACGCAACCCTAATTGGGATTAAGCGGTTCAGAAAATGAATAATAAAAAGATCTATGAATTCTCACAAACTTTATTTAACTGACGAAAGTACTAGCAATTAGAATTCGATGCCTGCAACACACTGAAAAACATTTGGGACAGAGTGAAGATAAGATCCGGCGGTTTACAGAATATTCACATATCATTTATAAAGTAATAGGTAGCAGGTGAGCAGGTGAGATGGGTCATGGCTCACCACTTTGTGTCAAAATTAAGTTAGACAAATGTTAGTCAATTTAAAAGCAACATTTCTCAATGCAAGTTTGCAGAGAATTTAGGTCTTTCAACATCGACAGTATATGATACTGTAAAACAATTCAGGGAATACAAGCACATATTACTGCACAGAGAGCCAGGTTGAAAACTTCTATTGGATGGGCATGAACTTGAAGCCCTCAGGCAGTACCGTCTGAGAAACTGATATGCTACTGTGACAAATATAGTGACTTGCTATGCTCTGCCACTTGATCCAGGAATGCAAAATGAAAATTTATAACACAAGAAGAAAGCCATACATTTCTTCAGTGCAGAAATGTTTTTGCTGGAAACAGTTGTTTCCAGGAAAAATGGACAACAGTTTCTCTGAGGCAAAGGTGAAAATGACCATCCAGATTGCTATCAGTAAAAGGTGCAAAAGGCAGCACCTGTGATGGTATGGGGATGCATCAGTGCCAATGGCATGAGTGAGTTATATGTGTGTGACAGTACTGCTGATACCGAAGCATACATTAAGATTTTAAAGTGACATATGTTGCCGTCAAGGCAACATCTCTTTCCAGCAAGCCTATGATTATTTCAGCAGGATGATTCTGCCTTATTCTGTATCAGCTACAACAGCTTCATAGACACAGAATATGTGTACTTAACTGGCCTGTTGTCAGCCCAGATCAGTCTTTTATTGAAAATGTATAGTGCTTCAGGAAGAGGAGAACGAAAGGGTGGCCATGGCCTGTTCAGCAGCTGCAGTCTTGCATCAAGAAAGAATGAAAAAAAAAATTCCAATACAAAACTGCAATAATTAGTATCCTCAAAACAATTAAAATGTGTAAATGAACAGGTGATATAACAAAATTGTAAACATGCCATTGTTGCGTGGACTGAAGATATCAAATTCTAACTTTGCTTATATTTATAAAGTACACTGAAGTTGGTCAGTAAATTATTGAAATTGTACTTTTGCCAGTTAAACAAAGCTTTACTTGAAGTGACAAACAAAAGATTTTTGGTTTTATTGCATTTTGAATTATATCCCGACTTTTATGGAAATGGGGTTAGTAGATGCTAAACATAACTTAAGAGAATTATCAGAATGTGGTCTTGTTCAATGTAGATATCAGCTCTGTGCTAAATAATACACGGTGGATTTCAGCTCCTGCTGCTCACCTTGTACATAGTTGATTCTACCCCAGTACACAGGCAGAGCTGATCAAACTGGTAAACTTCCTTTGCCACCTGGTAAGTCATTTAACTGGTCAAAAAACAGTTGAGTTTTTATTACTTTCCAATGTTATTTTTATAATGCACTATTTATATGTAGCATTAGTATGTAGTTGTGATACAGAAATACAGCCCACACTATACCAGTTCAACCAGTCAGGCTTGTGTGGAGGCTAATAGCTGGTCAGACTTCTCTGGATTGTTCAGCAGAGCTGTAACTACTACATTTTTGGTATCAGACACTTTTACACTTTGGGTACAATGGGAAATTATAGTGTTGGTTACTGGACACCCAAGAGAAAGAAATTTATATATTTGAGTAATGTTTAAAAATATGCAAAAATGTGCATTCAGCCCCCCACACACATACACTGCTCCACCTGGCTGTGGCTAGACTTTTCGCATTTTGTGCCACACATTTGCATGTTTATGTGCCTGCTTGAGCACTCTTTGCCCTAAACGCTCAAACAAAATGAGAGTAATCTTTATGCTGCAATCATGATGAGTGTTCCCATGAGGCTGAGCTGCTGCTGGAGACCTGCCTGTGGTGGCAGCTGGGAAATGGAGTCGTTTATGCAGGTGGTGGGCAAAAGAACAGGCCATATGGAGACATGCTGTGGAGATGGAGCTGCCTCAAGAGTGCTCTCTGCTCTACTGTACCGTACACTCTCTCTCTCTCTCTCTCTCTCTCTCACACACACACACACACGCACACACACACTCACAGAAATATGACAAGTCTTGTTGAACGCATAAGCAACTACAGCTTTCTAAGACTGTATTTTTGTTTTATGTTCACTAGGAGGCACTAGTTGCACTTACTTTCATATGCTGCCTTTTACCTCTGTCTCTCTGTCTCTCTCTGTCTCTCTCTCTCTCTCACACACACACACACACACACACACACACACACACACACACTGTCTGATGTGATCTGCACCCCAAGTTCCTATAAGAGCATGGCTTGCTGTTTATTTTAAGACTGCGTTATTAAACCAGGTTTAGAAAACTCTGTTATAATATCCATGGCTACCATCTCCACTGAGAAACACTATAAACAGGACAGCTTCAATCTTTGTTGAATTCTTATCTGTGCCATCCTTCTACTTGGGACAATGGGACACAGAAGCGAGAAAGCGCTTCCAAAGGATTACCTCTGTTTTATTATTACTTTATGCGCTGTGTCCGACAGCAGATATAAATATGTGATAGGCCACATGGAGGAGGAGAAATAGAGAGAGAGGGAGAGGGAGGGAGAGAGAGAGAGAGAGAGAGAGAGAGAGAGAGAGAGAGAGAGAGAGAGAGAGGGAGAGAGCAAGAAAGGAGGACAGTGTGGAGAAAGTGGGCTAGCTCCCTTGGTGATCTATATTTATTGGTAGTGAAAATCTACAGTGATTAATAGATCTCCAAGCTGGTGGAGATTAGAGAGATAAAAAGAGAAAGAGACAAATATATTACAGGAGTGAAGAGAAAGAGAAGGACAGTGTGCATAGTGTCTGTCAGTTGCTTCTTTTCTTTTCTAATCAATAATAAAAGTTAGGTAAAATCTTACCTAAACTTCTTGCTGTAATCCACTTTAATCCATACGTCAGTATTATCACATACCATATAGTATAAGCATTAACAAAACATTTGAACATGAACAAAACACTGTGTACCTGAAAGCTTAAATATTACTGAGGTATTTTAAAGTTAAGTTCTTCTTTTTAACCACAATTTGGTGTATAGCATCCTTCACCCTACCACACAGAGGGCTGAAGACTGAATTGTAGTGAAAAGCGTTGCTATGATGTTTAGTTCAGCTAAATTAGTATTACTGAAATACTGAAGTACTTTTACATTTACAATTTATGGCATTTGACAGACACCCTTATCCAGAGCAACTAACATTTTTATCTCATTTATACAACTGAGCAGTTGAAGGTTAAGGGCCTTGCTCAAAAGCCCTACAGTGGCAGCTTGGTGGTACTGGGGCTTGAACCACTGACCCTCTGATCAGTAACCCAGAGCCTTGTCCACTGAGCCACTACATTAAAGTACTTTAAATATTTCAAAGCAAACAGCTTTCAAGTGGCACAGCAGAAAAGCGTTCGCACTAAGATCTGGACTGAACAGATTTGAATCCTTATCAGAACCATCCATCGCTGGAAACCCAATAGAGCACAATTAGCCATACTCTCACCTTCCATGCTCTCTGCTTTTCAGTCATTTGTAAGCTTGTGTGAGCAGAGGTGGGCGGATAGCAGTTTCTTCCAAGTGTGCTGCGTTGATGTTACATGTACAGCATCAGTGTGGTTGGCTAGTGTCACATGCGTCAGAGGAAGCATGCGATAGTCGTCACCATCCCTGGTTGGTAGATGTTGTGTGATAAGGGGGTCCAAACTGGTCATGAGAAGATCAGCTTGGGAAAAAATTTATCTGAAGAGGCATACATTTGCTTCCAATATTAGCCTTGTAGCTGCAGTACAAAAGGAAGCAGTGTTCAGACACCAAATGTGGTTCCTGACTAGACTTTGTATGAAATGATGGCATAAAAACAAGAGTTCTCACCAAACCTTTCTCATAACAAAGTTCTAGCTGATGAACTGAGGTTTGAATGTTTGAAAAATGTAACCCATCACCACAAAAAAGTCTTAGTGCACCAAACTGACTTTTTGAGTAAAGTGAATTTTCTCGAAGAGTCATGTGAATAAATTCATTAAACTTGAGTTTTTTGTCATATCTTTGTCAAATTATGTTCAATTATTGTTGATACATCAAGTAAGCTGAGAGTGCTCTTTATTTACACATGTGCATAAGTAAAAAAACCAGGCAGTCTGGTGCATTGAGACTCATTTTGCAGTGATGGGTCACAAACAAAGGCCTCTTGCAATACAAATGTTGATTCCTTCCATCCAGGACTGAAATCCCAATGATCAATACAGACTAAAACCCCAATTAATATGCTCTCAGTGATTAATAGGCACAATTTATTATGAGTGGAATGATATTTCCCATCGTTTCCCCCAGTGGCCAGAGTTTAGCTTATTACCAACATTTAGTAAGTTTGTACTTAGTGCACTTAGCCAAAGACAGAATACATATTAGTTAATGCGGGTGTTCATTACCTAGTTAGCATTCAAGCCGCAGTTAATAGTTCTTTCTGTATGTCTGTACGTCTGTGTGTGTGTAAGATAGAGGACAAGTGTAGTGGTGTCCTGTCGGGCTGGCGCGCTTCAGTAAAAGCACATATCCCCTGCATCAGGGCACTTTCAAATATATCTCACAGCAAGGGCTCAGGGACTGGAGTTAATCTCATGTGGAATTAAAATATTCATGAGAACCAGGGAGGGAATGAGAGGAGAGAGAGAGAGAGAGAGAGAGAGAGAGAGAGAGAGCGAGAGCAGGACATAGGACGAGAGAGAGAAATGAGTCCTGTAGAGGACAAGATGACAGGCAATGAGTGGATGAAGGGATGGAGGAGTGGCTGTAAAATGAGTGTATAAGAAGAGTGGTAGATGTGGGAGCATTATGGGATGGTGGAGGTATGACTAGTCTCTCTATAGATCTCTGAGCCGAGGGGTAACATTATAGCACACACGTAATGGTCCGACAGAAGGATTTACACGTGTTACAAAAACTTTGCTCTCCTGGCTCAGAAATGTATCTCTGTGTGTGTGTGTGTGTGTGTGTGTGTGTGTGTGTGTGTACATCCTTCAAGATAAGCAAAATATAATGGAGGGCAGCAGGAGACTTCTTTTATCTATTCAAGAGGAAACAAGATAGTTTTGTGTCTTCTTTCATTTGTCAGGGATAGCAACAAACATGTCAATGTTCATAGTCACATCGGTTTGTCTAAAATAAGCAAATATTTACGCAATAGTGATTAAAGCAAAGTTTACAGACTTTTGCTTTGCTATTGATTAAATATCAGTTGAGTACTGATGGTCCTCATGTTATGTGTATTATGTTTATGAATAAATAAAATGAATTAGATTGATATCTAGTAACGACAGTAAACTCCAGTGTAAGCATTTATCAATTAACAAAATACCCCCAAAACACTCCCAAATACCATTTTGACCTTTAAACTAAACAAATTTTTTTCACCAGATTAATTTTATTCCTTCTTAGTTGAAGGACTGTGTTAACCCATTCAAACCCTAGCTAACAGATACACAGAGGTGACAGTGTCGGTAGCTGGGAAACATTGGAGCCATTCTACATAATCACTTGATGTATGTATGCTGTGAATGGCCGTGCTGCTGCCAGACTCAACACAAGAGACTAATTTCCACCACTTTGCACGCAATGGTTCAGCTGACATGGAAAAAAGGCTTAAGGAAAATCAGCCTAATTATTGTAAAAGCATCGATACTGGATTTGTATCACCTGTAAGCTAAAACTCAGGGCACTGACCTCAGTATTATATACACACCCACAGGAAATGCTTATTTCAGGCAAGCTGGAAATGATTTCATTTGTTTAAAAATGTGTATAATGTAATTCCTCAGGTAATAGATTAAAATATAATAAATAATCATTTAGATTATTGACGTGTATGGCCATGCTGGCATTAAAATGCTAATGTTATTATTATGCATATGATTTGCATAATTACACATAATATGTATTAGGATTTTTTTTTTTAAATACGTTTACCAATACAATGATGATTAATTATTTTGTTTAAAGATGATTTGATGTTGCTATGGTAACATGTGATATTGTTAGAAATGTTGGCTTTAATATTTGGCTCTTTCTTTCTGTAGTCGAGTTTTAGATCTGGTGCTGTGAGTTTGTTTGTTCTGGAAGAAAATGTCCTAAGGCTACAGTTTTCAGACAAACTGGAAACTTGTCTCAAGTCAGGATCAGACTGCTCTCTAGCTGCAGTCACGTCCAGTCCCGTGATCAATTTTTGCCCAATAAAGATATGAAGTTTTGCTTTCAATACACATGCACATCTTTAACAGAGCTTGTTGGTCCAAGCCTTTAAAAATCTGTCTGAGCTTTTTCCTGTTTATCACTTTCAAATTGTTTCCTTCTAAAATCTTTGCATGTAATATATACATTAATTTGCTCTTTATTTAATGATGTTTTTAATTAATTAATTTTATTTATTATTATTTTATCTTAGAATGACCTTTCATCCTCTCAGCAGCTTAGGACCAGGTGATTTACTAGTCTCCTGTCTATCTTCACCAGCCTTGGAAATAATGGCACTACAGAAGAGTAATTTACTTATTACTCCAATTACCCCAATAGTGCTCCAATATCTCCACTGGTGTCCCACAAGGCTCAATTCTGAGTCCTGTTCATTTATACCTGTTCTCTCAGTTAGGTCATATCCTCACATGGTTTTTCATACCACAGCTACACTTCACACTCAAATCCTCCTTTCCTTTCTTTCCCTAGACCGTATCTCATTAAAAAAATGTCAGATAAAAATAAATCCCAGAAAGAACAAACATCTTTATGATTGCTGGAAATGCTTCCACATATTCCCTAGCTTGTGATCTTCCTAAAGAAGTCTCAGATCACACCAACATACCATTCACTCAGCCTTGAAGTTTCAGCAGCTATCCCTTACTCCTTAAACTGCAAACAGAATTACATCATGCAGAGATCTTCTTTACAACTTTAAGAAGATCTGGCCATTTCTCCATGAAAACCCAATAGCTTCCTTAAGATTAGGTTACTCTAACTCCCTTCTTTGTGCCATCCGATCTCTGTAAAATGATCCAGAATGCAGATGTGCTCCAAAAACATAGAAGCCCTATCTACCTTATCAAATGCACATTCCTTTTAAACCTTTAGCAAATCCAGTTGACCCTTCACCCCTTAAAATACAAGGAAGACTTGCATCAAGGCTTGTCTCTGTTTTGGCACACAGTAGGGAGAACAAACTGCATCAATTTTTTGTGTTTTCTTTGGTAACAGAGTATACTATAACTATTACCGCTATTACTATACTATTCTTAGAGCCTGACCAATTTGTGCTATGGTTGCTCTTATAAAAAAAAAACACAAGCACCTTTGTAAGTTCCAGCTTGCAAATGCTAGAAGTACAAGTTTTTTCCAACTTTTCCAAACTGAATATCCACAATATTTCAATGAAACTATTCAGATAAGTGCAAGTAGCAAAAGAAAGCTAATGATGCCAAGGTTGACTGCAATTTTGTCTGTTATAGAACCCATGGACGAATTTGTGTGTGTGTGTGTGTGTGTGTGTGTGTGTGTGTGTGTGTGTGTGTGTTTATGTGGTTTACCTCGGCTAAGTCCATCCGGCCCTCTCAGGATGCGACACTCCTCAATCTGACCGAAGGATGAGAACATGACCCGGATATCGTTCTCATTACACTTCTTTGACACCATGCCAATAAACAACTTCCTGTCCTCCACCGCTGAGAACGAAAGAGATCAGAGAACAAGGCGGAAAGACAAAAGACAAGTGTGATAAGTATGTGTGAAGAGGAGGACAAAAATAATCAGTCTCTTTTATCAGTCTTTCATCACCACTATATTACTTTATCTCTCTCTTACTGGCCTATTTATTCATCTTTCATTTTATTCTCTTCCTCGTCTATGGTCAATCTGTGTTTGTGTGTTTTCAGCACACCCTCTTATTATGGGAAAACAATTATGGTGCTAATATTAGAACCTACACACACAGACACACACACACACACACACACACACACATATACACACACACACACTCACCATTTGACTTCTCACTGTCTGCAGGCTTCATCTGAATGGGATGGTGCATCTGTAAGACAGGACACACACCAGTTACCCTCACAGCACTCAATCACAGAACAAAGTACACACACACACGAACACACACACACACACACGAACGCGCGCGCGCGCACACACACTTTTTCATGAAACTTGAAGATATTCAACAAAACCTGTGCTTGTACATTCCCTTTTCCTTTTTTTTCTTCACTACTCACTTCCGTCCTACCTTCATTTCTTTCTTTCCTTTTCTTCCTTCCTTTTTTCCTCTCTTCTGCTATTTCTACCCTTTTTCAGCATTGTTGTATTATTCCTACCTCTGGGTCTTCCTGTCCATTCCTTCCATCTGTTTTTGGCCAAAGAATAGCTGTTTATTCCACTCTCTCTTTCTCTTACATTCACTTCTGTTTTTCCTGATTTCTTTCTTTTTTTAAATTTTTTTATTTGTTGTTTTTTTCATTACCCCCCTAATTTAGTCGTATCCAATTTCCACTGTAAGAAGTGCTGTCTTCCCTATCACACAACCACCACCAACCAGGGAGGGGCGTAAGCATGCACATTCCCCCTCCGTGACATGTGATTCTGCCACTCGCGTCTTTATGAACTGCTGCGCATACGTATTTGAGGGCGTCCTAACACACTCTGAAAAAAACCCTTGTACGAATGAGCTTGTGATTACTGTGAGTGAAAGGGAAGTGAGTGCAATTAGCTCCCACAGACTCCCGGCATTAACCTGGATTCGAACCGGTGATCTCCAGGTTGATAGTCATGCACCTTGTCAATGCGCCACTCAGGAGGACCACCCTTTTTTACATTTTTTATCCTACTTTCTTCACCCATTCCTCTCCAATTATTTCCTTCTTTCTTTTCTACAGTTCTTCACTTTCCCTTTTTTCTCTATTTTTCATTCCTCTTCCTGCCCTGTTAATATATGAGGCATTGTTTTCTTATATATTTTATTCCTTTGTGTCTATTCTGATCTATCCTTCCATCCTCCCTCCTGATTTCTTCTTCAGTCTTTTCTTTCAACTCTTTTCCTTTTTTACTTCCTTCCTTTCTTCTCTCCCCTTCCCGTGGCCACTGATTCTTTTTTTAACTTTTCTTTCATCTTTTCCCTTTTCTCCTATCTTATGTCTCAGTTTATCTCAGACATTACAGACACACCAAGAGATGATGCTGTTCATCTGCTGCTCCTTTCCGCTCATTTGATTCAAAAACACGTTCCTTTCTTGACTACCTTCATCTCTCTCTCTCTCTCTCTCTCTCTCTCTCTCGCTCTCTCCCCTCTCTATGTCTCTCTCTCTAGCCTTACAGCTGCAGTTTTTCTTTGATCTGGGGTGAGAATGAAGGCAGACTTCATCCTGTTTAACACACACAGGCGCGCACACACAATCCAGACATGATTGTCCAGTAGAGGTTTTCTTTAAGACCCTAACTTATTTATATATTTATATTATATTCTCTAATCCCCATAAGGCAAATGTGTCACCTCAAACCATCAGCTGATGTAACGAATGCAGATTTGAATACTACACAATGGCAAAATCAACACAACTCATCATGGCTGTCATCAGTGCTTCCTCTAAGACACATCAAACCAGACGAATGCATCTTTACAAAAGTTACAGAGGGAAAGCGTTATCTGCCCATACATGAGCTCATGGACAAATACAAACAGTCAGTGTCACTAGGCGGGTTTACATTAACCTACTTAATGCATGATCTGAAACTGTGAGAAAAAAACAAAAAACAAAAAAAAACCATGCATTTTGAGAAAAAAATCCCTTCAAATATTTCAAAGGTTTCTACACTCACATGAGGCAGCTTTTTGATTTTGATTTTTGATTTTGCCATACTGTATTAATCCTGCAAGGAAAACAATTGCCTCTGCATTTAACCCTTCCATCATGGTAATATCATGATACCAACACTTATCAGGTCCATTGCTACGGTTGTATGATATATACATATATATTGTGTGATGACAGAAAAAAACATTTCTCTCATTCACTAGACTACTTAATCCTATTAGGGTCGCGGGGAGGCTGGAACCTATCTCGTCCAACACTGGGCGTAGGCGGGGTACACCAAGAACAGCTTGCCATACCATCACAGAGCCAACACACACACACACACACACACACACACCCATTCACACTCACACCTCTGGCAATTTGGAACAACAAATTAGCCTAATGTGCATGTCTTTGAACTGAATTAGGAAACAGGAGGAAACCCATGCAAGCACGGGGAGAACATGCAAACTTCACACAGAAATGCCAAAGTTTGGGATTTGAACCCAGGACCTTCTTGCTGTGAGAAGGACATGCTAACCACTATGCCATAGTGCTGCCCTGGAAAACTAGGAAACTGGAAAAACACTCTTTACCCACCCCAACCACTGCTGTCCCCCCAGTGCAGATAACTGGGTTATCAAAGGACAGCCATGTCTCTCACTGTCTGTGGTGAGAGGTATGTAAAAGAACCATTGCAGTCGTTTGTAAGGAGTAGGCCATTGAGTTGACGTCACTGTGTTTCTGCCCTGCAATAGCCTGCCGAGCTGAGTGTACTCTGCCCTCGCCCAGAGTCATCTGAGATGGGCGCCAGGCTCCCCGCAACCCTAATTAGAATTAAGCGGTTCAGAAAAAGAATGAATGAATATTATTATTATTATTATTATTATTATTATTATTATTATTATTATTAACACTAGGATGTGTGTAAGGTAAGAACAGAATTTTGTTTTGTTGACTAGCCATTTTTAAACACTGGATGAATAATGCTAATGACTATACCACTGTTATTATTAGAACCTTGAACTTATACTTGAACTAGATTCTAATTTTTTTTAAATTGTTTAACTCTTGCCCGAGACCAGCACTTGTGCACCCTTAGCTAACAGTCAAGAACAAGAGTAGACACACACACAAATACACACACGTGCGCATGCACGCACGCACACACGCGCACACACACACACACACACACACACACACACACACACACACACACACACACACACACACACACACACACACACAGACAGGGCACTCTGACTGTCCACAGATTAATGTGGAGAGTTTCTGTATGATGCTAATGAAGACCTCTTAGCTGATTGCTCTAAAATGTGTTTTGGTTTAAGTAAATGGATTGACGTCTATTGGATATGATTTCATTATCGGACCTTTAGAGGTCTTCGGATCGTCTCTATTTAACCGAAATCATTTGAAAACAGCCTCCAAAGCTCACATGCACATCACAAAAGCATAGTTACACCGAATGACAAGGGAACTTCCAGCCATATCAGTACCTACAAAGCCATCAGCAGTGTTGACGTGTTTGGTTTCTAAGCTGCTCTGTAAGCTGAGATTATCTAAAGACCCGAGCAGGAAGTGTGCGGCACACACAGCTCATCTGAAATCAGAGATATTTGCTGCCTCCTTAGAAACATACAGTACAAGCTGAACTCAGTGTGACATCATATTGCGCAGGTAAAAATGGAGAGGACTAAACACTGTACTCGTTCTGCACACACCATCTAACACACTACAGGCTTTGTTTCTCTTTTCCATGTAAAACCCTATATACCACTGTTTCTTTTCCAGAAACAGTGCCGAATAAAATCCCTAAAAAACAAAAATGATTAATTTATTGTAGAACAGTTTAAACTTTTTTTGTAGTTTTATGGACATTTCCTGAGGAACTTGGAGCATTTAGCCAACAGGCTTGTGCTACCAATACCCCTTGGATTCCACATCTCAAAGACTTTTAATGGGGTTAAGGTCAAGACTTTGCGGTGCCAGTTCATGTGTGAAAATGTTTCCTCATGCTCCCTGAGCCACTCTTTCACTATTTTATATCCGTGCCATCAGGGAAGAAAGAGTCCACTGATGGGATGACCTGGTACATTCAGTACATTCAGGTATTAAGACGATATAATGTTGCTGGGCCTCGACCAGACCAACTGAAGCAAAAGTGACACAGCAATTACACGCTGTAATCAAGGTAACGGCAGTCCAACAAAATATTATAGTGCGGGACCTTTTATTTTGGCCGGGCAGTGCATAACAGCACAGTTTTGACAGTATAACTTAAAATGTGGGATAACTGATTTATTATTCATTTTTAAAGCCCTAAATGGGTTAGTTCCTTCACTTTCACTTACTCATTTTGCGACGTACTTAATCCTACTAGGCTGGCGCCTATCTCAGCCAGTGGGCTACAGTAACACACACACGCACACAACCATTTAAATTCACATTCACACCTAGTGGCAATATGGATCAGCCAATTAGCCTAATGTTCATTTCTTTGGACTGTAGGAGGAAACCAGACTATCCAGAGGAAATCTACACAAGCCCAGGGAGAACATGCAAACTCCACACAAAAATGCCCGAGTCCAGGATTCCAACCCAGGATCTTCTTGCTGTAAGTCAGACGTGTTAACCACTACTCTGTGCTGCCCCTAGTTCTTTCATATATTGGCAATTTTCTATGTTCACACACACTGTCGCAAGGTCGCTGAGGTGATCTGACCAGCTTCTTTTTTCAACACCAAGAATGTAGCTGAAAACAAAGCGGGACCAAAGCTCTCGAATAGCTGAATATTTCACGTTACCTGTTTTTTAAATTCCTTGTTTATAAAACTGCTATATAAAAGCCACTGTGTGGTTGTATGCAAAATTCACAATCACCATTCAATATTGTAATGGTGTATTGCACTCACAGTTGTGCGGACTGAATATCTGATATTCAGTATAACAACTCTGTTTCTCGTGCCACTGCTTGAATAACAGCATGCCATTTTAAGATGTATTCCTTACATAATAAATAGTACAGTGTAGTTTAACTTTCCCACATTTCTATGCCTCCACTGGTACTAGCACTGCATGAGTTGCCATAGAAAGACTTAACTTCCGTATCCAAGGAGACAAAGAGCTCAGAGTTATTTTCTTCTAATTGACGTAATTTCAATATGACGTGAACACCAGCTATTAATGCCATCTATCTAGGTGGCGTCTTAATGAATTGACTCAACACTAACATCCAACTGCCTCTAACTCACAATTATCATATTATATTTCCTTTCTGTTAATTATACCTCATAAATTCACTAAAACACCTACTCCAAAATACTAAGATGCACCAAGTATCTTGACCAAATTTACTTCCTTATCGACAGCTTGTAAATTCTGTACATCATTCTGATCATCTTTCAGTCAAAAATAATAATAGGAGGTAATAAGTGCTTACCCCAGTTAAGGTTTTGATGTTGTGCAGGGCGTTCTGGGCCTCAAGAGCAGCTTTGCGTGTGTAGAATGTGACAAAACAGCACCCTAGAGCGAGAGAGAGAGAAAGGGAGAAAGAGAGAGAGAGAGAGAGAGAGAGAGAGAGCATTAGCAGGACTAAGAACATGGATTTTGCTGAATTTGCTGAAAGAAGCTGGATTTTGACTGCTTGCTGAGTGAAATAAAAGTGTCACTGCTGAACCCAGATGGAAAAACAGCAGAAAAAGATGGATAAAGGTGTTGTGAAGGAGAAAGAGTGGGAGAACTGTGTGTATGTGTCCTGTATTTTACTTCTGTGTACTGCGTGTAGAAACCGAGAGTGTGTGTTTGTGGTTAAACAGCCTTCCAGAACAGTAGCTACATTTACATTCGGAATTAATTAGTTACATTTTTTGCTCGTCCCAACTTACTTGTACCATTTCCATTAAGGGGATTGGATACCTGGATGTCCCAAGCATATCATCTTAATAGAATATAACCTAACTATCTTTCTCTGCTCAGTAAAGATGGACGTTTTCATTAGCACATGCCGCCATGTTTTTCCAGTCTATAAGACGTCATGACCTGATCACCATACTAAGACATACTGAAGATGTACAGAAGGTTACAGGTGAAGAAAGCAATCTGTTCAAGCATTTACATGGTTAATATTTTCCAATTAAATACAACATTAGAGACAATCTGGACTACTTTGACTATTTCCGGCGGTTTCTGCTATTCAAAAAATAGCCTCGGGTGGCCTGGGTGCTGTTGTGCCATAGCGCTACCTTAAGATTTGGTAGAAATGTAGCAGGGTTTTTTTTGTATCCAACTGAACCAGGAATGCATGCATTGTAATAACATGATTTATTTTATTTTTTTTAGCTTTCTGTGTACAAATCAAGACGTTTGGCATTAAAAAACTAGGCTGATTTAATAATGTATAAACAACAGAGATCCCGAGAAGCAGCCACTTGGGAAACCCTCAACGATAACGGAAACTGCCGGAAATAGCCGAGGATGTCCCGAATGTCTCCCGACCCGGATATAAAAGTAGTACAGTTTCCACCACAGCCAATTCCCACCATGGCGGCTCTGCCACCCAAGGCATAATTCAACAGAAATCATGGAGGGTTTCTCGAGCGCTTAAGTCTACACCTCCTCTTACAATCCAATTAAATTCTCAGTTGGCATGGGGTTTTCATTCTGATCAAACTGTTTATAAGAAGAAATTTCATTTGGATTATTATTAATTCCAATCATTCTAATTATTAAAGGATTAACAGGGCCCATATAAATGTAGCGAGCAATAGATGTGTTACTCTAACAACTCAAAAAAGACATCTGTGTGTGAGTGTGTATGTGATTGTATGTGGGAATTGAAATGAACACATTAAAATAATTGTTCAACCGTTTCTCATAATTTAAAATATAATATTTAAAAAAAACAATTACTTTTATGAAGAATAAAAATCAAAATGACAGAAAATAACTAAATAAATACATAAAATAAAATAGAATAAAATAAAAGTGTCTTTGCTTATAGGAATGTTTTTCAGTATGACCACATCCATTTGACTGTGCGAGTATGTGTGTGTGTGTGTGGGTGTGTGTGTGGGTGTGTGGGTGTGCATATTCTGCCAAGTGCATTTCTGTCCAACCTAAGATCAAAGCTGAGGACACAGGCAGGCTGCATGTGTGGATTCAGTCAGAGCGTCACATAAAGTGTGGCCAAACTGTAATATCTGAGCATCTGCGTGTTCAACCGCACGCATGCACACTCTCACACACACACACACACACACACACACACACACACACACACACACACACACAAACAAACACAAAAAACACACATCATTGATCACAGTCCTGAAACAGCTTAAAATTGTATGCTACAGAAAACACATCGGCTCTCTTTTCAGGCTTTTTAGAAAATCTCTTTGCTGTTCATCCAAAATCGCCACTAATTACCACAGACACTAACCATTAGCCACGTCTCAAATCCACACTGAGTTCACCGACTCACCACAGATATTATCACTGATGTCTGCTACAGAGGGAGTCTGACATCTGACAGACCCAGTTATCCACCCCCACACAACCCGACACACATACACACACTGCACATGGTGTGTGCGTTTGTGTGTGTGTGTGTGTGTGTGAGAGAGAGAGAGAGAGAGAGAGAGAGAGCGAGAGAGAGAGAGAGAGAGAGAGAGAGAGAGAGAGAGAGAGAGAGAGAGAACTGGCAGAATTTGATCGACTCAGTCCTGTCTGGCAACAGTGAAATTCTTTCAATGGCCAAGACACTATTACACACACACACACACACCACATACCCGCGCACACACTCACACACACCAAAGTAGGAACAGCTCCCAGTGACAGACCCCTATATGTCTCAAATGAAGAGATAAAGACAAATACACACACACACACACACACACACACACACACACAAACACAAACACACATCACCTGCGAATAGTGAGTAATTGGCCACGGATGCTGAGCTAACAAAGCTAATGGCCGCTCTAATCGGCTGTGACGCTTCAGCAGAACAAATAAGTCATAATTCAATTTCATTGAGCAAACACTCCATCTCACACTGCAAGAGAACAAAAAAGTGTGTCTGTGTTAGGCAGAGAGAAACAGGGTATTGATGGAGATTCTCTGAGTCCAAAGAGCTGTTGGTTCCTACGATTAAAGGTGTAAGACGATCCTTTCCACATGTATGTCTGCCAATGACCTTTGATGAGAAGACACGCATTCTCAATGTGTGTTCTTACTCACAGCACCAAAACAAAAGGACCTTTTAAAAGATCACTGAGACCATGTTTATGATCATAGGTACAAGATAAAGTTTTATTTGCAACACTCGAAACTTAATTAGAATGAGACACATGATATGACTTTTCTGCCATGTAAGTTGTAGAAACAAGCAATATACATCCTGTTTTAAGTCTAACTCACAGCTCGCCATACGCGCTACTATGGGCAGTGTACAGGGAAAAATATGGCAAAACCGTCCTTGAGACTTGTGCGTCACTTGTGTGTTTAGCGCCATAGAATATTGCAGACTAGCTGTGGAGACATTTGGTCCTGCACATGCAAATTCTACGGGTCTTTTTGCAAAAAGTCAAGAATGCATACAGTACATACTGGACTCATACTCCTATGGTACGCCTGCACCAATCAGGAGTACAGTAACTAGGGGCTTTGCGATGACAGGAAAACGCATGAGTAACGCACAGTCATTTTACTGGTGATGTACTTGTGTAGTACCTCAGTAGGTACAATCACTAGGTGGCGTCAGTAAACAGCTAGTCATTCATGACTCAAGAAAGATTGCATGCTCGCTCGTCGCTGTTAAGGCCTTTTTTGTTCAGTGATTATTCGGCCCTTGATCACCTATAAATTTAGTGATGTGGCCCTCGGTAAAAATGAGTTTGACACCCCTGCTATAGACCAATCAAGCATATTACCCACACATTTGCTTATTAAATTCTAAGCACTGACTAAACTGTTTGATGTGTAAGAAAAGTATACATCTCTCATCAAGGTTAGAAAGTTTCTACATACATCTAGCTTGTTGCTAACAAAAGATGAACAGCAAGGTTTGCATATTTTCTTCAACCTTGTATCTCAAATGCACACAAGGTCCAAAAAAAAAAAAAAGGGAAAAAAGACATCATTCTAAGTCCCATCTTCCGAGGGAAGTGGAATGTAGCAGTAGCTTAAGGGGGGTTACGGCAGGTTCCTGGACAGAACAGAGTGTTTGAGAGTCTGACTTCAGATCTAATTTAATTCTTACATCTGTCTCACAGGTTCCCTTTCTGCTTTTTAACATCAGTGCTGAATGACCTAAATGTAAAATACAGGTTGCAGGAACGTGGAGAAGGAATTCCCATCAAATAGTGCTCCAGGTGAACTAGAATTTTTAACCAAAGGAGTTGCTAATGGTTCCACCAGCCCTGACAACTTCTTAATATTATTACTAAATCAATTAATGGGCTCGGGCGTTTCTGTGTGGAGTTTGAATGTTCTCCCCATGTTTGTGTGGGTCTACTCTGAGTACTCCCGTTGCCTCCCACAGCCCAAAGACATGCACATTAGGCTAATTTGGTGCTCTGTCCCTAGGTGTAAGTGTGAATGGTTGAGTGTGTGTCGCCCTGCAATGGTCTGACAAGCTGTTCAGGGTGTACCCCACCTGGACACCCATTGTCGGCTGAGTTTGGTGACCCTAATAGAATTAAACCCTAATAGGTTTGACAAATGAGTAAGTAAGAGTTAATCAATCAATATTTGTGTTTTAAAATCACATCACACAGGACTCCCCACCGCAGCAAAGAAAATCCGGAGTGACCATGGATCAAATGTACAAGACTGTCCTGTCCTCTTTTATTCCCTGATTAATAAAACACATCCTGCTGAGTCAAACAGAGTGCCTGTCTCATACAGGCACAAGGCCTTATTCCTCAATTGCTCAATTGTATAATAAGCTAAGCCTAAATTTAACTACAGATAAATATTAAACCAAGATTAATTAACAAAACATATATTTAATTTTTAGTTAAATTTTATGCAATAGTTAAAAAACCTTGTCATAGTGGGGACCAACCAAATTTGAGATATAACACACACACACACACACACACACACACACACACACACAGAGGTTGAAATGAGAATACATTTTAATACATTAGCATAATGGGCCTCTACCAGCCGTTCGAAGATGAAACACACACACACATCGCTCAACAGCAAGGGACTGAAACAGCTCACACTTTACCATGTATTCACCATAGTTTTGCATATGTGTATGTATGTGTGTGTGTGTGTGTGTGTGTGTGTGTGTGTGTCTGTTATGCACTTCAAAGGAAGAGAGAAATACATCTTTTGTGAAGAGACACACAGCTGCACTGGTCCGATCTCAGATCAATCAATTGACAAGAGGGTGACCTGTTCTGTCTGTGTGTGTTTGAGTGTGTGTGTGTGAGTGTGTGTGTGTGTGTGTGTGTGTGTGTGTGTGTATGTGTGTGCATGCATTTTAAATTGCAGTCCAGCTCAGATAAACAATTGACGCTTCTCTCCTCTGGGTACATTTATATTCTGTGTCTTCATTACAGCCGCCTTAACACACACTCATACACATCAACATACTCACTCACACACAAATTTGCTTTACTATCCTTATGAGAAACTTCTACCATCATAATTCTTGTATTAATGCAGCTAATGAATGCTACACCTAACTCTTGTTGGGGTAGAAGAAAAGTCACATAATGATGTCACTTCCCGTAGCAGCTTGGTGTCTCACAAAGTTTTGTTTCATCAGTTATATTCAACACATTCCTGTAATGACATTCAAATATATAATAGATAACATCACTGTCTAACACAGCAGAAAACTACAGTCATTAATATCAGGCCTTTTCCTATAAACCTTCTGTTTTAACTAGAAGATAATGATAACAGATAACAAAAAAAAAAAGAAAATCGCAAGACAAGCATACTTTTAATCCACAAATGACACCGAACAGAAACGCAACTTTATAAATAGCAAACATGACAACCATTACCCCTTTCCCACCATTCCAAAGAGCCATTTCTTCAGCTAGGAAATCCCACTTACGTCAGGTTCTGGGAATGGAATTTTATCTTGACCAACTGAAGCTTTGTGAGCATCATTTAAAAAAAAAAAAAAAACAGAACTAATGTAGCAACTAGGGTGCTGAATCCAATGAAGAAGACCCAGAACTTCAGTATGGACATGAAATCAAAGCAGCGGTCGTCCATAAAGAAGATAAATTGTCAAACACTAAGACTGCTGGGAAAACAGAGACTTATACACTCATGTATTGACATGGCCCTCTGGTGGCTCTGTAGCCCGAGGAAAAGCAGGACGTGACGAGCGACAAGCAACCATGCAAAGTCAATAAACGCTAGCAAAATGAGTAATGAGAGCCAAAATCTTCTCAAGCGATACAAAGTGGTCGGGCGTGGAGTTGAACTGAGTTGAACTGAGCTGAACATTCATGCAACACGAATCAAGTGATTACCAATCATGAGATCATAGATCACGGCTTAAAGATACCACTGATTGATAGATACCGCCAAACACTGAGTTCCCTAAAGCCTTTTCCGATTCGCTTCCATAGGCTGTGAAAAATAGGAGATTTCATGTTTAGATCCGCATGTTCAATGTTGCTCAATGCTTCCTGTGTGGACTCAGCTTTAGAATCTAGCTCTGTCTCTTTGTGTGTGTGTGTGTGTGTGTGTGTGTGTGTGTGTGTGTGTGTGTGTAAGAGAGAGAAGACGAAAGAGGAAAGAGCAACAAACAGCGATTTTCATTCCTAATGATTATCTCCATTCGAGCAATAAAAACATCACAAGCTACATTTATTTACTGCCTGATGTTCAATATAACACCTTCACATCAACTGCTGCGGGTAATCGGTAATCACAGTGAGACTGACACTCCTAAAAGCGTTTAATTGGGAATGATCAATATGATTTATACGCTGTGAATATTGACTCAGCAAGGTGGATAAAACCTGGAACAGGATCAAATCAAGTATCTTTATTCTCTCAGCTGCAATGTGTTTCTTCAGTGGGACACAAGAAGAAGACTCCCAAAATGGGTTCCAAGGTTATGCTTTCGATTACAGTATCACCAAATGCCAGGCCTCAAAACACGTATAAAATCATGGGAAAAAAGAAATTACACCCCACAACTGGGTCGACTTCTCCAGCTGTTAACAAAAACAACAACATCAACATCAACACAACAGATTTCAGTATGCAGCCAAAAAGCAGGTGTGAAAAAATAAATGCATCCTATTATTCCATAGCATGTACAACCATGCTTAGCAACAATAAGCTGAAATAAATGTTTTGTAGGAGTTCATCAGACTCTCAGATTGTTTGCTCAGGTCTGTTAAGATCCAGCCTTAGTATCTTAACAGTGCTGAAGTCTGGACAATGCTATTCCAACACCTCTTTTTCTTCTTTAGCCATTCAGATGTCGATTTTCTGGTGTGCTGATCCAATTCCAGCGCAGCTTAAGCTGCTGGGCAGACGGCCTCACATTTATCTTAAGAATAAGACAAAACAGCTTTCCCTTTATCTCCAATTAGGAGAAACTACTGTTTTGGTTTTTTTTGTTCTTTTTGTTTCTTTTGTTTTGCTCTTTATTTCCCCCCACGATAATAAAATAGCATCCAAGCATATTACTGTATTAGACTGAGAAAAATAGCTAGAATGTCTATGGTCTGATGCACTTTGACTACCTAATAAGTTCCTAATAAGTTAGAACACTGAGTAACCCGTAAACTGAAGCAGTGCCATGTTCATCAGTGAAATTTTCTGCTTGTGCTGATCCCTACTGCTTGATAACAACATGAAGCATACACACACACACACACACACACACACACACACACACACACACACACACGGGCTACAAACGGCTGCATGAGTCAGCAAATCCAGCTAACAGAGGAATAGGAAAGGGGTCATGCTTCAGACATGTCCTACCATTTCATTTAGTCTAAATGAAATGATTGGATGGCCACCTGCCTGTCTTTATATCTACCTATACAAACTCTGCCTGTGCACTCATTATATAAGACGAGAGTCTTGCACAAGACAAGGCAGACATATTTCAGACATTTTGTTAAAGCTATTCGAAAGCTGTGAGTATTAACAATAGTCAAAGTAGATGTTTACATTCATTATGATGATGTGGTGTGTTTTCTGGCATGCAATTAAGACATGAGGTCATTGGTTATTAAAAACCCACCCCCCCATCCACCCATAACCACCAACACCCTCTTCTCATGGACACATCCAGCTATATTCAGGCAGCATTTATTACAGATATTTCAGCATAATCAGGTTTATCCGAAATTACCTCCCCTGGCTTTAAAAGGCAGAGTTTTAAGTAAAATTTTACCAAAGGAATCTATCTGAAAGCCATCCGTAAATAATGTCCAGATTTAGTCACAGTCTAAAGGCGGAGCTCCCAATAAATATCCCTACTGTGAGGCTGGTGTTATAAGAGTAGTGCAGCACCCGTTAAACTGTGTTTAGACTGGAACGTTGATCGGATGAAAAACGCACGCCATATTGGAACCAGGATGATGTAGAACAGCCGAGCAGGTTTATTTACAGGCTGGGCTTGCTGCAAAAAATCTCATTTTATAGAACTCTCAAGACATCACAGATTAAAAGTAATAAATTTATAAATGTGTGTGATTTCTTTGACATATTTGTATTTATTTTAACAAAGAATAAAATGTATTATACTTGCATTAACATCTCATGTGCATATCAATAGTTAAATCTGTTCTTTAACATTTCTGAACCAGGCATTTGAAAAAAAAATAACAAGTGTTTTATAGTCTTAGTACTAGCATTAACAAAAACTTTTTTTACTACATTTCCAAATTTACACGTTTATTTACTTCACATAAATTGACCCAATGTGGGTGTGCTGTGAATTCAATGTAAAAATATTGTAAGCCACATTGCTAAAATAGCTATAAAATAAATATATTTTTTAAAGTACATCATAAGCTTAAGTAGTCATACAGAAAATTAAAGATAGTTTACCAAGGCAACCTATGGCTCTATAATTATTAAAGTACTTTTTTGTCATCCTTCTTTTTATACAGTGGTATAGTAAAAACCTTCTGACTACATGCATACATCAGGTAAAATACCACACTTGTTCCCAATACAATATTAAACAGCTTACTATACACAACAACCATATTTCACTTGAACATTTTATAAATTCATTCATTATATTGCCTGAACCTGGGGTTTTATTATTTTTTAACTTTCACATTACTACATTTGTTGCTTTACTCTACTGTAAATTTTAACAGTTTGACCCAAGAAATGTATCATACATGTGTACTAATGTTATCAAAGTGGAAATTAGCATTTACTAACTTTCCCCCTCAGCTTCTTTGAATCATATAAAAATTTATATTAGCCTCATGTTATTTTATCCATTTTCATGAATGTTAAAAATAGCTCAAATGAACTGGTTGCTAATATATCATTCTACAGTAGTATACATTTTTGTTCCAATGAGTGCACAGATTTTGCATTATTTCTTAATATTACTTAATAATCATTAAATTACTCTACAATACGTGCAAACATGATAGTATATACATAGAAAATTATGGTGCTTGAAAAATGTCTTATAAAGACTTAATGGATATTTCAGAGAACATGCAGTTTTTTTTTTACCACACAAATGTTAAGTTACTGTGTTTTTGTACACTTGAGGTTGAAAATTGTATTCCAGTACATGATAAATACATCCATTAACAATATATTGTATAAATATTATACTACTACATTTGTAATTGAAATATAAGAATATAAGTTTTTCTAGAATCTAGATCTGAATTATACTTTATAGAGATCTAATTCTACAGTAGATCTAGTCTAGACAGTCTGACAGACTATAACAGTTATTCATAGAAATCAACCTAGGCCTAGTCTATATCTAGCAATTAATAGGTTAAAACTCACTTGTGGAATGTTATTCCAGCTCTTCTGGATCCTACATTCTGGAAATTACTGCAATTTATGGCGTAACACTCTTTTCCTTTTGTGGATTTTGCTTTTTTCAGTGTGATAGCCATGATCTCCCATCATTCACTTACATTTTAACCACTATGTTCCAGTTTGCAATATGGCGGCTACGTGTCGCATTTCCAAATAACGTACAAACCGACCAGTCACCGTTCCAGTCTCAATACAGTTCAATGGCGGTACCTTTAACGGGGAAATAAATAAATAAATTTCCCAAATTCGGTCTGTAGTGAAGAAGTCTTCTCAAAAGTCCATACTCCCATCAGGCACCTCTGCAGTCTGAGACCCCAAATAAAAACATTTCAAATTGAATTGTTTAAGAGTTAGTGTAGAAAAAATATGACATCCCTACACTACATGTGTATTCAGTTTAGTTCTTTGAGTCATCTAAAGGAACTTGTCGTGTTTTTGTACTAACCATGGACGGGGAATAACTCTGGTGCCAATCAGAATCAAATCAACGATAAGAATGGCATGAATGGGCGGACACAGGACAGCCATCAAAGTCATACCCCATGCCTATGAGGCTCCATGCAGGAGCTCTGCTATATCCTTAGATCATCTTTAGACATTATAAACCTATATTTTACTAAAAATTACTTCAGTTGAGAAAAAAAAATGCTTAACAAAGATTATTATTAAATGAGGTGAAATCATTCAATACTCAACATATATTTAATAATTGAATATAATATGCACTTATTATTTGTGGAATAGACATTTGAAGATGAAACACACACACACACACACACACACACACACACAACACTCAACAGCAAGGGACTGAAACAGCTCACATACCATGTATTGACTGTGGTTTTGCTAATGTGTGTGTGTGTGTGTGTGTGTGTGTGTGTGTGTGTATGTGTGTGTATACCTTTGCTCTGTGGTGGGTTTTGACTGCGGTCTCTGAGGATGTTAATTTGATAGACGGCCCCGTAGGGCTCGAACAGCTCCTTCAGCTCCTTCTCAGACCAGGAGCGAGGAATCTGACCCACAAACATCTTAATGGCATCTGGATCGGGCTGATCCGAATGCTCCAGAGCTCCATTCATCTTCCCAGCTGTGCCGTTACTGAACAGAGAGAAAGAGAAAGATAGAGGGGGAGATTATTAATCTTTTAATGCTTTAATTACCTGTCATGATGATGATGTCTCCTGAATGATACTGAATTCAGCAGCAGGGGGAAAAAAAGGAGATTCATAAAAGATATAAAACGTTGGGGGAGATGTTGAAAATGAGGAAGGCTTAAAGAATAACAGAAGCAGTCATTGAAAAAAAAAATTAATTTCAGCGCAGATCTACTTGGCTGGCTGACTACAACTTTGATCAAAAGTGTCTTTGGTAGCGATTCAGGGCACTTCAAAGGTCAGCATGAAGTGTGTGTGATGTCTCTAAAATGTCAGAAGGCTCTGCAGGCCTCAAAGCAAATCCGAACGGCTCTGAATCAAGCTTCGCTTTTAGAATCAGAACCAGAACCTGAACCCCCATCTTCAAAAATAAGGCACATGGCAAGCAGTATGGCCTTCTAGGCACCGTGGGCGATGGTGATCATTGAAATCCATAGCCAGAATGTGGCCAGTTAACATTTAATTAGCACATCATTTACATATGCTGAGCTTATCAGGATTATTGTAATTTTTTTATGGAATGTGTTCCAATCAGAACTTCAATTCATTTCCTGATATGATCAAATAGCTGCACTTAGATATTTCCATGTTTTCTTTGGATGGATTCAGAGTGTTGTGCTACACTAAAACAGGCAGAAAGTTAACAGAACAAAGGAATCACAACTTTGTGTAAGCTAAATCGCATTATCGGGGACAGGTTTTTATGAAAAACACATCATCTGAAGGAGAAGTGACACTTATATATATTGTTAGATATATATAGTGAATATATTGTGTATATTGTGAATGAATCAAAGAAAACAGCGACCGTTTAGCAGCACCCACAACAGAGACAATCTGTGACACTGGCACTTATTCCTAGCACTCTGTCCTAACATGTTTATCCCAGCAGTTTCACACCAATTCACACATCCAGACCCAGGAGTCATGTCAGTCTTATGACATTGCAGGTGTGAATCACAGGCACAGATATTCATGTTAGAGAGTGAGATATGCCACAGAGTGCACACTCATAAACACTAATAAAAGCATCCTCTACAGACACGCGTTGGTTTCTGTACCAGTGAAGGCATTTTTCTTGAAGATACATGACACAATACAAGGTAGTTATATTGTCCATAAAAAAACGCTCTCTGACATTTCATAATATAATATACTTTTTTTTCCACACTGGAAATGAGTCATCTGACTTGCCTAACATTCTCCAATAAATCGTCATATATAGTCAACTTATGCAGCAAGATGATATTTGCAGGGAAAAATGGCTACATGTTATACGTTTACAGTCACATCTTTTTGGTGGATCTCGCTGTAGACTTGTGAGAGGTGTTAAGCCTCATTGGAGATTTAAAATTAGATTTTAGACATAAAGAAGAGAAACAGGTACATTCAGTGGTGTTTAACTATTTCATAGCACAAGAATGTTCAGTTTTAGGGATTTTATACACTGATTCAAACACTTCATTTTTATTATTATTTTATGATATAAAAGAAACATAATCAAAACAATAAACTCAGAAGTAGAGGGAATGTAGGAACTACAAAGAAAAAAAAGAACAGAATGACTCAGAAAGAATAGAGCTTCCTGTCGAAAAAAAAAGAAAAAAGAATAGAAAATTATCAGTTCCACTTTCTTGCCCCCCCAAAACACACACACACACACACACACACACACACATATATATATATATATATAAACTAGCAATATATATATATATATATATATATATATATATATATGTATGTATATATATTTTGTTTGTTTCAAATATTCTTCCTACATATACATGCACCCCTGTGCAAATCCCAGGGCTATATTATGGTATTAGAGTGCTCTGTATTATCTACCCAATACACTGTATTTTTTCCCATACAGCTGCCATATGGCTACATGTATTTTTATCAACACCTTAAAGTCTGTTAGCTGTTTAAAGGACAAAAAGTCAAAGACAACCAGAATGTTTGATCATTTCAAAGTGTGCCCCCTTGTGTGTGTCATTAATTGAAATTGCTTGGTTATGCTTGTTCTTATTGTGTTCTGCAGTACACATGCGAACGCTTTAATGTTATTTTTTATGACTACTTTTAAATAAACTACTTCGAAAAGGAATGAAAGTATGAGCATAAACAAAGAGGTGTTTAAGAACAGAAGAAAAATGATTTCTAAAAAGGGAATGATGGGTAATACATGCCACGTTGGCACACAGCCTCCACACCCGTCAGAAAGACAGTACATCATTAGCATGTAGGCTAACCAGAGAGCTAACTCTAGCATAATGTTAAGAAGAAAGAAAGAAAGAAAGAAAGAAAGAAGGAAGGAATGAAAGAAAAAGGAAAAATGCAAATACATTAGGCTCTTTGAAATATTTAGCTTTACTATTGAGAGAAAATTGTGAGGTGTTAGATGCTAATTAGCACAAGTTGTCCTCCTCTCCCAAGGCCATGTCTTTGGCATCAAAAGAAAGACGGATGGAAATTACAAGTGAGAATCAACAACAAAGAAGCTACAAGCAAACAAAATATGAATAAAGAGAAAGTCTGAGAGAACACAGACCTCTGAACCCGGTTCATCCACCTCTTACAGAAGGAGCCGATTCTCTCAGCTGAGACACCAAAATCTTTAAATGATTTAAATGCCATTGCCCAATAAAACGGTTTCCCACGGCGACTGCTGGCCCAGTAATTTGGTCTGTAGTTACCACAGCGATAAGAGCGCCTGCTCAACGCCGATCGGCGGCAATAGTGGCGGAGAGAACAAGCATCACACGCCGCCACGGGAGCTATTAACAACCCAGCATGCACAGAGGGGACAGCGAGTGTCAGGGTGCTGTGTGTGTTTGTGTGTGTGTTTGCTCGCTTGTCACATTCACAATTACTAATTGTTTTGCTCATGGCGTCCAAATCCAGGAAGACAAAGGCACAAGTCACAGGATGTAGCAGCAACTGTACACTACACACACACACACAAATACACACACACAGCTGATGGGTGTAGATAAAATGTTGCTGCTGATACATGAAGCACCTTTTTCTTGCTTTCACACACATTTCATGCTTTCTCTCCTGATTAGGTGATGAAAAATTACTGTGTGTGTGTGTGTGTGTGTGTGTGTGTGTGTGTGTGTGTGTGTGTGTGTCTATAAGTGTGCAAGTCCTGGGGCTCAGATTAAATTGTCAAGTGGATCCTCTCCTGCCTCCGCATTCTCTTCATCCTTCTCTTTTTGTCTCTCTCCCTGTCTTTGTCTCTCTCTCTCTCATGCTCTCACATTCATTCTCTCCATCTCCCTCTCAATTTGAGCCAATTGTCTGCCTTAATGGCTTAACTAGACTTTCTATCACCCTGTGGCCTTCTGAAGTGTGTGTGCGTGTGCATTTTACAGTTATAAAGAACGCCCTGGCTTAAAACAGCACCATGACCACCTTAAGGCTTTGCAAGAAAAACACACTTTATCTCTCTATCCCTTGTGCTCTTCTACTTTTTTTTAAATAACCCCTCGTATTAAATGAGCCAAGCTGAGAGCTGGGGCCTTTTAATGCACAGCAAATCTAAATTTACTGCATTTAACTTTAAAACATGACACAAATATATTTACTAAACATGATTTTACGATGTATTACAAGTGCGCCTACATTGCTAACAACACATTCCTAGCAGGCACAGGTGAAAAACACCCATAAACTCCAGCATTGACTTGTAGGCAGGTTCTTGCCAAGAGTGTGAACAATAAACTGACTGCAGAAATGTTTTGGAAAATCAAAACAATTTATTAAACACAAGGGCACATAGGGAGCATAAACCTCCCCCAAGCCCAAAATCATCTTCTCTCACAAAGTAAAAGAAGCTTTTAAAAAATACAGGATTCAGAATTTGATCTGGATCAAGTTCTCCCTGTCCAAAGTGCTGCCTCTGGTAGAAATTTCATGGAACTCTGCACAGATCTTTTTGCGTATCCCTACTAACAAACACATAAGCTGAATAAAATAAGATAAAAATAGGGCATCAAAAGTATGTTTTTCCCCCTAACCTAAACACACCACACTCCCACGTTCTTGTTTTCTCCTGGCTTGCAAAAACCCAATTTGCAACTTCAAAGGTCACAGTTTACCATGTCAAAGTTCAAAGGCAGTACAAAAGGAAAGTAACACCTACAGCTGGAAAACCAGCACTGTTTGCATCTCTCACCCTTTCCTCTTCAGGGTCCTTTTTAAAAGCACCGGTACCTCTGCATATAATAATTACAATTTAACATGCATGATGCTTTCCAATATTTAATCCTGTTCAATTGGATTATTCTGTCTTTTAATCAGTATTAATGTGTTAATTGCAACTGGTGTTTATGACAATCAGCCATAACAATAACACCACTTGACCGGTCTTTGGCCGTTCTGTTACCTTTACAACATAGCCAGCATTACCAGTTTCAGCAGCTTTGTGTGGAGCTTGCATGTTCTCCCTGTGCTTGTTTGGGTTTCATCCAGGTACCCTGATTTTCTCCCACAGCCCAAAGACATGCACATTAGGTTAATAGGTAGTTCTAAATGTTCTGCAATTGACTGGCGAGCTGTTCATGGTGTACCTCACCTTCAGCCATAGTCAAATGAGATAGGTACCCTATAGGATTAAACAGCTCTCCCACTGTAAAAAAAATGTATACATTATAGAGGCTGTAGGACACTTCTTAGCTCTCACCATAATGTAATTACATTCAAAGTTTGGGTAGTCATGTCATGTCATTTTCTGAACCGCTTATTTCTAATTAGGGTCGCGGGGAGGCTGGCGCCCATCTCAGCCGACTCCGGGCGAGGGCAGAGTACACCCCGGACAGCTCGCCAGGCCATCGCAGGGCAGTTTGGGTAGTAAGCAATGATATTTTCCAAACAGTCTTTAGCGCTAATTCCATATGCTAAATGGTGTATGATGTTTTCCTGTTGTTTGGCAAGGTACTACAATAAATAATGTGTGTATTTAATGGCAAATTCTGGTCTGTGGTCTAAACAAAAGAAGTTAAGAAGACTTTGTGACAAGCTCACTGGTTAACCAACCCGTTGCATCATTAGTGCAAAACCCAGACAGTCCCAGTCAACGGAACAGGAGACCCATAACAGGCAAATGGAAATACTGCTAATTATGGGCAAACACACACACCCACGCACAAGCACAGACGCACACGCACACACACGCACACACACACACACACACACACACACACAAAATGTTGAAAAGCAGCTGGGGAAGTAGACAACGTGTAATTTCCTGAGTTTAAAAACTGCGCAGCTGAGAAAGCTGACAAGCATGCGTGCGCATGTGGAGTCCAAAAACAGTGTGATCGTTTTTTTTTTTTTTATAATAATCACACGAGCAGCCGCACTCTTCTGCTTGTTTGACAGCTGCTTCCTCGTTCGCTGTGTGGGACGACAGGTGATGTTTTAATACCAGTCATCAGGAAAATCACCCTGATCCTAATTAAGCTTATTGCAGATCCAGAAACGAGTTATTCAGCTCAGTGTGGCACACACAGCATCTCGATTCTCCTCCATTTCCTGCGTCTGTCGTTATCTTTATTTCTCTTGCCTCTATCCTGTTATTTCCCAGCTTTTCTTGTGCATGATAGTATTCCAGATAGAACACCAGCCGTATCTAATCGCTTGGATGTCTTGATAGTTGTTATTTTCATGTCTTATATAGGGCGTGATGTCCACGGCAAAGGAATTCCCATAATGCACTGCAACCTTGACAGTTTTTGCATGGAGAAATCAAATAACCGTACATCAAAACATTTGCTCAGTGTCCTTTAGTCAAGTGACAATTATGTATGCACTGGGCTGTTACTTTCTAGAGTATGTATGATATGTGCTAATCTGTTGAATAACAAACAAATGTAAGTATGTATACGTTGTGAATGAATGTAGTTTATCTTTAAAAATATCTTTAAAATGCCTAATTGGGTTTGACAAAAATTACCAGCATAGTTCTAGTCTTATGCTGTATCGCAATTTAGCATCCCTACACTTGCTATTTTGAGTGCATAAGTGTGTTCACACTGAGAAGTAAAATATAGCAACACAGTGTGCTTCGAGTACCCAGATGATGTACTCAGAATGGTGAGAATGCTGCGTTTGCAGCACACTTCTCCCTCTCAATGCTCGCCATCCTTGCTGCATAACAAAAGGGGAGGGGTCGCCAAACTCTGTTCAACCACTTGGAGGAGGGCATGTCATCAGTCTTGATGGCTACATAACTACCACATTGTATGAAATATCTATGCACACAAGGAAGGAAGTACAAACATGTTTATGTTTAAAAGGTGAGCAGTAACAAACTGGTGAGTTATGGAGCAATCAAGGTTAAAAGCTGCGATTGTCATTTCAAGTAGGTGCACAGGTATTCGATTTGAGAGTCCTCAGGAACATCATTACTGAAATTCACACACTACAAAGGTAAACACAGTATACACATTGTTCTACATGGGTTCAAGTCCTGAGCTCAGGCATTTCTATGTGGAGTTTGCATGTTCTCCTTGTGCCTTTCATGGGTTTCCATCAGGTACTCCGGTTTCCTCCCACAGTCCAAGGACATACAAATTAGGCTAAATGGCTGTTCCAAATTGACCCCTGGAGTGAATGTGAATAATTCTGTGTGTGTTGACATGCACTAGTCTGGCATGCTGTTCAGGGTGTACCCCGCCATCACCCAGTGTTGGCTGAGATAGGCAGCCTCCCTGTGACATGAGTAGTAGGATTAAGCGGTTTGGCAAATGAGTGAGTGAGTGAGTACATCACATGGACGTGTACAGAGAGCGAGATACAGTGTTACATTTAATTTGCATGAGGAATAAAAATATAGCTGTACAATATTGCAAAAAAAGACACTGTAGAACCTGAATTCAGTCAAATGAATGCATCATGTATCTGACATTATATTTCAAATACATAATATAATTTCTGATCATTTTGCTAAATGTTAGCATCCATATCTCTGGAGCCAATCCCAGCTAACTTTTGGTGAGAGGCAGAGTGCACCCTGAACAGGTCTCCAGTTTATCACAGAACTTATACAGACACAGACAACCATTCACACTCACATTCACTCCCCTCACACTCTGGATTATGGGAGAAAACTGGAGTAACCAGAGGAACCCACATAAGCAAGGAGAAAAGATGCATATTCCACACAGAAAGACCCCGCCATCACGGTGGCACAGTGGTTAGTACATTTGCCTCACAGCAAGAAGGTCCCAGGTTTGATTCCTGGGCTTAGGTAGGCTGATTGGCGGCCTGACGAGCTGTTTAGGGTGTCCCCCAACTTCGCTCAGAGTCCACTGAGATGGGCGCTAGCCTCCCCACGAACCTAATTAAGATTAAGCGGCTAAGAAAATTAATGAATGAAGACCCCGCCCTGGCAGACCACCACCAAGAACCCCAAATGGGGATGCATTTAAAAATAAATCTACTGCACATACAATAAAACTATAATTAAAAAATAAAGTATTAACAAAATATTTTTAATGAAAAATAAAAGATTGACTTAAAACCAAAACAAGAAACAGCATAGAGCAGTGTGAGTGTGTGTGTGTGTGTGTGTGTGTGTGTGTGTGTGTGTGTGTGTGTGTGTGTGCTGCACAAAGAAATGTTGCGTTAATCACTCCACTTGTTCTGAGTGCTGCGATTAGGACCGGGTTGCCATGGCAACGCTTAGAATGGTTAAAAAAAAAACAGATGAAATAAAACATAAAGCAGTAAATGTCAGACTCGCTAATGAATGTGCCGAGATGCAGCATTCGCCCGCTAACGAGCAACACACACGCGCGCACACTCTGTGCTAAGTCAGATGTTTTGCTTCACATCAGAGCTCAAACACTCGCCTAACGAGATACAAAAAATATGCATTTATTAAAAGTTTTAGTAAACAAGCAATAAGTTTGCTAATGTGAAGTGCACTTGATTTAAAATGCAGGCTCAAAAGAAAAACATTATCTCCGATATGCACAATGTACTGTTTCAAATCCATAACTTTTATAATAATTGAATAAAAAATGTGTTACTTAAAAATAGAACACATATGTAATCACTAATATGGAGAATATTTATTGAAAAGCTAAGAACTCGTCTTAGGTGTTGGCACTTTCCCTTTCCCATTATAGATTTAAGAGGAAGTGGCTTATCTCTTCACATTCCATTCAAAAGCAAACCGTCATTCGGAAATAAACTAAAACTTTAATTGAATGAAAAACTGTAGCGAAGTAAGGAATAAAACATGTCAAATCATGTTTAGGGAAAACAATCACTGTCAGGAAAGGTAACATTAACTCCACTCTGCACCTGAGCATGCAGTAGCTTATGTTTATCAGTGACTGCAAACTTCTGTCAGGCTGAAAAAAGTACAGAGCACCCACTGCTGGGCCTGCTGTGATAAAATGCTTCAAAAATGTATCTAATCTCACAAATATATTATTTTAAGAACCCTTAAAATTCCTGGTTCCTGAATTTCACTCAGATCATCTACTTAAATTGAATAGAGCCTTCCGTGTTCAAAGTCCCACCTCTGAGTGTCATTTCATGAAAATCCACATAATTTTGTATATAATCCTGCTAACCATCAAACACACAAACTTAACCAAAATACAACCTCCCAGGCAGAGGTAACCATACACTATCACGGAACCAAAATGAGTTTTATTCTCTTTCCTAGTATCAACTCACTAATATACATGCCTCATGATAATTTTAGTCTTTCCCCTGTGAATTGTTTTGAAAGACCTGAGCAAAGTCAAACTGTCTCAAGTTCCAGCACTTTAAGGTTGTGAGCAAAAAAAAAAAAAAAAACACCAACAACAACAAAAACAGAGATATAACAAAACAGAAACCTTTGAAAAAGAACCAGCTGTTCCTATGGAGACGTCCTAAGTGTCGCCTGAAGGTCCAAAGTGTCAAATATATTGTACTGTACCCATCCCTGTAGAGGGATTTGTTCCTCACCAAGATATTAACACACACACACACACACACACACACACACACACACACACACACACACACACACACAGTCAGCAGTATCAGATAATTGCCCAAATCCTTCTGACATTCCCCCTTCCCTTCTTCTGTTGCCAAGGCAACCAGGGCGGAGACTGGTTACTGTACAACTTCAAATTACTTGCTGTCTTTTTTGGTGTTACATGGACCAAATGTCCTCATAAGCACAGTAACATGATAAAACCCAAAACACACACATACACACACAAACACCTACACACAGCCACACACACACACACACACACACACACATATACCCTCAGCATGTTTCCAGGAGTCATGCCTCATGATTCTGGAGAAAAGCCACTACCAGCATGTCCATTGAGTGTATCTGTGTGTGTGTGTGTGTGTGTGTGTGTTAGCAGAGAGAGATTAATTTCAGACATCAGGAGAGATGATAACGACCTCAACCTGGATCATCATCAAAACCGCCACAAGTGAGCTCGCCCTGGCCTGCACTTCACCTCTGTGTGTGTGTGTGTGTGTGTTTGTGAGTGTGTGCACGTGTATGTGTGTGTTTGTGTGCATGTGTGTGTGTGTGTGTGTGAGAGAGAGAGAGAGAGAGACATGCAGCTTCTCCACAGAAGGTTCTTCATCTGACAGTTTCCCATCTGTTCTTCTGTGTTTGTCTCTCTCTCCATCTCTGTCTGTATTTCTGTCTCTGTGTTACAGCTCCAACTCACACAGAGACAGTTTCAAGGACACTCACACACAACCTTAACATACAAGAACACACACACACACACACACACACACACACACACACACACACACACACACACACACACACACATTTATTACTGATTTACACCTGCTGTTTAATACTACATTTACTATATACTATATATTACCACTATATTATTATACTATACAATATTGACTATTATATTTATATAATGGGCGGCAAGGTGGCTACGCAGCAAGAAGGTCCTGGGTTTGAGTCTCGAGATCGGCGAGGGCATTTCTGTGTGGAGTTTGCATGTTTCCTCTGGTACTCCAGTTTCCTCCCACAATCCAAATACATGCACATTAGACTAATTGGCTGTTCAAATTGCCCCTAGGTGTGAGTGTGAATCATGTGCGTGTTGGCCCGGGGATGGTCTGGCGAGCTATTCAGGTTGTACCCCGCCTTCGTCCAGTGTCGGCTGAGATAGGAACAGCCACCCTGTGACCCTAATACGATTCAGCAAATAAGTGAGTGAGTATATTTACGTTATATATGATACATTTTAATGTATTTTTGAATAAAGTTTTTTTGCCACAATCCATATAACTATTAGCAATAATTTACAAGTGTAACATTGTGTACTGTAATACAATTTATTAGTTTATTTTTTTAATTATTGTAACGTTTTATTATATTTATTCAGCCCTGGATTTAAACACAAAAAAGGTAAATAATAAAAGATTTATTCTGTTTATAATACTGTGTTAGTTGCTGAGGAGATAACACTGAAGCTGACGTACGTAAGAATGTAAGCAGCGCTCCATTGCTTCCGGCATTATGACTCATAGGAGGATTCGGTTTTATGACTAGAGACAGTGTTTTGCGGCGAAAAGCCTTAAATCACATACACAATTTTTTCTGAAAAAAGAGCAAAAAGTGGCTTGTTTAGTAAGGAGTTCGGAAGGCAAGCATTTCAGCCTGTACAGTATATACAGGTCAGGGAGAAAAAGAGATTGACAACAATTAATGCAGAAGCAGATGGCAGAGTCCACATAAAATGGATACATCTCTCCACTCTTTCTTCTTCTCTTTCTCGCTCTCACATAGTTGATTTTCAGAACATTTTCACACGTCTTTTACAGGAACAGCGAGAAACTGCCCAAGACAAAAAGTGCGAGAACGGAACGAACAGAACGAATCATGTAGCAAATGAAATCAACAGTCTGACTTCAGCATCTACACACACACACACACACACACACACACACACACACACATACAGTCATGAACCAGTGGAAATGAAAAAAGGCAATGAAGGAAGTGAGCCATATGCTGGTAATGTACTTAAAAGCTTTGCTGACAGACAGACACATGTGCACACGCACACATACACACATACACACGCACACACACACACACATGATGGAGGATAAGAACTGATAAGGCGAAGCCTCAAAGCCAATCGTTAGAACTCACACCCGCTGTGCTGCACCATTCAATGTGTCTCATCAGTTCCGTGTGTGTGTGTGTGTGTTTGTGTGTGTTTGCTCAGATCAAAGTCTGATGTTACTGATGTCGATTTATTCATATATCGTGGCGCTATGATGTGTGTGTGTGTGTGTGTGTGTGTGTGTGTGTGTGTGTGTGTGTGTGTGTGTGTGGGGAAGAGTGACACAGGTGCTCAGTCGCTACATTTGATGCTTTGTATACGAGAAGCACTTTATCCACAGCCTGATGCGTCTGAAAGAAGAGAAAGATAGAGACAGGGGGGAGAGAGTGAGAGAGAGAGAGAGAGAGAGAGAGAGAGAGAGAGAGAGAGCACTCTTCTAACTGCTGCATTGATCTCTTGTTCAGGGAGGGGGATAGACACTGAGACGCACATATTAGGATGCAAAAACAGGCACACAACTAAAGACAAGAGGCCAAGGACATGCTTCTTCTTTTGTGTGTGTTTTGTGTGTGTGTGTGTGTGTGTGTGTGTGTGTGTGTGTGTGTGTGTGTGTGTGAATGTGTGTCCATCCATGGTAATCAGAATTTAAGGCCAACTCCACCTGTTCATTCTACACCCCATTATTACCCCACGGTACACATTATCACACACTACACAGGTCATAAACACCATCACTCTGTCCCAAACCACTACACATTTCACCATACAGGCCATCTTAATCCAGTGACAAACATCTCACCCTTATCAATCTGTTGTGTACATGACAAGAAGTGAAGGAGAAAAGAGAAGAGAAGGGGGTGATCACACTAGAGGTGCGATCGAAAAGCAGCAGATGCAAACGCCAATTCGCGGCTGTCGCCTTTCATTCTCAGATTTGTGGCGCACCATTTCCGTCATCGCATTTTGATCACCTGATTTGTGATGTAATTCCAAAAAAATTCTGCAAATGTCACAAAACGCGGCTCTGATGCGGAGTAGTCTCAAACTCAAACAGTCCGTACATGTTGTGAGAAGGTCGCAACGTTGTTGTTTTGCTTGCAAATTATTCAATTTTCATTCGCAAGGAAAAGCGACAAGTTGGATACTGCCCCACAGAAAGTTTGATTCTTGCTGTCATCCGCTACATATCGTCTATGTTGTCATCATTCATATTTTATTTGCATTTTGTTAATAACGCTAATAACGTGCAAATAAAAAGCGAATGGTTTGAGAACAAAAGCAAACAAAATGTGACATATGTATAGGAGACTTGCTTTGTTTTCACCAAACATCTGCAAACCAATCACCAATTACTCGCAAATCAGTCGCAATAATTGTCTTGTGACCTTCTTGTGACTTTTGCGGGATATACATATATATACTGCAAAATATTCGCTTGCATGTGGAGAAGCAAAACATCTTGATGCAAATTAAAAAATTCGCAAAAAAAAGAAGCAAAAAATTTATTTGCATCAGGTGCTTTTCTATCTCACCTCTAGTGTGATTACTCCTAAGCAAAGAGAAGAGAAGCAAAGAGAGGAGAAGAGAACAAAGGAGAAGAGAAGAGAACAAAGGAGAAGAGAAGAAAGAGAGGAGAAGGTAGAAGAGAAAAGAGGAGAGGAACAGAGAAGAGAAAAGAGAAGAAAGGAGAAGAAAGAAGAAGGGAAGAGAAGAATGGAGAAGAGAAGAGAAGAGAAGAGAAGAGAAGAGAAGAGAAGCGAAGAGAAGAGAAGAGAAGAAAGGGGAGGATAAAAGAAGAGAAGGAAAGTGAAAAAAGGAGAAGGAAAGAGAAGTGAAGAAAAGAGAAGAAAGGAGAAGAGAAAAGAAGAAACGGGAAGGAAAGAGAAGAGAAGAAAAGAGAAGAAAGGAGAAGAGAAAAGAAGAGAAGGAGAAGGAAAGAGAAGAGAAGAGAAGAAAGAAGAGAAAAGAAGAGAAGGAGAAGGAAAGAAAAGAGAAAAAAAGAGAAGAAAGAAGAGAGAAGAGGAGAAGAAAAGAGAAGGAAAGAGAAGAAAAGAAAAGAGAAGAAAGGAGAAGAGAAAATAAGAAAGGAGAAGGAAAGAGAAGAAAAGAAAAGAGAAAAAAGGAGAAGAGAAAAGAAGAGAAGGAAAGAGAAGAGAAGAAAAGAGAAGGAAAGAGAAGAGAAGAAAAGAGAAGAAAGGAGAAGAAAGAGAAAAGAAGAAACGAGAAGGAAAGAGAAGAGAAGAAAAGAGAAGAAAAGAGAAGAAAGGAGAAGAGGAAAGAAGAGAAGAACAGAGAAGGAAAGAGAAGAAAGAAGAAGAGAAAAGAGGAGAAGAAAGGAGAAGGAAAGAGAAGAGAAGAAAAGAGAAGAAGGGAGAAGAGAAAAGAAGAGAAGGAGAAGAAAGGAGAAGAGTAAAGAAGAGAAGAAAGGAGAAGAGTAAAGTGGTGGCTCAGTGGTTAGGGCCCCGGCTTAGTGATTTGAAGGTTGGGGGTTCAAGCCCTGATATGGCCAACCTGCCACTGCTGGGCCCTTGAGCAAAACCCTTAACCTTCAACTGCTCAGATGTATAAAAATAATAAATGTAAGTTGCTCTGGATTAGGGTGTGTCAAATGCCATAAATGTAAATGTAGAAAAGAAGAGAGATGAGATGAGAGCAGATGAGCCGAGCTGAGCCGAGAAGAGATGAGACAAGGGAGATGGATTTAAACTGAATCCAACGGAATCGAATCAGGGCCAGTAATAGAAAAGGAAATGGACCGTGTCTCTTAATTGGCCTAATACAAAAATAGCAAATACAATGCATTTTATCCCCGTTATAAATTTGTACTCACAAGCTACTTGTGTGTGTGTGTGTGTGTGTGTGTGTGTGTGTGTGTGTGTGTGTGTGGAATAAGTAAGCGTGCTGTGTGTTAATTAAAGACCTATGTGGCTCAAGGTTACTCACCTATAAAGCTCAGGAAAGCTTCCCGCTGTTTCTATTAAGCTTCATATTTAAGATGAATACATTAGCACAAATCTTTCTTTCACTTTCTCTCAGGCTATTATCACATGAAGTATTCTTTCGTTCTTTCCCCCTCTTTAAAATCATCTTCTAACACTTCCTAAAGGAAAGGGAATTCAAGGTGTCCAACATGTACTCACAGCTAAGTGACGAGATAAAAACACTTCAGGAAAGGCTTTTATATACTGTACGGATTCCAATCATCATGGTTAGGATAAAAACAAGGAAGCAATAAGAGCATGTTGAAACTCACTCATTTACCAAGTCCGTTAATCCTATTAGGGCGGGAAGGCTGGAGCCTATCTCAGCTGACATTAGGCGAAGGCGAGGTACACCCTGAACAGCTCACCAGACCATCGCTCAACCAACAGACACAACAATTAGGGGTGATTTCGAACAGCCAGTTAGCCTAATGAGCATATCTTTTGACTGTGGGATAAAATGGAGTACCGGGAGTACCGAGCTTGGGACTCGAACCTAGGACCTTCTTGCTGTGATGCATGTTGCAACTGTCTGATACAAAATGACTAAAATATAAAAATGGAGTTGGGTGCATTAATTATTAATTAAACCGTCATCTGGTGCCAAAATTATAGCATGTGTAATCTGATTTCTTCTCATACATACAAGTCACATAAACAAATAAACTTCAACATGTTTATATGATGTAGGAAAAAATTCCCAAGGTAGTTTTTTTTCCTCTTTGAGATCTTACAGTGTGTAGACACACTATTTTTCCCCCCACAAAAGCACACTGAATGTGTCTCAGAGGCACACAGCTCAGAAGAACAACAAATCAATGCAATTGACTAACAAGCACTTTGTTAGAAGCGGCTAACGCGACTTCAGGCAGAATAAATACAAAGACATGAAGTGCAAACAGACGTCGTGGAGCTTCTCCTGGCCATCACTCTCAGTCAGCTGAGACCGCAAGAGGAATCCAATCCACACCTCAAGTCACTAATCCAATTACATGCAGTCCACAGAGAGCCCCGGCACATTTTCAACCAATCAGTAAACAGTATAGATCCCTTCGTCCCACCCCATTTGTTCTCGCAAGGCTGCTGTCACTTATGTTTATCAATATCTAAGATTCTTTTATGTATGTGTGTGTGTGTGTGTGTGTGTGTGTGTGTGTGTGTGTGTGTGTGAGAGAGAGAGAGACCAAATCAGACAGACAGTAGGGAGATTGATAGAGTGATTAAGCAGATTAAACTGATCTAAATGTCAGCAGTGATTACTACACTTAGAATGAGATTTCACACACACACGTGCGTGCGCACACACGCACACACACACACGCACACACACACACACAGAATGCAGTTGAAGAACCTCCATGATGACAGATGTGTTCCATCACCCAATAAATTGAATAATCTTAAGCGTTTCTGGTCAATTAGTGTATGTTAGTGTGTGTGTGTGTGTGTGTGTGTGTCTGTGTGTGGACAGGACATGTCATTATCGAAGTCAGAGCTAAGTCAAGTGGAGAAAAGTTAAAGAGGCCATGCTTTTTTTATGACTGTGTGTGTGTGTGTGTGTGTGTGTGTACATGCTACCATTCACTGACAGGCTCAATTCAGACACTATATTAACAGATGTTTCAGGTGATTAGATCTTAAGTGGACTTGTGCTAAATGCTGGGGTCACATATGTGCTGGTAGTCTTTGTGGCTGGGGACAAATGTGGCCTTATAACATTTGTAGTGTTATCGCATCAGTTTCCGCAAGCGTCCCAAAGACCATTTTTAAAAGACATTTTTGGCTGTAGATTGGTTTTGTTGATTCTGGTCGGTCAGTTATGGCATTCTACAGTTTTCCTGTATAACAGACCGTTAGTATGGACCACGTTCCCAGTGGAAGCAGTAGCATTGATTTTATATCAATACAATCATTCTTAAATAAATATTTTGTGTCCAATGATTGATTTCTTTAGTAAAGTGGCCATGTAATGAGAGGGATAGAACAGTACAGCAAGCTGATCATTATAGTCAAATAATCCCCTACAGACCAATTCAAGAAAGATGCATCTAGTGAAGGTTTACTTTGAGATAATGACCAGCTGTACATTAATCCTTCATTCATTCATATTCTGAGCCGTTAATCCTAATTAGGGTTGCGGGGAGACCGACTCTGGGCTAGAGCAGAGTACACCCTGGACAGCTCGCAGGGCAGAAACTCTTTTCAAAAGTCAGCAATAGATCTTTTACATGCCTCTCACCACAGACAGTGAGAGACATGGCCGGCCTTTGATAACCCAGTTAGCTGCACTGGGAGGTCAGCAGTGAGAACTCAGTGACAGTGGGGCTTGAAACCCCAACCTTCAGCACCCTACCACCGGGCCACCACTGCACCAGTAATCCTTTCTTATCATATTAAAAGATGCAAACTGGGCTCCTGTGTGGTGCAGGAAAGAAGGATTCAAATCCTGACATCACCCATGTCCAAGAGTCTGAGAGAGCTAAACTGGCTATGATATCTGGTTGAGAGTCATTCAAAGCAGCATTATTTAATTGTGAGCTCAGGTTTGGAGAAGAGGGTAGACAGGTCAGAGAGAGGCAGCCAAGTGGCAAAGTAGCATTTTCGCATCACAGCAAGACGGTTCAAGCCCCATCGTCAGCAAGGATGTTTTGTGTTTTTTGTGCTTGTGTGGGATTCCTCAGAGTACTCTGGTCTCCTCCAGTCCAAAGACATGCACATGAGGCTAACTGACTGTTTCAGTCTCTGAGTCCATGCTCTGTTGATTAAGCCCAACCGTCTCTGCTAAAATAAAGACATAGTGGAAAATACACAAAATTCCACACAGCCACATATATGGATTTTATCAGCAAATGCTGTCTATACATGGTCTGAAGTGACATCAGGGTACTTTTGAATTAGTTGGCAACACTGCTACTGATGACATGCGATCACAACTGGTTACTGAAGACACATTTGAGATGTGAAAATACCTGGTGAGAACTGATATCCTCTCCTCTCTTCTGACAGAGAGAGAGAGAGAGAGAGAGAGAGCGAGAGAGAAAGATTTTTTTTTTTACCTAAAATAGAGGACAGTGATTAGTACACACCCACACACACACTCACACACACACACACACACACACACAGTAGGAAGGAGCTATCCAATTCTATTAGTGAATACCTGTGTGTGAAAAGGTCAAAAATGTGTGTGTGTGTGTGTGTGTGTGTGTGTGTGTGTGTGTGTGGATATGTATGTGAATGTGTGTGTGTGTGGATATGTATGTGAATGTGTGTGTGTGTGTGTGTGTGTGTGTGTGTGTGTGTGTGTAAAAGGTCAGCGCCCTAAAACTGTCAGCTGCAGCTGAGTTTGAACCTTACCAGGCTCCAGCCAAAAATATCTCGTGTGCAAACACACACACACACACACACACACACACACACACACACACACACACACACACACAGCAGAGCAGTGAA
>JAQMYF010000024.1:18950488-18961946 GCA_030014195.1 Neosilurus mollespiculum
TTATAAGGGAATAATTCTTTATATAACTGCCGTCAGCATTTGACTGACAGAGAAAACTGAGATTTATATCTTTAAGCAGAAGGGACACACACACACACACACACACACACACACACACACACACACACACACCGTGAGACCATTCAACACTCCAGGGTATTTTACGATGCAGCAGAAAGAAGAGGTGCTTACGTACAGTACACGACTGATGGGGTTACAGAAAGGTCACAGTGAACTGAGCTGTACAGCTATTACTGTCTTCATGCTACTTTCTAATCACTGGTTTTCTGATAACAAATAATCCTGTATTTAAAAAACCAGCAGTTAACTGGAGATAAAGATGATAAAATCAGAATCCATGACCAAATTTTCACATTGTTATGCCATTACTTTTAATTTTTTAAATAAAACACTTTTAAGGGGAAAAGGTACTGTTCTTCACTTCTTCATACATACAACAGAGTGCATGAGTGCACAGATATAATTGATGTTTACGGAGTAAGAATGTGCTACATCCTCATTATAAAGTATATGCAGTCCTCATTATATGAAACCTTGCCTCTCTCTCACACACAGACACACAAACACACACACACACACACAGAGAGAGAGAGAGAGAGAGAGAGAGAGAGAGAGATACACATGAATGAGAAAAGGGACTTGGGGGAAAGAGAATGAGAAAGAAGTAGAAGTGTCTGGAGAAGTTTGTGCAAACTTTTCCACTCCTTACACACACACACACACACACACGAAATGAAATCAGACCGTCACAACCTCAGCCAGTAGTTAACTCACCACAGCCATCAGAATACTGTTTACTATAAAACTTCCGCCAATCATAACATGGAGCTGTGACCCATCACTCGAACAATGACATACACATTTCAACTCAGCCCCGATTGTTTTTTGTTTCTATTGCATCGTAAGCTTATTAAGATACTATTGAGCAGAGCTGGAAAAATATAATTAATCATAACAAACGTAATAATTTTTAGCACACTGTGTTGTCTCATTACAACGTATGCTTTGCCATATAACATGGGTCGGTATTCAGTTCCAAATTATCCCACACACAACACTGTTAGTGCTGAAAGGTACCATGGACAAATCCAGCATCCACTCACATTTCAGGCAAAAAAAATTCATAGGATACTCCAAAACATTTCAGAATTACTCCTGAATCTCATCGTCTCATCATTTGCACAATCATTAACCCCTATTACAGTTGCGGCGAGTCTGTCTGTGGCTGTATCCGAATAGTTAGAGAAGCGGGTTTGGGACCAAAAGGCCGCTGGCTGGATTTCTGAACCAGCAGGAAAAATGTGTGGCACGGGAGGGGTGTGTGTGTGTGTGTGTGTGTGTGTGTGTGTGTGTGTGTGTGTGTGTAAGAAACACCTTCCCTTCCTCCACCTTCATGGCTAAAGTGCCCTTGAACAAGGCACCTAACCCCCAGCCGCACTCCGGGCACTGCAGTGTGTGGAAGCCCACTGCTGAAGGTGTGTATGCTCACTGTTTACGTGTGCGTGTGTTTTCACTTTGAATGGGTTGTGCAGAAGCCAAATTCCCGTTGAGGGATTATTATAGTAAATCAAAATAAAAATTTTAAAAATGAAAAAATGTCAAATTTCTCTTTATGGGAACTCAAAACCTAGTCTATACAATCCCAGAAATCCATCCTGTCAGGAATGTTCACCAAATCAATAAGGTGCTAGTTCGAGTGTAATCGTTAAGCTGCAGGCTAAATATGTATTCATGATGAAACTGGATGAAATGATATCCAGTGTTATGCAAGCTAACTGGACAGGAAACGGAATATTGTTGCCATTTGTGTAATCGCATGGCACAGCAAACAACACTGTAACACATGCTAACAAACGTGCTGTTCTAGCCTATTTCAATAGATGCATAATATTATACTCATAAAGACATGACCATTAACCTTTCTCTGATTTTACTGATTGCATTTGCACTGTACAACGTTATGATGAAAATCAGAATTCCAGAGGTCAGGCGACCTAAGCTCGTCATCAACAAACCCCTCCAGTCCAGCTTGTCCCTCTATTATTTACAATTATGGCATTTGGTAGATGCCCTTATCCAGAGCAACTTATATATTGATCTTCTTTATATAGCTATTATGGTCCTTGCTCAAGTTTGGTGGTAATGAGACCCGAACCCCTGACCTTCTGAGCAGTAATCCATAGCATTGAGCCATCACTGCAATCTTATACTCCATACTGAGTGAAAGGTCAGGAATGAGCTTTCCTGGTTCATAAAGTGGAACTCGGCCAGGTTAACAGACCCACAATGTGACATGATATCAATGACATAACATGAAAATTAGTGACTAAAAACTGATTGTGCAATTGTTACCATTCAAATTTCTTTCTTAATTTTTGTTTTTGTGCAGGCACCCCATGGCCCCCACCCATGGGTGGCCCCCACCCATGTAGCTGCCTGCACTGAATGTGTCCTTCGCAAAAAAAAAATCAATCCCATAATTCTGCGTGCGTTTATGTTTTGTCTGTGTGTGCATGTGTGTTCCTTCCTACAATATTATTGATTTAAATATCAGCCAGGAAGAAAGAAAAGTTGTAATTATAACAGCAAGTAGAGATGAACTCACATCTCAGTGTTGATGAAGTGTCATAACACACACACACACACACACACACACACACACACACACACACACACACACACACACACACGCATCTACTCAGATGTTGCAAGTAAACACCTGGTGAAAACTAATTATCTACACATCATGCAATTGGGGCCAATATGCATGTAGTGTTAGTGATACACTTCATACACACACACACACACTCACACACACCTCTATGACTCTCATGACAGAGTTCATTTGTGAGCCGGCAGGAAATTAAAACTCTAAACATGCCAATGACGCATCATTAGGAAGAGCAGTAGTAATAAATAAGCACCTAGAGAGAGAGAGAGAGAGAGAGAGAGAGAGAGAGAGAGAGAGAGAGAGAGAGAGAGAGAGGTATTTTGAGCAACATCATAATAATCTGTACGCTGCACAAGGCTCAAGAAGTGGCACACTTAAAGTTTTGCCCTTCAGACTTCCTCTACAAGCTCAGACTATGTGACGGTGCATGCAACACACACACACACACACACACACACACACACACACACACACAATGTGAATCTGCTGTGTCTGAATCCTGGTATTTGTGGCTACATTATGATATTTAGTAGAAAGTGGTTGTGTTTGATGCTAGAATGATGACATTATGGTTGGAGAGGATCGGTATTTGATGCTGTGATTACATTAGGTTGAAGAATACTGTGACTGGTGCTGAATGATGAAGTTTGGTAAAAAATATATATAAATAAATAAATAAATAAATAAATTGTTGGTGTTTGATGGTGAATAATGATAACTGGTGAATTACAGTGTATGCTGTGTCTGTGCTGGTGTTTGACAGTAAATGTTAGGGATTGATGGTGACATGCTTTGCTGGAGAACCCTGGTGTTTAGTCATGGTAGCTGGTGCTCAATGGTGCATGAATATATCTGATAGAGACTTTAGAGCTTGCTGGTGAATGCTTTGGATAGTGCATTGTGGTGTTTGTTGTTTAGAGTCTACATAAAATTTGTGCCAGTTCACACTTAAAACGGACTGAATTAAGGTTTAGTTCATACAGCTCCAACTGAACAACTTCATGTTCATAGTTTGTTTTTTTACATTTTTGAACTAAGTTCCCATTTCCAAAAATGAACTAGTTCATATTGATTTGTTCCGTTTTGGTTAAATTCTATTTTAGTAGATCCTCCTACCCATGCATCGCCACCTCCGAATCACTGCACTGTGAACTGTGATGCCTTGTCCACATCTGACCAGCAATCTAATGCTATTTATATATATATAAATATATACACACTAGACATTTTGACAAGCATTTTTAAACTTAATTTTTTCAAAAATAAACTGAGGCCTACCATGTAAAACCTTAAATCTGAACTGCAAATGTTTGTTGCTTTAACATATATCTTCCAAGGTTTCCTGACCTGTAATCTTGCCATAAAAAAAAAACGATGCTAACATTTCTACATGAGTTTGACAGACGTCCTAACTTACGCAAGGAGTAATTTGAAATCAGTTTCTCTGGCAATTATTCCTTACTGTGAATATAGTTTTCAGCTTTTTTAAATACCGATTCATACATACTTTATTCTGCAACACTGTTTTTGTGTTTTTGAGTTTTTGAGCTGTTACTCTTGGCACATTTAAGTGTTCAATATGGACATGTTTGGGTTGTTACAAAATGAATCAACAATCTAAAATGTAATTGATACTGCCCATGCTGTCTCTCTATTCAATGACCAACATTTATTTAAAAGAAGATATACAATTTCATGACAACTGATGAAATACACACAATTCTGTCAGTGCTTACATAAAAGACCTGTTTAGCTTTTTGTGACTCATATCTCATATATTACAGACGAGCACTGAACAAGTGCAGTGTTCACTATCGTCAGAGTGAAGTTCAAATCCTACGTTTATCATTTACTAAATCATTCAGCTTAGCATTCACAAAAAAACTCATGCACAAAAATGTCTATATGATTCAGTGGATTTTAAAAATAGCACAAGATTTTAGGTCAAACCTCTCTTCTAACCTCCCTCCCTTCCTCCCCCTCTCTTTCCTCTCTAAGACTTAATGGGGAACAACAAAGGAAATCATTGATTAACACTAGACCTAATGAAGCAAAAGACAGTCAATAGACACACACACAGCTGTCAGTTTTACATAATGTTCCCCTGGCTACTCCTCTGTGGTATGCTCTATTTGAAGTAAAATGACAGAATGACACACCGAAAAAATGTGTGTGTGTGTGTGTGTGTGTGTGTGTGTGTGTGTGTGTGTGTGTGTGTGTACTGCTTGGGCAGATTTCTGCTGTGTTAGACATATACCAGAGTAAATGAATAGAGTGCTCTCTCTATTGCTTTATGAATCACACACACACACACACACACACACACACTTATTTGAATTTAAATAAGAAAGTAATGGTATTTACCATCCAAATATTTGCTGAAATATTTCAATCAGCACAATATTCACATTCATTCATTCATTCATCCATTAATTCCTTAATTTATATATTTATCCATACATTCATTCATTCCTTCATTCATTCACTGAACTGCTTAATCTTACTAGGGTGCCAAAAAAGAAAAAAAATCCGACTCTGGGTGAAGGAAGAGTACACTGTCAACAGCTTGCCAGTCCATCGCAGGGCTAACACACACAACCATTCCCCCATTTACACCTACGGGCAACTTTGAACAGCCAATCAGATTAATGTGCATGTCTTTGGATTGTGGGAGGAAACCCACACAAGTAAAGGGAAAACATGTACACTCCATAGAGAAATGCTCTCACCGAACCCGGGACCTTCTTGCTGTGAGGCGGACGTGCTAGGCACTACGCCACTGTGTCAGCCACAATATTTACAAGCTATAGTGAAACAGCTTACAGCTTAAACAAGTACTAGCTTACACACCATTATAGATGTTTACCATTTCAAAAGGTTTCAAAACTAAACTAAAAATGAGGTATTATGTAATTAATAATGGATATTTAGAAAGCTTTGGCCAGCAGGTTCTGTCTTTAAGTCCTAAATTCTAAAATTATTAGCTGCTATCAATAAATGTTTGATAGTTTTTTATTGAAGTAGTATATCAGATGAGCAGCCATTTCCAAGGATGTCCACTTTCTGCAAGTTTATTCAAAAAACCATTAAAAAAAGTGTTTATAAAACTACAAAGTTTACAATGGACATTTAAAACCATTCAGGCTTATAAGAGTACTTGTAAAGGTTATTTGTATTTTTGTTTCATGCTACTTTACCACACAATCACTTCCATAGACACACAAAAACCTTTCTCGCTAAGGTATGTAAACACCGATAGAAGACAGCAGTGGGCTTTCTAAACAAAGAAGAGATCCATCCATTTACAGCCTTTGACAGACACTCTCATAAGAAAGACTTACAATTATCATTTGTATACAACAGAGCAATAGAGGCTTAAGGGCCTTGCTCAAGGGCCCAACAGTAGTGATAATGGGGATAGAACCGCTGACCTTCAGATCAGTAACCCATCGCCTTAACCACTAAGCCACCACTGCCCCACTTATGGATGAGCAACAGGGTATGTTTATGCTCTATATTTACAACTTGGCTACACGCATGTACATTTGTATTAGGCATATAATGACATGAATAGAATACTCCAGAGTATTCACCCTAATCTTTATTTATTACATCTGTAGTATGTATGTGTGACTATTACAAGCTAGAAATAAAAGTTTCAACCACTAAGTGTGTACCTTACACATTTGAAAGGTACAAAAGGATAAAAATAATAAAATTATGAAACTCCATTCAGTACAGTTTTTAATTCATCATAATTTGTACACATGTAACTTGGTGAGAGGAGGTGCAGGAGAGCAGGAGAGGTGGTGATAAGGGCTGTTGGTAACCCAACCTCATTTGAACAACTTAAAAAACTCGATGTGTGGTTTCAGCAAGATGGAGCTACGGCACACACAGCTTGAATATCATTGGAAGTGCTGAGGGAAATGTTTCTGGATTGGGTGATCTCGTTGTTTGGCAATTGCCGGTCTGTTACCCTGATGTCGCCCCTTGTAATTTATTTCTGGGGGATACCTTAAATCACAAGTGTACGACATGACCCGTCGAGCCATGGCAGTCTTCAGAGATCACCTCCAAGAATGTACAGACAATGACAGCCATTATTTGTAGGATGTCATCTTTAAAACCAGATGTACAAAAACTGTATTAATTGAAGTTTCACATGTGCAAATAATACTTTGATTATCTTTAATGATTCCTTAAAGATCATTTATCTTTGAAATGGGGGGGTTTTATTGGTCACCCTGCATTAATACATCAGAACTTGCATAAGAGCACATTTAGCTATCTCTTCACTCAATGATGTTTGTAAATTAAGCACTAAATCTACTTAATTGTTCCTTTGAGAGATAAATGCAAGATGTGTAGTAATATTAGTACAAGGTGTAAGTTGATCTGTAGGGATTACATTCTTAAAACACGGAGTATACTTTTAAATGTTCACATTCTTATAACAGTGATAACTGTTGAACAGAATTCTGAGAAGGAATCAGTACAGAAATTATGTGTGTGTGTGTGCGCTCATCTAAGTATTACACATTATGGGTGATAAATATCAGTTATTACATCAGGATGTTGTAATTAAGACTGTAAATTAGTTCCTGATCACCATGTCTCATAGCAACCATTCTAGGCTTCTGACTGGTTAGGTAATAATGAAGTGGGTGGAGCCTATGAGGATGCACTTCTGTTTCTTTTCTCTCACTTTGTAGAAAACAACACAGCTCCGATAAAAGGAACATTCCTAGTGGACACGCATAAACACATGCATACACACACACACACACACACACACACACACACACACACACACACAGAATTTGGTTAGGTAAACAACAGAAAGAGGATTTTGCCCTCGGGTTCAATTTGTCCCACTCTGGGAAAATTAGCCTCAGGACGTATTACAAAATCAACTAAAGCATCGAGCAACACCAGATGTTCACCATGTACGCAGAGGCTCTCTCTCTCTCTCTACTTGCAACTGCACACAAAACCAAACTGGCACATCTGCATTTGTGTAGGTGAGTTTGAATGGAGCAATGAATGCTGCACCCTGATTGGCTGAGACAATCAGTGTTTTGACAGCTCCTCAGTTTCAAAGTGAGTACATATTCAAATCCAAGTGTATGTTTGTCAGTATGTGTGTGTGTGTGTGTGTGTGTGTGTGTGTGTGTGTGTGTGTGTGTGTGCTTGAAACAGTCAGGATGGGAACAGAGGGGGAAAAACGAAGCAAAACAATAAACAGTGATGATGAAAAACAGATGTCTGAAACAGAACGACTGAGAGAAATTCACTCCTTACTCTCTCTCTCACTCTCTCTCTCTCTGAAAAGAGAAATCCACATTTGCCAAAGAATAGATGATAAAATTATTAAAAAAGAAACGCTTTATTTAAATGATGTTCTATAGACTTTTGTGCAGACTACTTGAAAAAAATGTTAACATGCTTAAGCTAAATGTTTTAGTTATATATATTACTATGGTCCCCTCCTTGAATCGCCAACTTACCATGGTGGAGGGGTTTGCGTGTCCTAATGATCCTTGGAGCTATGCTGTCGGGGGCATTATGCCCCTGGTAGGCTCATCCAAGGCAAACAGGTCCTAGGTGAAGGTTCAGACTAAGCGTGGTTCAGAAGACTCCTATGGATAGAAATACTACAAGTACTCAGTTTCCCTTGCCCGGATGCGGGTTACCAGGGTCCCCGCCTGGAGCCAGGCCTGGGGGAGAGGCTCCAAGGCGAGTGCCTGGTGGTCGAGCTTCTGTCCATGGAGTCTGGCCCGGCCCAGCCCAAAAAGGAGACAAGGGTCCGCCCTCCCATGGACCCACCACGCGTGGGAGGGGCTAAAGGGGTCGGGTGCGTCGTAAGTTGGGTGCCAGCCAAAGGCATGGGTTCTGTTGGACCGATACTCAGCTACTGATGGAATTTCACCTCTCTAGCAGGGAAGGTGCCTGAGCTGGTGCGTGAGGTTGAGAGATATAGTCGGACTCACCTTGACACATAGCTTGGGCTCTGGAACCACCCATCTCGGGAGGGGCTGGACCTTATTCTATTCTGGAGTTGCTCATGGAGAGAGGCGGCAAGCCGGTGTGGGCATCCTTGTTGCCTCCGTCTCGAGGCCCACATGTTGGGATTCTACCTGGTTGATGAAAGGGTAGCTTACTTCCACCTTCAGGTGCGGGGACTTGTCCTGACTGTTGTTTGTGCTTATGCACCTAATGGCAGTTCAGAGTATCCACCTTTTTGGAGTCTTTAGGCGGTGTGTTAGAGAGCACTCCCCTTGGGGACTCCCTCGTTGTACTGGGAGACTTCAACGCCCATGTGGGCAATGACAGTATGACCTGGAAGGGTGTGATTGGGTAAGGCCTCGCTGGATGTTCGACTTTGTAGTCGTGTCATCGGACTTGCGGCCACATGTTCTGGACACCCAGGTGAAGAGAGGGGCAGAGCTGTCAACCGATCACCACCTGGTGGTGAGCTGTACTGATGGCGAGGTAGGCCACCTTCCAGGCCTGGCAGGCACAAGTATGTAGTTAGGGTCTCCTGGGAATGTTTGGCGGAGTCTACTGTCAGAATGGCCTTTAACTCCCACCTCCGGCAGAGCTACAACCACATCCCAAAGGGGGACATGGAATCTGAATGGGCCATGTTTCGTGCCTGCATTATTGCGGCGGCAGCACAAAGCTTACCTGTGGTAAGGGGGCCGTCCAGCTGAAGAAGGACTTCTATTGGGCCTTTTTGGCCAGTGGGACTCCAGAGGCAGCAGACAGGTTCCGGCAGGCCAAACGTGCTGTAGCTCGAGCTTTCGCCAATGCAAAATCTCCGGTGTGGAAGGAGTTCGGGAAAGCGACTATCGGTTGGCCTTGAAAAGGTTCTGGACAACCATCCAACTCCTCAGGAGGGGGAAGCAGTTTATCACAAATATTGTTTACAACAGAAGTGGGGAGCTGCTCACCTCGACTGGAGATGTTGTCGGGAGGTGGAAGAAATGCTTCGAGGACCTCCTCAATCCCACCAACATACCCTCTGTGGAGGAGGAAGACCTTGGGAGTTCGGGTGGGGGTCCGCTCATCGGTGCTCAGGCTCCGGGGGTGGATGAGATATGCCCTGAATATCTCAGGGCTCTGGATGTTGTAGGGCTGTCTTGGCTGAGATGTCTCTTCAACATCGCGTGGTCATCGGGGGCTGTACCTTTGAACTGACAAACCGGGGTGGTAGTTCCCCTTTATAAAAAGAAGGACCGGAGGCTGCATTCTAACTATCATGGAATCACATTCATCAGCCTACCCAGGAAAGTCTATGCAGGATTACTGGAGAGGAGGATCTGACCGATAGTTGAACCTTGGATTCAGGAGGAACAATGTTGAAGGAAGGAAAGAGAGATCAATAGGCGGATCGGTGCATCCTCTGCTGTAAAGCGGAGCCTGTACTGGTCCCTCATGGTGAAGAGGGAGCTGAGCCGAAATGCAAAGCTCTCAATTTACCAGTCGATCTACGTTCCAACCCTCACCTATGGCCATGAGCTTTGGGTAGGGACCAAAAAGACAAGATCGCGAATACAGGCAGCTGAAATGAGCTTCCTTTGACGGGTGGCAGGGCCCCCCTCAGGAGGAGCTTAGAGAAGAACCGCTGCTCCTCTGCGTTGAAAGGAGCCAGTTGAGGTGGCTTGGGCATCTGATTAGAATGCCCCCCGAACGCCTACCTGGTGTGGTGTTTCTGGCATGTCCAACCGGGAAGAGACCCCGGGGTAGACCCAGAACATGCTGGAGGGACTATGTCTCTCGGATGGTCTGGGAACGCCTCAGTGTCCCTCTGGAAGAGCTGGAGGAAGTGGCTTAGGCTGCTGCCCCCATGACCCGACCCCGGATCACGCAGAAGAAGAAGAAGATGATGATGATGTTACTATGGTAACACTACCATTTATAGCCCACAGACCCCAGTGTTTATGTCATAGATACAAAAGGTTTTCATAAACAGTTTCCTCCGCAGTGATCATGTTAAACAGTATTGCCGGACATTTTTTAACATCAGGCTTTTGAAATTCTCGAGTTCCACAAAGGTGCTCTCAGATTTTCAGTCACGTTTCATGTTTTGATGTTTCAATTTGTTAAAATGAAAGAGAAAAAAGAGGAATGATGTGAGAAATGACAACTATTCAACATTCTGTGCTACTTGTGAAGTGGATAAAGAATATCTGAACTTTAAACATTGCTGTGTTTTATTTTCTTGGATGTGAAAGGATGTGAAAACAGACAGCAAACAATATAGCGCTAACTATGGCATCACCAGTGGGACAAAAACAAAACTATTTAAGCAAGGGATAAGAAAATACCTAATACATTTGGGGGCAGCACAGTGGTATAGTGGCAAGCACATCCACCTCACAGCAAGAAGGGCCAGGGCATTTCTGTGTGGAATTTGCATGTTCTCCCTGTGCTTGTATGGGTTTCCTCTGGGTATTCAGGTTTCCCTCCCACAGACCAAAGACATGCACATTAGGCTAATTGGCTTTTCTAAATTGCCCCTAGGTGTAAGGGTGAATGGTTGTGCGTGTATAGACTTTGCAATGGTCTGGCAAGCTGTTCAGGGTGTACCCCACCTTTGCCCAGTGTCGGCTGAGATAGGCGCCAGCCTCCCCGCAACTCTAATAGGATTAAACGGTTTGGCAAATGAGTGAGAATGAGTGATTATACATTTGGGCAGTTCTTCAGTGTTCATCTATGTAAATTTTTGGTATTCGACCAACACCCTTATCCAGAATGACT
>JAQMYF010000024.1:18962046-18973746 GCA_030014195.1 Neosilurus mollespiculum
TGAGTATCTCATGGCCTTAACCACAGAACCACCACTACACTCTCTCGTCCTGCTGTATTTTATCCCTTATTTCAGTCACACAGATGTATGAGGACTGACCCTTGGTAAGCTGGTCTCTTGGTTTGTCTGTATTGAGTTTTCACAGGAGCAATACCATACCAAACACACACACACTCAGCCTAAAGGGTTATATAAAGTCAATCACTCACACACACACACCCCACACTCCTCAGTTTTCCCTTAACAGTGTAGAGAGGCCTCCAAGCCTGCACTACATCATGCCCTGCAATAAACCAGTCAGATCCTCTTGCGCAAACTTTTATTGAACCTGCATGCGCGCACACACACACACACACACACACACACACACACACACACACACACACACACACACATTTATCTTTCTCTGATTACCCAATCATCAAAGTCCCTGTAGCAAAGAGTCATAGAGTGCTGCATTCTTATATAACTGCTCCATTTACTGACAGATTTACACACACACACACACACACACACACACACACACTTGACAGATAGATCTGCGTATGTTTCATTCTCTCTGTCCATTCAATCAAATATGAGTTACACGCTCATCCTGCATCAGTATCTGGACTGTCCAGAAGGGGGCGTGGTTTTTACCCTCAGCTCTCAGTTACAGCATGATCACTTACAGTGCAGTGCAGCAGATCAGTTTCAGGGAGACATTTTCGAATCCAGCACATCCTTCTCACCAAGCCAGACCATTACATCATTGAACTGTACTCCTCTATTCAGGACCATTATACTATTTAAATTCTCTGACACCAATCACCATATACACATACAAGAATACATCTCATAACAGCTTTTAGCTGTACATTCATTTTAAAGCATTTGTTTTAGGCAAAAAAAAGAGGATAATTAAATATTTTTTCAGCGATATTTATTTTTCATATTAATATTAACTATTTTTACTCTCGTCATCTCCCAATAATTAAATTCTCTTCGATCGGACAACCACCAACCAGGAACAGTGAAGGGTCACACATGATTCCTCCAAGACACCACGTCTGCGTGAACTTCTGCCCTTACAATATTACACTGAGCTAAACACTTTGGAGAAAACACTGACTGCCCCTTCCACTTGCATCCACTCATAGATGCACCCTGATTGGTTAGTGGCACTGTGATTGACAGGGCAATTAATGACATTAATGAGGTCCCTCCTACCCAGATTGAATTAAGAGGATATCAATTTTTACCATTTCACCATCTTTTTTATTTTTTTATGTTTATGTCAAATTTTGTTTGTTACATCATTTAAGTTGTTGTTATGGCAAAGAAAATTGATGAACTAAGTGCAAGAGATCAGCGTATTGGCATTGGAAAGACACGGAATGTTCCAGACACTGGCACACTGTCCGTGATAAAGGACTATGTGGCTGGGGCACTATGTGTGTGTGTGTGTGTGTGTGTGTGTGTGTGTGTGTGTGTGTGTGTAGGCTTTAATGAAGGTGCCATCACAGGCAGGAAACGACTCATGGGAGAGCGGCGGGGGGCACAGAGGCAATTAGAAACAGCATCGGTTCAGCAGTTTATAAAGTGTGTGTGTGTGTGTGTGTGTGTGTGTGTCTGTCTGACTAAGAAAGTGTACAACAAAAGTGCACAACACTCGCACACACATCCAAATGTATGGATCAATGCGATGGCTTTGTATTCATTAAATCCAGGACTTCAAGCCCAGCTGTGTTTCTTTGTGTGTGTGTGTGAGGACTTGCTGTCCACATGATGAGAGAAATACACACCCCTACAGTATTATTTACCTACAGTAATGCTCAGGTAAAAAAAAAAAAAAACCTAAAAAGATGACACAAGTGTGTAGTGTGTGTGAATGTGTGTGTGTGTGTGTGTGTGTTTTCTCTGCAATGGTTGCTTTATAAACTGGCAGAAGAAATAAGAACTAGAAGTCTCCCATAATCCCGCATTCCGCTCCTTCTAGCTGCAAATAATGAGCTCTCATTCTGAAGAGCTGCCTGCAATGAGAAAAACATTTAACGCAAAGAGAGAGAGAGAGAGAGAGAGAGAGAGAGAGAGAGAGAGAGAGAGAGAGAGGATGCACAGAGCGATTATGAGAATTCTAGGAAGGCAGCAGTAGCAATGAGGCAGAGAATAAAAGGTGTGTGTGTGTGTGTGTGTGTGTGTGTGAGAGAGAGAGAGAGAGAGAGAGAGAGAGAGAAAGAGAAAGAGATGTTTGAAACACACAGAAAAACAATAGACGGAAGATGGAGATATAAGTCTGTTGAGGCTTTTAAAGGATGGCCTTGATTGTAGCAAATGGACAGAATACATACTACAGAGGAATTTCACTGAGAGAGAGTGAGAGAGGGAGAGCGAAAGAGAGAGAGGGAGAGAGAGACAGAGAGAAAGAGAGATGACTCTTGTTATTGTTTCAAATCATATCTCTTATGCACTGGAAATATTGTACTACACACAGTCATGCCAATGAAGCGGTTGTGAATCAAACCGAACTGAATTTGAATAGACTGAGTTAAAGTGAATGGAACTGAGGGGAAGACAGCCACACACACACACACACACACACACACACACAGAAAAAGAAAGAGAGGGTAGAGGAGAAACACCCAAGGCCAGCGAGTGAGCCGATCAGCATGAGTCATCAGTACATTAGCTGACATACTGTACTCATATGCAAATTATACCCAAAGAGACAAAATCCTATTTTACTAACATGTAATAAAACATAATAAAACAGCACAAATAAAAAAAATAATGAACCTCTGGCAGCGTTTTTTTCTCCCCTAATAACGCTCAAAGCAGATGCTCCCTGGCCAGAAGACGGGGTTTCATTACAACATTTAAAACCTAGAATGATGTTAGACTTAGATTAATTAGACTATGTGATGTCAAGAACAAGCACACCGGCCATTTCAGCAGCACCATAATGTGCATTACACTGCAAAAACAGATTGGATGAAACTACTAATATATCGGTTAAATGAAACCAATATGAATGGTTGAAATGTGTTCAACCAAAACACTGGTCAAGTCAAGAAAATGACATTTGCTTTGTCGAATGCATATTAACTCATATAACTTGCCTACAATTGGTATTTTCTAATTAACCTCAAAGACTAAAAGAAGGTTAGATATGCATGTTACAACCAATAGATTTGAGCTATAGGCCCTATTTAGTGTCTATACATGCTGACACATGGATTAAAGACTATAAAAGCATCTATCTGAACATTGTTTTCTCTGATTGTAATCTGATCTAGCTCCTACCAGAATAGAAACAATTCATGTTTATCACTCTCATCAACCATTTTCACTTAGTGACAACCAATATTGATTAGTATCGCAAACAAATTTAAATGGCTTCAAGTTTTTGGGAACAAAAATATCAGTTATTACAACTAATAACTACAAATCTTCTGATAACCAATTACACACTTTGAAATTTGAACCAATCTGTTTTTGCACTGTAGATTATATTATCTAAACATTAGCAATAATAAATGACACAACATTTTATCAACAGTGGTGGCGCAGTTAGCACGTTTGCCTCACAGCAAGATGGCCTGGGTTCAATTCTTGGGCTCGGGCGTTTCTGTGTGAAGTATGAGTGTTCTCCTTGTGCTTGTGTGGGTTTCTACCAGGTACTCCAGTTTCCTCCCACAGTCCAAAAACATGCACAGTAGGCTAATTGGCTGTTTCAAATCGCCCCTATGTGTGAGAGTGGGTGTGAATGGTTGTGTGTGTTGGCCCTGCGTTGGCCTGGTGAGCTGTCCAGGGTGTACCCTGCCCTCACCCAGAGTCGGCTGAGATGGGCATCAGCCTCCCTGCGACCCCAACTAGGATTTAGCAGCTTTTAAAATGAATGAATAAATGAATGAATGTATTAACAGTATGTCACATACTGCTACATCAACAAAGCAGCGTGTTAATTACACAGAAAGTTTTTAGGATGACCTAATTATGGTCAGAGAACCTCACAAGAATATCGCCGACCCAACCCACAACATCAAATGCAAAATATGTACCACACTTCTGGATATAATATTGACTTTCTGTCCAAACGGCAAAAAATAAGCAATGTACCAATGGCATGCTGTACCTGGAGAATTTTGCAACTACAATAAGAATTTTTTCCCATTATATTAAACATTTTATCATGGTGTCATGGAATGACACTCTCATGAGATAGCATTTAAAGAATTTCACAGTTAAAAACGATTCCTCCATACGGGAGACTGATCTGATGAGCTACAGCTTTTTCTTCTATCCCTGTGGCCAATAGGGAAAATTCACCTAGCAAGTAAAAGAGCACCAACAAACACTCCAGCTAGCTTTTCAACAGCACACACTCCTGATTGTACGTGACCAGAGAGAGCGAGAGAAGAAATAACGGCATCCATATATAAAAATAAAATGTGAAATTCCCAAAAGCAGGAGAAAGCACATCAGTGATGCTGTGTTTACACCAGAAATGTAGAAAGGAAAAAAACTAAAGGAGACAAAAAAAAGAAAAAGATTTAGATGGAGAAAAATGAAGTGTTTTTAGTGTGTGTGTCTCATGGGTCATGATACGTTCCAGCTATGCATCTCGTTCTTCAAAACATCCAGCCAATCCCTCACACACTGATAAAGTCCTCCTCCTACTCATCTTTCCCCAACCCGCTATCATTCTGCAACTTCTGGAATGAACCAGCTGTTGTTGGGTGTAGACTTGAGTTCTCTCTCTCTCTCTCTCTCTCTCTTTCTCTGTCTTGAACAGATGCAACTGGCGTCTCATGCTGTAAAGCTCAGAGTTCATCTTCCCGAGTAGAACAACTGAAAGCACCCTCCTATTAACAGAAGTAAGTGAAGACGAGTCAGCTGGGATGTCTTGCGCATTCAAACTGAGGGCCCTGCAATCGTTTTTGCACTCTGTGACATTCGACTGCAGTTTATTCCGAATCTATTTATATCCGATCATTCAGATGCAGTTTCCTAGCAGCATTCTGTGTGCTAGTAGACGAAGCCAAAGCATTTGGACACTTCTGGCTGAGCAAATTCTATCATTAGCTGACTGTGATGACTAACAAATCTTGTTAATTTTACTCATATAAGCTAGATGTGCTGATGATGAAGGTTAAAATAGCAATGAAGTGCTTGAAGTAAGTGTTAAGGTGATATGTGGGCCAGCCTCAGTCTGTTGTTTTATGCATTTTCCCAGTACTCTTTATATATAGCTTTTCACTCCATATATAGCCATGGAAAATACTGAGACCACTTCGAATGGGTTCCCAAAAGTGGTTCCCTAAGCGGTCTCTGTCTGTCTGTCTGTCTATCTATATACTCATACATTGCAAAAACCAAAAAAGGCACACACTTAAATATTTTCATGGAGTGAATTTAGCCTTGATCACAGCAGGTAATCTCCATGGCTCAGTTGATGACCTGAATGTACTGAATTAGCAGGTTATCACATCAATGGATTTTTTCTTCTCTGATGGCACGGACATAAAGTGGGGACTCAAATAGTGAAAGAGTGAGCATGAGGAATCATTTTCACATGTGTTGGCACTCCAGAGTCATGACCTTAACCCTATTGAACGTTTCCCGCGATGTGCTGGAGAAGACTTTATGGAGTGGTTAAATTTTTCCCTCAACAATTCAAGACGTCAGTGAAAAATGAATAAGAATTGAAGAGGAAGAATTGGAGAAGCAGAACGTGAGTTGCTTACACTGAGCACTGACCTCAACCCCACTGAACACATTTGGGATGAAATGCCAACTGCCCCAGGTGACATCAGTGCCTTTCCTTAATAATGCCCTTGTGGATAAATGATCACAAATCCCCATAGTCACACTCCAAAATCTAGTGAACAGCCTTCCCAAAAGAGGGAAATTTATTATAACAGCAAAGAGAAACAGAACCTGGAGTCCAGCGATCAAAAAACAAATATATATGAGTGTTATGGTCAAGTGTCCATAAACTTTTGTCCAAATAATGTTTAAAAACTGTGAATGAGTTTCAAAAAAAGTCAGTCAACAAACTCCCAAAAATTGTATACAAATTAAAATTTTTCTATGACCAAATTGTTCTCATTTGCTGTTTACTATAAGAGTGATTGGCATAGCAAGATAAATTTGAAACAGAAATACAAATAATAATAATAATAATAATAATAATAATAATAATAATTAAAAAAAAAGAAAAAAATATCACAAATAAATAAATAAATAGATAGATAGATAGATAGATAGATAGATAGATAGATCAATTAATCAATTATAAAATAAAATAAATAAAATAAATAGATTGAATAATTGAATAATTGAATAAGTGTCTAAGGAAATTTTACCTTGGTGCTAGAAGCCACAGCACTGCTGCCATTGTTCCTTTCTTAAAAGACAAACCAAACATCAAGCCATTGCTATCATTCGGGGATCCCCATTAAAAGTGAATTTACTGAAGCTAAGGTAAAAGTGTTAAGACATTTTAAAAACCATTAAGAAGTCTGGAGAAATTCAGCCAACAGTCCATAAAAATCTCCTGAGCCGACTAAGACTCAACTGAGTAAAATTGCTGTGACCGGTGAAGAGTATTTTGAGCGTGACAAAGAAAACTGGAGTTGTTGTTCTTATACCAAATAAACCAACAACCATGAAGTGAGGGATGGACGGCACAAATGATTCTTCAAACAACTTGGACAAGTCTAACCTATGAGCTCATGTATGTGGAGATGGAAGTACTGCACTTTTTTGTTAGGAACCCCCACCCCACCCGATGTTACACTTGGAGGAAGCATGTTCCAGCCTTTGCCCTCCCTGAGTGGCAGCAGTTGTGCGACAGGGCAGAGCTACTGTATCTGGCGGTCAGGAATTGCCATGACTAAATTAGGGAGAAAATCCAGAAAAAATAAACCAGTTAATGAAATTAAATAAACTGAACCTTCTCAGAAACACTGCGTATCTTTCGCCTGGAAATGTGTGGCTTTAAATGTTTATACGTATGTATTGGGACTTGAAGGACCACAAAACTTTACTTTAAAAGCCCTTTTTCGAATAAAGGATAAATACTAAAACTATAAAAGATGGTACTGAGCCAGCAAAAACAAATTAGAAAAATACGGTTTGGTAGCTTTATTCCTGATAATACATTCTGAGTGACTTTGATGTGCAACAAAGAACCAAAAGATGAAGCGAAAAAAAAAGAAATGTTTATTTTTCAATTAGTTGAAATTAGTTTTTTTTATTAACGAGCCAAAATGTGTCTCACCAAAATTGTGGAAATTTCTTTCTTTTCTCACTTCTTTCCTTCTTTCTTTCTTTTTTTAAATAATCTCATTTTCTGGCATTAAACAATGTCCTGGCACGAGCATTTCACTCAGTGATGGAATCCACCTGAGGCTCAAGATTAACTCTTTGCTATCAAATGTTTGGCCTGGCTTCCGCTTTGGAAAACGCCATCTGCCAAAAGAGATGCAAATTCTGGCCAAACAAATGTAGAATTTGGTAAGTCCTCCTCTCCTGGTCCATTATTGGCCGTTCAGAGTCAAGTCTTCCAATGTCTTCCAAAACCAGTAAGACGTTACAAACTCATTCCAATCATAGATCTGCCAGGTGCAGAAGTACTGAACTACATTAATGATAATGCAGTAGATCGGTCACCTTCCCATCAAGCTGGATTTCTTTTTATAGGATTTTCTTTAGCACGCTTTACTTTCATACTTAGTTGTAGTGTGCACTATAAGAATTAAAACCCCCAAATCTCCCAATTTTAAAATGAGCTTTGTAGTATTTATTTTTTATGAAGCATAAACTCACAATAATGTACCTAACACACATTCTCATCATTGCCCCACACTCCTTGTTAAATCAAGCTTAAGAAAAACATTATGTTCTGGTGGAGAGAGTCATGTGATCTTGAATAAAGCTACTGAAGTCGAAATACCTGAAGAAAACACATACAATTGAGAGACACCTCCATGGAGAAATAAAGATAAAAACAATCAAAACAAACTGGAAGTGGCTGTTAAAGTGTACAGCCTGACAATACAAGTGCCTTTGGAGAACCAGATGTGTGTGTATGTGTTGTTTTCCAAAGCGGAGAGGTGAGCAGCTTATCACACAGTGAAGAGAGAGATTAGCGAGCATTCACTTGCTTTCCGGAAACACATGCCAGATGGATGCTGGCCCATAACCTTCTTCCGTGTGTGTTTGTGTATGTGTGTGTGCATGTGCGTGTGTGTGTGTGTATTCTGATAAATAAATGAATAGATAAATAGTAAAATCCACCAAAAAATTTAAGGAACACTTAATATGTAGCGAGATACACAGGAGGATCGATATTGTAAATATCACGCATTAAAAATTCACGCATTATTCTACAATTGGTTTTAAACTATATATATATATATATATATATATATATATATATATCAAGGATGTTTTGTCAAAACCTCGTATTACCTCATTTACTTATTTTATGTAACAATTTATCAATGAAAGAATAGTAAAGTAAAAAAAAAAAATTCATGTTTCCTGTACAAATATTTTAAAAGGTTGTTCCCAATCAGGATTAACCTGTAAACTACATCCGATGTGGTAATTATTAAATATTGGTACTCAAAGCGACATACGAGGTTCTGATAGAACACCCAAATATATACATATACATATATACACACACACATGGGTACAAGGGCATCCCCCCCCCCCAAAAAAAGTGATTGTGCCGCCCAAGGACAAAGGAATTTGTGTGACTCATTATGGATGTACTGAAGGATAGATGCATGGGGGAAGTTTGATGGCTGTTGGATGAATCATAACAGAGTCTTGGTGCTGATGTACATTGTAATCCTGTGGAGCCAAGAATGTACTGCTGCCAATGGGAGAAGAAAGGTTGAAATAAAAAATAATAATAATAAATAAATAAATAAATAAATAAATAAATAAATAAATAAATAAATAAATAAATAAAAATAATAATAATAAAAAAAAAAACAAGGAAAAAGGCAATATGGGTTAAAGCTGATCTCTTGTGTGTCTTGAGTGAGTTGTCCTGATGTGTCATATTAAGTTTGGTTACTTTCTGTTGAAGCATGACTGAGCAGTACGACTCTGATTTCCAAAATGCCATGTTTTCCTTTTCTGGCAAAAGAAGACAGAAAAAAAGAGAACGAGTATGTCTTTCCAAAAGCTGTATACAAGCACGCAAGGGTGAAAAAGGTGACGCTGGTTTGGAGCAAAGGGCATTTTGAAGCAATATTCTCTAATATTTCTCTCATATTTCTTATTTTTATTTCTGTAGAAGAAGTTAAATGCAGATGCGGGCAGCACAGTGGAATAGTGGTTAGTACGTTTGCCTCACAGCATGAAGGTCCTGGGTTTGAGTCCCTGTGTATTCCCTGTGCTTGTGTGGGTTATCTCCCACAGTCTAAAGACATACACAGTAGGCTAATTGGCTGTCCACAGGTGTGAATGGCTGTGTGTTTTGACAATGCAATTGACTGACTAGCTATTCAGGGTGTACCCTACTTTCACCCACAGTTGGCTGAAATAGGCTCCAGCCTCCTCGGGACCGTAGTACAATAAAGCAGTTCGGCAAATGAATAAATATACTATACTATTAATATACTACAGATTCACCAAATATTCTTAAACATCCAAATGTGCTTTGAACCTGGTGTTTGGAATGATGAATCCAACCTCATCCCAAATCGAAGAATACTGCCTATGGCAACATCTCCTAAACACTGGGGCAGGTGTTGTAATGTGAGCAAATACCCTGACAGGTGTTGTAATGTGAGCAAATACCTTTTGCCAAGAATTGCAAAGATGGCACCAAAACAATGCCTGTCATATAATGAATAACTTCAGCAGTAGAAAAATCAAGGTACTGTTAAACTTAAACATGATTTTCCAGAGCATCAGTACTGGCCTCTGAGAAAAAAAAAACAACACTAGCAAAACCTTTGCTATAAATGCTGTGTAAACGCAATCATATTCGACTGGTTTGACATGAAAATAAAAGAAAAAGAAAAAAGAAACTCATTGCCCAAGCCAAGCACTCCATGATGACAAATGGAATAGGACAGGAGGAGGTGGCACTTTCAGAAGTAGACCCAAGAATACAAGAAATAATTGGAGAGCTGGCACTGACAGGTGTCCAGTCAGATGCTCCACTCGACAGCGATTCTGTTCCAGGTGCATCAGTTTCTGAAGCCCCCGACACACAGCACTGCACAAATCTAAAAGCGGTGCTCTTGGCAATCTCAAACGGCTCAGCGGCCATTCATCCGACTCATCAAACAGATCTGTGAGATCTCTAAAATGCATTCTCTGAGTAAGGCCTGGATGGCCAAAGCATCAAAAGACAGTATGTCAGCCATTCAGGACCTGAATGTGTGTAATATCATCCAAGGGTTTTTTTATAGTCTTAATTGGAATCAATGGACCAATTTAGAATTAAGTAATCCACTCATTCTAATTACTAAAAAGCATATAATAATCAAAATTTCATTATATGATATCTTTGCCAAACCACTTAATTCTATTAGGGTCGCAGGGAGGCTGGAGCCTATCTCAGCTGACACTGGGTGAAGATGGGGTACACTCTGAACAGCTCACCAGACCATTGCAGGGCCAACACACACAACCAGACACACTCAGACTCACACGTATGGGCAATTTGGAACTGCCAATTAGCTTTGGACTGTGGAAGGAAACCAGAGTATCAGAGAAAAACATGCCAACTCCACACAGAAACGCCCAAGCCCGGGACTCAAACCCAGGACCTTCTTGACGTTAGGTGGATGTGTTAACTACTATGTTTCTGTGCCACCCCAGATACAAACAAACAAGAGGAAATTTGTGAGAATGTTGCTTTGTGGATGAGGCCCATTATCTCGAAAACTCCAGGAGAAGAAGATAGGCAACAAAGTGTTCCAACTATAACAATAGTGTGTTACTTCGTAATTGCATTGATAATACGTTATGTAGTGTCATGGTTCAAGATGAATGAAAGTCCCATCCCAAACAGCGTATGTCACCTCGAGGTTTCTTCCTACAGTTTATCTCCCCATGTGTGAACCAGCGGTGTGCAAGCGAACAAGGTTTTAAGGGAGTACACTTCCTTCCACATTTCCAGTTGTGTTCAATCTTTCTCTTTAGTGATAAGGTAAAGAGCTGTAAAGAGATAAGGTTTTCTGAACTGAACTCCATTATAATTTCATCAATGTTTTGACTATGAATATTCACACTGGCTATTGAAAATACACTGTCGCAAAATCAAAATTACATCTGCTTTGAGTTAGTAAAGGCACACTGACAGCACATTAAAGGAGATTCGATGAGAAACCCAATAACACATGGGGCATTATGATACAGTGGACTTTATTTGTGTCCATGTTGGACTTCACATGGACCATTTAGGACAGGGTCTATATATCCTCCAGACTCTGGATGACGAAGTTTAGCAGTGCAAGGATAGCAAAGTGCAATAATGAAAACAATAATAATAATAATAATAATAATAACTCCAACTCTCCACACTGACTGACCCTTTAATATTCCGACAGTAGGCTACATTTTTGATGTTTGTATGTCATTAGCTATTACAGCGTGTCCTGATTCACAATGGGAAGTCTGTGAAACATCACTAAACAACTGCATGCAGAAATAAAATTAGATTCGATAAATTATATATATATA
>JAQMYF010000024.1:19005502-19008002 GCA_030014195.1 Neosilurus mollespiculum
CACACACACACACACACACACACACACACACACACACACACACAGACTGGTAAGAATCCTACACCACTTAGCTTGGGAACATTAATACCCCATGAGCTCATTAGCATGGCCACATTGAGCTGCACTGCCATCTAGTGAGACCACTGATTCATGAATATTCAGCATATGGGTGGGGCAGACACGAACCCAGCTCAGCTGAACCCTGTAGCCTAATGTGTAATTAAACACACCATTCAGAAGGAACCTTCCAGAGGTTAGATGCATGGACAGAAATCGATATCACCTTAATACATAAGGCTTCACTTTTCTTCTGAACTGTTGAACATATCATCTGTGTTTTATTAACAATGACTGAGCTCATTCACAGAGCTTATTCGCAGAGCTCCACAGCTCTCTTTAGACTGGTTCTCATAGTGCAGCTTGTCTACAGGGCTTTTCCACAGTACAGCTAATCCTTAAGAAGTCCTAACTGACTCTAGACTGGGCCTGATGGTGCATCTCCTCTACAGAGCTTTATAAACATTCCTTAGACTAGGACTCATAGTGCAATTCATCCACATGGCTCCCTAACCCACTTTTGACTGGGCTTCATGGTGCAGCTCATCTAAAGAGCTTTATAAATCAACTGTAGATCAGGATTCAGGATGAAGCTAATCCACAAGGGTTCCTAACCCACTCTAGACTGGTCTATAGAGCTTTCTAGACCCATTTTCAATTGGGTCTGAGGGAGAAGCTCGGGGCGACTCCATAACCTACTATGGAATAAGCCTCAAGGTGCAGCTTATCCCCAAGACTCTGTAACTTAGTTTATACTGAGCCTCAAGCACAGTTCATCTACAGAACTATCTAAAGTACTTCAGATTACTCTTTAATGTGCAGTTTATTCACAGGGCTCCGAAAACAACTTTGGACTAGGTTTTTTGATGCAGTTCATCCAGTGCACTTCCTTAAATACTTTAGCCTGGGCCTCACAGCATACAGCTTGTCCAAAGAGCTCTGTAACATACTTTGTTACCATTTGTGCTGCACGGTACATTTCATCCACAGAGCTTCCTAATACATTTAAGAATGAGCCATGTGGTGCAGCTTGTCCACAGGGCTCCCTAACACACTTTAGATTGAGCTCATGGAGTAGCTCATCCAGAAGGCCCTCTAACCCACTTTAGATTGGGCTACAAGGTACAGCTCATTCTCAGGGCTCCCTAACCTACTTTAGACTGGGCTCCAGAGTGCAGCTCATCCACAGGCCTCCCTAACCCACTTTAGAACAGGCCTCACTTTACACCTAATTCAAAGTTTTCTAAACCTGCTTTAGACTGGGCCTCATGGTGCAGCTCTTCCATGGGGCCTCCTAACCCATTTTAGATTGGGTTGCTCACTACAGCTGATAGAAAGCACTGCATAACCCACATTTTTGCCATGAACAAACATCTAATGGCTGTATTAAATCCGCAGAGACAAAGAAAAAAAAACAATTGATTTGTGTCTAATGTCACCGCACAGTGGGTATGTTACCCTGGCTGGAGGGCATCATGCCAAGGGCTTTCGGAAAACTTCGAATACTCTGCATGAGCATCTTTTTGAAAAGGGTGACAGAGAAAAACAGGGAGGAATAAGAAAAGAAAGAAGAGTAGGAAAGAAAGAAAAGACTCTGACATGCCACTTTTAAAAGGTTCTCATGAAATTTATTTATTAAATTTATTGTATTTATTAAAGACAGTAAATATAGCCTAGACAACTTAATTCAACATGCATGAGTTGTGTCTTTGCCAAGTCAAGTGTTAATTACGAATAATGATTTGAAACTGCTTAGGAATATTTGCCATTGCTATAGATTGCTATATACGTCTGTTTATATAAAGAACGATCATGCATGGGGAGAGAGTCACTGTATTGGCAGTGAAACCATGGCAACCAGGAGTATAATTGAATCAGCAGTGGTAGCTAGTATGGGTGAGTGATTATTTTATCAAGCCTGGTGACACCAGACCACACTGGAGTATTCAAAATCAATTTTAATACAATTGGAAGTTTTTAGAGCAAATTGTTTTAAACCAATCTTGCTAATTTAACTCATTTACCATGTTTAAAAAACTACAAAATCAGCTCATGATGTTCTAAAGAGAAAAAACACAGCTTTAAAAATTAATTGAATCTCAAGCATTTAAGAATCTTGCATTTTAAACATAAATATTATGTATAGCCACTAATTATTACTAGCTTATTACTCATTGTTTAGTGATTTTGATTTCTGCACTTTATTTAATGCAAATTTATTTTCTACAGCCATCACTGCCTAAAGTCCCTTTTACTGTTGACTGGCTTTGGCAGCCTTTTATTAGATTTATCTATTAATTGGCAGTTTAAGAAAAATGGTGAGACTGAGAAGAACAAGGAGGCAAAAGCTGATATGTTTCATATAATACCCACATTTTCTGCTTTTTTTCTTTTTTTTTTTTTTTTTTTTTTTTAGTTTTTTTTGCTCTCTCTCTCTGTCTCT
>JAQMYF010000024.1:19013002-19017887 GCA_030014195.1 Neosilurus mollespiculum
ATGGGAAAGAAATGTCTCTTTATCTCTGACTTTCTCTCTATGGTATTTTCCTCTTTGCCACCTCAGCTGCCATTATCGTTTTCTCCAAAACGGAACCATCTGTGTGCTGGCATCGCTTTTCATCTTTTAGCTCTTCCTTATCAACACACACACACACACACACACACACACACTACATATATTTGTCCTATGAAGTTAATAGTTAGTCTACCAGATTTGGTTGTTCTGACATGGTGTGCACAGAATATTATCATCATTTTCAATCAGTCACTTGAAATTTACAGCAAGACATCATTCTGTTGAGTAGTTTCAGTTTTTTTCAATGAGTCACTCCAAACACTAGTCTGATAACTTTAGCATTATCCACTTTAATGTCTGAGGTCAATATCTACTTCCGAGGGCAAATGATGCTTTGGGGTTGCCACCTTAGAGAAACTTTTTAGATCCTCTTAGTGACTGAAAGAAAATCAGTCAAAGTAACCTTGCCTGAGTGCTGAACACATCAAACCATACCTTATTCAACTGCAGCATGCACTTACTACAGCAAAGTACCTACGTGCACGGCACTGCAGAAATTATGCATTGCACCTGCTCTCTTTGTTGTCCCAAATAACAACACCCGACCACCCAAGATTGGCCCCTTTCCATATATAGTAAAAAACTCTGCCGCACGTCTTTTGATTTGACCTTATAGGGAAACTCATCATCATCGTCATCATCATCGTCATCATCTTCTTCCGCTTGATCCGGGGTCGGGTCACAGGGGCAGCAGGCTAAGCAGTGAGGTCCAGAAGTCCCTTTCCCCAGCCACTTCCTCCAGCTCTTACACAGGTACACAGAGGCGGCCCCAGACCAGCCGAGAGACATAGTCCCTCCAGCGTATTCTGGATCTACAGCGGGGTCTCTTCCCGGTTGGACATGCCCGAAACACCACACCAGGTAGGCGTTCGGGAGGCATTCTAATCAGATGCCTGAACTACTTTTACAGCAGAGGCTGCACTGATCCACCTGTCGATCTCCCATTTCAATCCCTCACTAGAGAACAAGACCCTGAGAAACTCCTCAACTTGGGGCAGAACCTTATTACAGACCTGGAGGGTGCATTCCACCCTTTTATGGCTGAGAACCATAGCCTTGGATTAATAATAATAAAAAAATAGTGATAAAAATTATGAACAGAACCGATGACAAAGGACAGCCTTGGCGAACTCCAACCCTCTCCAGAAACGAATTTGACCTGTTGTTACCAACATGGATCAAGTTCTGGCTCAGGTGGTACAAAGATCTAATGGCCCGCAGCAACATGTCCGATACCCTGTACTCCCAGAGCATACCCCACAACATAGCCTGAGAGACACAGTCAGAAGCCTTCACTAAATCCAAAAAACACATGTAGACAGACATGTGGACAAACCCCCATGCCCCCTCCAGGATCCTGTAGAGTGTGTAGAGCTGGTCGAGAGTGCAGACAAAACCACATTGTTACTCCGGAATCCGAGGTTCAACTATCGGTCAGATCCTCCTCTCCAGTACTTAGACTTTCCCGGGTAGGCTGAGGAGCGTAATTAAATAGTTAGAACGCACCTTCCGGTCCCCCTTTTTAAAAAGAGGAACTACCACCCCAGTTTGCCAATCCAGAGGTACGGCCCCCGATGACCACACACTGTTGCAGAGACATGTTAACCAAGACAGTCCTACAACATCCAGAGCCTGACCACTGAGGAGCTTTTTGACTACCTCGGCAACCTCAGACCCAACAATGGGCAGACCCCCACCCAAACCCCCAGGGTCTTCCTCTTTCACAGAGGGTGTGTTGGTGGGATCGAGGAGGTCCTTGAAGTATTCCTTCTACCTCCAGACAATATCCCCATTCGAGGTGAGTGGCTCCCCACTTCGGCTGTAAACAGTATTTGTGAAGAACTGCTTTCCCCTCCTGAGGCGTCGAATGGTGGTCCAGAACCTTTTCGTGGGCCAACCGATCACTTCCCAAACTCCTCTCACACCAGAGATTTTGCATCGGTGACAGCCAGGGCTGCAGCACATTTGGCCTGCCAGTACCTGTATGCTGCCTTGGGAGTTGCACAGCCCAAAAAGGCCTCCTTCTTCAGATGGACGGACCCCCTTACCACAGGTGTCCACCACCGGGTTTGGGGGTTACTGCCATGACAGGCACTGATGACCTTCTGGCCACAGCTGTGGGCTGTCACCTCAATAATGGAGGCTCGAAACATGGCCCATTCAGATTCCATGTCCCCTGCCTCCTCTGGGATGTGGTTATAGCTCTGCAGGAGGTGGGAGTTAAAGGCCCTTCTGACAGGAGACTCCGACAGATGTTCGCAAGAGACCCTAACTACATGCTTGGGCCTGCCAGGTCTGAAGGGCAGCCTCCCTCGCCATTGGAGCCAGCTCACCACCAGGTGGTGATCGGTTGACAGCTTAGCTTCTCTCTTCACCTGAGTGTCCAGAACATGTTGCCACAAATCCAATGACACGACTGCAAACTCGATCATCAAACTGCGGCCTAGGGTGTCCTTGTGCCAAGTGCACTTATGGAAACCCTTATGTTCAAACATGGTGTGATGGACAAACCGTGAAGAGGGGCTGGTAACCCTCATCCGGGCAAGGAAAACTGAGTACTTGTAGTGTTTCTATCCATAGGTGTCTTCTGAAAGGGAAACTCTCATTTAGTTCATTCAAAATATTGTTCATGTGGATGTGTTAAGGCTCCCAAGTCTTAGAAAAACATTCATTTAATTTTCATTTAATTAATTAAATGAATCAAGAGAATGTTTTGAATTTTGTGGCCAATTTCCTTTAAATTTAAAAGCCTAGTGACAAATCTAGGTAGGTTTTTTAGCACTATAGTGGTGGTCTTAAACCCTATACGTCTATGCAACTGTCATTACAGCTACATTATACACATTGTGCTCAACTCAGTGTTGCACTTGATTTGTGCTTGTGAAAAGTCACTGATAACTAAAGCCTCGCCAAGACTTTCTCTTAATAGCTGTTTAAGATATATGTACAGGAAGCACTGGGTAGTAAAGAGAGCACAGCATGGTCATAACTGAGATCATCTTTGTGCATCTCATTAAAAAAGAGTAACACGCATTGAAAAAAATGTAATGTGCATGAAAAAAGTAAAGCTTACAGCACAGACAAAATGTACAGAGCTCTAAATCGGTGCAGTTTACAGCTCGACATGGTACCAATTTTCTGCCAGTCAATCGTTTTGGACTGTGATGTAATGGGTCAAGCAGAAAGAACCAGTATTATTAACTAGCATATCGCCAACTATCACAGTGGGGTCAAACATACTTCAGCCAATTAATCAATTTCCATCCTGTGCTTGTACATGGACAAAGACAGTAGTCCAGTTAACTGGTCTAATCGAGCCGTAACTGTAGCCCAACTTAACTGTGCATGTAAACGTACTCGCTGTGTGTAAGACAGAAATGCATGGATGCTAGTCCACTTCAACGCTATCAAGCTACACATTGAGAAATTATTAGCGAGAATGTTCTGCTTGATAATTATTCAAGCTGACATTAATCATATCTAAAAGAAACTATATTGTTAAAAATACTTTTTAGTATTTTTAATGTAACACCTGTAAATACTTTTTAGTATTTTTAGTGTAACACCTGTAAAATAAAAAAAATCCGCTACTTTTGAAAGCCAAACACTAGCATATTTTTGTAACCTGACTGTGCAGACAGCATATGCTGTCTTTTGTCACTAGGTATTGGCTAGCAGGCTGAATGGTGCACATGATACAAACCATCAGAGCGAGGGTTCAATGTGAGTACTATATTAGAATGTTCGATAAATTACTGTGTTTATAGAATTGATAATGCACGCTGTTAAACTGTGTGGCAGACCTGAAAATAGTGATAAAGAAGTCATTTATTTAAAAAACCAATTAACCCAACCTGGGAAATTGTTCTGCCTTCACGGGTATAACACACATAGGCATAAACACAACAACAACACTTTATCACATGGCTGTTGACATGTTTAATCCAGAAGATTTGGGGTTTCTATATAAGATTTCTTTGTAAAAATCTGGGGGAAAAAAACACTGTGCTTCCACAACTTGGCCACAAACCACTGGCTGTTGAACATGGTGAAGAACATTTGGATCCAGTTTGGGATAAATTATGATTTGTAGCTAGTGTATGTGTGTGCGTGTGTGTGTGTGTGTGTGTGTGTGTGTGTGTGTGTGTGCATGAGTGAAGTGCCAAGGGTGAGGTCATTCCAGCTGTGCAGTGTGTGTGACTGACTGTGTGTGATTTGATCAAGCCAAACTAAAGTAGATACTCCCACAGCGCTTGCTCAATCTCCCAAAATGTGTGTGAGTTGTATACACGTGTGGTACTTGAAATATGAACGAAATGGGTTTAATCTGAAATCACTGTTGGATCCGAACACTGGACCACCGAGCGCACTGTGAGCTAGGGAACTCTGTGTAACCTCACCACCATTTCACAGCATGGAAAACTGTCCGAGTTCAAATAAGACAATGAGTAATGAGTAATTTAATATAAGATCAGAGACACAGGAAGTAGGAGTGCTGAAGATCCTGTAGCAGCACAGGATTATATACTTACCATTTCTGTATGAAGAATAGATCATTTATATAAAAAAGATCAACACTGACTACATTGCAATTACATTAATGTAGCATTGCTGTATAAAGCTAGGTATTCTCGTTGCATCAAATTGATATATATATATATATATATATATATATAGAGAGAGAGAGAGAGAGAGAGAGAGAGAGAGAGAGAGAGAAGTATAGTACTTATAATGTGGTGTGGAATGAAGTGGACACACGCCAGCTGCAGGTAAGTAACTTTTATTTCTCCACACCAACAAAAAAGAA
>JAQMYF010000024.1:19022682-19040734 GCA_030014195.1 Neosilurus mollespiculum
TGCAGCTATCCCGAGGGTTGCAAGAGAAAAGTGGACAAAAATGCACAGCTAGTAGTTAGTTCGATAAGGTACAACAATGGTCCGCCACTGTAGGGAGCACAATTGTCTTTCAAAATGCGCTAAAAAGCTAAATGCAACAAAAAGCAAAAAGGTTGCCCCCAGTGACAAGCTTTTTGTACCCTTATAGGTGCACACTGTTACTTCAATTTTTGAGTGCATTAGTAACACATGCTTCTAATACAGAAGGCCTAATAAAGATTTATTTGTTTATTTAATGTTTATTAACTTACTGTCAGTGAGGTGAAGCTCAGTCTAAAGTTGAATGATGATGCAGTCATTATTCATGGAATGAACGAAAATGAGCTGCTTGACCTGAACAATAAATTAGCATTACAGCTCCATTAATTAATTTTAATTGTTTGACACACCACTTCTGCAGAGTTTAAAGGTATTTGATAAAGCTTTATGGTAAAAATTCAAGGTGGCTCCTTCTGTTCAATGTTCTCAAATTTTTTTATGTAATATTCTTAGGTTTCCTTCAGTATTCCTGGATTTTTCTTTTATATTGAATATTTTATATTTATGTCCTAAATGTGGGGGTGAAAATATCCATAACATAACTTTATTTTTAAGTAACATATTTATTTTTCAACGTATAATACTTTGTTTTGGTATTTTAACATTCACATTACATTAATCATAAATAAAGAAATGTATTTATTTATATGGTTTTAAATGTTTTTCTTTTTTAATACAAATTCTCATTAGATTCTGCCATCCAAAAAGAATCAATTATGTAAATATGTTCTAGATAAATATCTTCTTTTGCTATGATATAATGATAAAATAATGAATAGCTTAATATGTGTATAATAATGGAATGAATGCAAATTGTTCTGCCAACAATGAACAATGTTTAAGTTTTCCAACGCAGAATGAAGCTTTTGATAATTGATTATTACGTAATTTATAATTATGCTATTACAACAAACTCTTAACAACAACAACAACAACAAAAAACATCATCAACAACAACAATAATAAACAGGGCACTTAATGTGAATGGATCAAGAGTTATAGCAAAACATATGGTAGTGCTTTCAGTTGAACCCAACCATTGGAGACTCTATTCTCATAGAGTTTTCTTGGCAGATTTTTTTTTTTTACAGGGTAGGGGCCAGCTCTGTTCCCTAACCCTCCACAGCACCTGCTATCCCCAGTTGGTCTCCCATCCAAGCACTAACCAGGCCCGACTCTCCTTAGCTTCCAAGATCAGACAGGATTGGGCCTCTGTAGGGTGAATAGAAGGCTATTGCAAAACATAACCTATCACTAATAGTCTCCAAATGGAACCTGCTATACATGTTTAATAAGTCTCGCTTATTCTCTCTTTATCTTCCTTGTCCTCAGTACGGTCATGAACTTGGATGTTACCGTGAATTAGAAAGGGCAATCTGGGTAAGAAATGTCAGTGCTTAATCCTCCTTAATAAGATCATATGATGATTTCATCTCTGATTATAGCTTAAATTGGCCTTCATATGCGCATCATAATCCCATTGTTCCTCAGGGACTGAGGAGAGTGATGATCCTCTGAGAGGCTGGACGCTTTATGAACCGTTTCTGCACTTTGGCCATGACATTAAAGCGAAGATCAACTTTAATAGCACAGTGGGGGAAACCAAAAATGTATTTTGGTGCTCTTGTATGATAATTCACAAGGGCTGCTTATCCATGGTTGGTTTTCTTCCACTGTCTCTTATTAGAGATCTGCTCTTAAAGACAAAGTACAGCTCCTTAATGCTCTGTTCAACTAGTGATAAAGCCTGCATGTGTGCAAGATGTTTCATGTATCCATATCTGTGTTTATTATTCTGTCACACTTAACACAATGCAGGATTAGGCTGTGATGTCATGCCTTAATAAACTTGCAACTCCCAAACCACAGCACTGTTTTTGACTGCTATTAAACAGAGAGATCTTGCACACATGCATACACATAAAACCGAGTAGAGGACAGGCTCGATGATAATGCTCTATTTGCTTGTTTGCACACAGTGGAATTAGAATTGTGAAAAGAAAAAGAAAAATAAGTGAGAATAATCGAAAGATAAAAGTTTAAGGCACAAACAAACCTTGCCAATTAGCTGAGCTGCATTTATCCATGTGTGTTTTTTATGTCTGGGGGGAAGTTCAGCGGTGTTGCAAGCGTTCAAATAAAATGCAGGCATTTTGAAATTACATGAGCTATTTAAATTGAGTTTTAATGAAGAGTACAGTCCTCAAATAGAGTGAGTGTGTATATGCAAGTGCTTTTAATGAAGGAAAAATGCAAAGGCATGGAGCAGTTTTCCAATGTAGAGACGAGAGAAAAAAACAGTGCTGGCAGCGACACAAAACACACTTGAAATCCCCATGAGAGCCAATAAGCAAATCAGTATCAATTAAGCTGGAGGAGCCGACAAAATGGACAAGTCGCTTTGTTTTAACTAATGAAGTCTGCTGAGGATTCACATACATAAACAGCATCCCTGAAAAAGACCAAGGCATGCCACAGACGATCACAGGTCCCTTAACATCATACACACACATCCACATGCCACTGGAATCATTAATCATCATATATAAAGGGGGAAGGTAAATTAGGTCATTAGGAATCACATGATCAGGCGAGATTGTGATAGGATCCCAGGCTGAGAATCAGAGGGTCAAGTTTAAAGCACCTAAATGCACTAAACATTAACTTTTTTAAATAATAAAAATACTACCACTACTATTACTACTACTACTTAAATAATAATAATCATCATCATCATCATCATCATCATCATTATTATTATTATAACAATAATAACAGTAATACCAATAAATCATATAGCACCTTATGTAAAGAGGCAATTCAAAGGGCTTTGAAGGAGAAAGTATATAAAAAAATGAAGAATATGTGTATTGTGTATGTGTATACTGATAAGAAAGGTATTAATTTTTAAACAAAATCAACAACAAAAGAGAAGAGTACCATCGAGAAGAGAGCTGGAAACCAATTCAGCACAACACACTAATGGAAAAAAGTCCAGTCCAGGCACATCAACTTATGGCTTACCTGGACTGCTGAGCAGAATGCTTAGCACTGTCAAGGTCTATAAGAGCCTTCATGAAAGACCTCAGCGTCCTCCAGGACCTGCTGGAGGACCACTCTTGAAGCTGATTTGCTCAGGTCACCATCAAGAATGGTATACATCATGAAGAGTACTGCTGTTATGCATAGACCAAAACTTATTCAGCCTGATTATCACTAAGAATGAGTAAAAGCTTAGCAGCCTATAGCTAGCTCCTGAATGTGAATGAGGGAACAACAAAAAAAAAAGTTGGGGAAAAACAGAATAGAAATGCATGTATGAGTCTAGGATGGGAGATAAATTCTTATGAAGGATTTTATTATACAATTCATCAGATTAAACTCCACAGCAAGGGCATTTACACTGAAGAGGTATGCCTGGATGGTAGTAAAACCGAGCAATACGTGGTAGGTAAATCAAGCAATACAGAAGCTACAGACAGCTACACATACTTAAGGATTCTCAAATTACAATGAAACATGAGAAAGAAAGTTGAATGGCAGCAAAATCCACCTAAGTAGGACAGGTTCTAAAGTGCCAGCTGAATGGGAAGAACAGGATCAAAGCTTGCCAGTCAACAAGAATCCAGCTGGCACAATATATCGGCCAAGAGATAAAAAGTCTGATACCAAGAACAGAAAAGTTCTCATGAAAAATTTCACCAAAAATCTAATATTTAGAGATTGTACAGCAGGCAGAAATTGTCCAGTAACTTGATGAGACACGAAAAATTCAGCAGTGTATCCAAGCAAGGCCCCTTACGAATGAACTGATAAGACAATGCTGCAAACTTACAGGAGAGACGGATAAAAGAATCAAGAGGTGCAAGAAAAGAGGCGGTGGCAGGATAAGCACTTCCATAGAATATATGACTAGAAAGATAGAAAAAGCAGAAGCTGCTGAGTTACAAAGGGCTGGAAAGAACAAGTGCACTAATAATTCAGTACTTAGTAGAAGGTTTGAAATAGTAAGCAGACACAGTGTGCACTGACAGCATGCACTTTCCAACCTAGTCTAAGCAAAAGAACATGTCTTTGAGAAACCAAATTAAAAACTAAAAAAGTGACTTTAGGATCAAGATAGATGAGCAAGTAACAGCACAGCAACCAAACACCATAATAATAGATAAGCAGTAATGGTGAGAGAAGTGGTAATCCCAAGAGATAAATTCAGACGAATGAAATATGAAAAGCCAGTGATACACTTTGGACTGATAGTGGAACTGCAGAGCGAGTGAAAGGTTACAACCAAGACAGTCCTCACTGATAACAGGAACACTCTTATAAGACTAGCTCTGATATAATGTAAGATTGACAAATTAATCTCTGTCTAGAGTGTAGTCCAAGAAAGAGCCAAAATACAGATTCTGGAAAATCATCCGATACCGTACATACGGTGCATATCTGACCGGTAACTTAGCTGTTAGCTTGTTGCATTGTGCACTATGAACTTTAGCAGCTTCCAGAGAAGCACTCAGCATTTCCTTAAAGAGAAATGGTACACAGGAAATATCCTAAGGGATAAAGAGTTTACAAAGTCCAATGAAGTATTCGTTGCTAGCCAGAAAGGTCTTGTTCGTCACAGGAAGGGAAACGAGCCAAAAGCTACCAAAACCCTCATAGACACAGATGTTCAAAAGTGGGCAGTTAAGAGCTAGTACCCCAATCGAAGTGAAAAAAGTAAGTAACTGCGCCTGAAGTGAATTTAAAAAAAGGCCGCCATTTTAAAATGTCATTTAATAAACTTCCTATTAACTTTGTTTGCTTGGTCTGTACAGAGAAATCCTAGCCCAAGGTCTTTCACAGACCTTATGCTCAATTAAAAAGTAGTTTATATACCGTTCAATACCATACATGGCATACATACTGTATGATGCATAATTTATTAGTAAAACACTTCCAGGAGACTAATTTAAATGCACAAGCTGGTAAAATCATGAAGTAAAATGTTATTGCATCACAAATAACAGCCTGTAAGGTTTCAGTATGAAAATGCATGTCTGGAAAAGGTAATGTGTTTCAAGTTTGCATATCACAGAGCCTAACAAAAGTCCCAGGCCTCACGTTTAATATACAGAAGGCCCATGATTACTTGAATTTAAATAACAATAACCATTCAATGTAAAAATTAATATAAAACAAATACAAGCTGGATTCGCAAACACAATTAAATATTATTTATTAATATAATCAGATAATAATACAATAAGCCTGGAGCTGTAAAATCTCTAAAATCAAGTTATGATTGGCCAAGCAGGGAATTTCGGTAAACAACCAGAATAGGTTTCTGGATTCAGGGCTCTCGGATCTGTTCACAATTAAAAACAAGCTTCATTACAGAACACAAACAAATTAAAATATTCAACTGTTGTTTTGTTTATGTAAACGATTACTGGAGCATCAAAGACGTCTGTTGCTTTTCAGCATCCAGTGGTTAAGATCATATCCTGAGCAGACAGATAAGAATTGTTGAGTTTTAATTGTTGCGCTGTGAGTTGAGATGTAAATAAACTGTTGTTTGTGAAAGGGATACAAAACAGTGTGTGACAATCAGCTGTGTGTAACTGAATGGGTGTATGTGTGCAAATGAGAATATAGGTGTGTAGGAATGTGGAGGAGTACTTGTAGCATGTGCGCTAGTGACTGTGTGTGTGTCTGTGTGTGTGTGTGCGCACTGTAGTAATGACTCCCAGTGGGAGCACAGTGCAGTCTGTCTTGTTGTAGGGACAACCTGACAAGAAGGAGAGAGAGAGAGAGAGAGAGAGAGAGAGAGAGAGAGAGAGAGAGAGAGAGAGAGAGAGAGAGGATGACGGCTGTCCTTTTCTGCAGTGGACAGTAATTGGGCAACCATATCGAGCCACACATATACACACACTGTCGTACACACATGCAAGCCAGCCACATCCTATCAGGATCTCTACATGGTGACCATTAGCCTGCTTTGGCCTGTTCAGGAGACCAGCAGGCAAAACGTGTTTATGAAGCACAGGCACATACAGATGGAGTAAACAACCCTGACACCTATACGATGGAAGGAGATTAGCTTTGACATGTAAGTGACAGAACGGCACAAAGTGGTGGGGAATAATTAACGTTGCGTTCCTTATCACTTCTGTACATCACTGTCTTGGAGAACAAAAAAGCAAAGAAGAAGGGATCAATTGAGTGAGCAAGCAAGCAAGAATGCAAGAGAGACAGGATCAGAGAAATAGAAATAGGAAAGAAATAAGGAAAAATACAGAAACACAAAGATGGAGAAGAGACAATGAGATAATGAGAGGAAACGAGGCTGGGGCGGTTTGGAAGAATAAAAAATTCAATATTTTTGGCCTCTTTGCAGATGTAGTCATTGTCAGGCTGCTGTGGGTGGCAGATTACATAAGAGAGATCGGCTCGAGCATTCAGGCGAGTGGCTCTATCTGCATGCCATGACAGGCTGGAATGAATGAGGCGGAAACATGATACCCTGTAATGGATTTATCCCATTACCCAGAATTCCCTGCACTGGTCCGCCAGGGCCTGATTCACCCTAATCAGAGCTGCTGTGTAGCGGGGAGTTTTACTTTAATCCTTAATCTAACACACCTGAGCCCAATACTCAATGCTGTGCTACAATATGGTTTTCAGTGCACACTCAGTGACTACCCCTAATGATTCAAGTATGTAGCAAGCAGCACATTTTTTATTAGGAATATGACAGAAAAAAAACTGATGAATCAATTTACTTCAAGACTCTTTACAGTGACTTTAACAGTTCTTTTTCATTTGTTAGCTAGTATGTAATTAGCTGTGGTGCTATCTTAGCTTATACAGCAAAGGGTAGTTTGAGTTATTAAAAAAAACAGTTAAGTGATTAGATATTTACAGTCAATTTCATTCTTTTTACTCTGACATGAGATTGCTAACCTGCTATCTTGTTCTTTCCCACTAATTTGGTATCTCACTGGCCAAGTAAAGTGAACCAAACAGTAGGATTTTTTTCCTTCACCAAGAATGCATTGAACTGTCAGTAACAAGCAGAAAAGCATTTCAGAATGTTTAAAACATAAATCCTCAAGGTTTACAGCAGAAGGCCACATTGGGTTCCACTCCCACCAGCTAAGAATCACAATCTGAAGCCACATTGGGTACAGGCTCACACAAACTGTATAAAAGAAGATACATAAGAAAATTATACATATTAAATACTGCATACACCGATCAGCCTTAACTTCAAAACCACTGAGAAGTGAAGTGAGTAACAGTGATTATCTCATTTCATTGGCATCTGTAATGGGGTGGGGTACATTATGCAGCAAATGAACATCAGTTCTTGAAATTGATGTGTTGGAAGCAGAAAGAATGTGTATGTGTATGTATATTTGGACTCGATGCTTTGCAGATTGCTGTCAACATGAATCACATTTTTTTCCCTCCATCATAGCTTGGTGCATGTTTGTCGGTTTTATAGGGAAAAGATGGCAACAGGATGGACTGGGCGAAGTACGCAGGCCCCTGGAAACAGTGAGATGTTTTGGGCAATATTCTTCTCTGAAAAGTTTTGGTTCTACAATTCATGTGGATGTTACTAAAACACATATTACCTACCTAAACGTTGTTGCAGACCAAGAACACGCCTTAATGACCATGGTGTTCCCTAATGGCTTTGGCCTCTTGTAGCAGGATAATGTACCCTGCCTTTCTTCAAAAAAAAAAAAAAAAAAAAAACTATCCAGGAATGGTTTGAGGAAAATTTGCCTCCAAATTTCCCATCTGTAGGATGTACTGGCCAACAAATTACAAACCATGGAGGACCAAACCTTCCAACTTACAGGAATTAAAGGAAGTGCAGTGAATTGCTTAGTGCCAAAAAGCACAGCACACCCTCAGAGGTCCTATGGAGTCCATGCCTTAATCAGTTAGAGACATTTTAGACGCACAATAATATGCCACTGCATTAATGTTATAGTTGATTGGTGTATATTAATTATTATCACAAATGTCAACAACTATGATTACTTGAGAAATTAATATACATTTTGGGTATGAGCCATGTCCTCCTGCTATCCCAAATAACTAGGCAGCTCGTCATTAGACAGACATAATGGGCTTTTGTCACTCGGCAGACCTGAATAGGATTTCAGTATTTCCTGCTGCGTTTGAAACAGCTGCCTCACTCATTGGTTCACTATGTACTATATAAGATGTTCTGTATAGAACCATATATATTGTGCAGTAGTATGGGAGACACACATCATAGACATACATTATCATGACTTGTCTTAATATAAAAAATTCAGACATTAAAAAGGAACTGAAATATCTTTTCTTAGGCATTACAAAGGTTATAAGGACCTGCTGGTTTAAATTACATATTATTTAAAAGGAAAGCAGCAACAGTACTCACACACTGATCTGAAGGTAAGTACAGTCCATTCTGGTACTTTAGTTTGGTCATACAGTCATGTACATCAGTTTTACTATGGATGCAGTGTGTTATTGATAGCTCATAGTATTTATACAAGAATACAAAATGGATTTACAGTAATATCCATACACTATATGAAAAATAGCAAAAGACAATGTACATTTGATTGGCATTCTCATTTGCACTGTGATACTCAGCATCAGGTGAGCGTATATACTGTCCAATTTAGCTTGCTGGCTTGACAGACAGGTTGCCTGACTAAAAGGTTACCCTTCAAATATCATATTTGGATGATATACACAGTTAGATGTAACACACACCTCAATAAAAACACTCCACAAACATTATAATATGACACAGTGCGCGTTTATGCATGTGCTCATGCTATATGACTTCAAGGTTGTGCATAACAGCAATAATGCAAAACAGATTACAGCTGAACATGTATTGTGTTTAACATGTACACACAGAGAGAGAGAGAGAGAGAGAGAGAGAGAGAGAGAGAGAGAATAATGGCTTCATTAAGTTTAACTGTAATGACATGGCTTTGCTCCGGGCCCATGTTTTTGTTTTCACCATGACAACGAAGCATGGGCTCAACACTTACAGGCTCTCTATCCTGTATAGAACATGGCCTGAGCACACAATACACCCACCCACCCATACACGCACACACACACACATGAACACTTACACATAAACATCTTGAACATATTTATGGTATATTACAAGTTGACACATTTCCTCAAAGGAGTATTTTTTCTTCATATCTCTCTCTCTCTCTTTCTCTGCATTTGTCCACCTCAAATCCTTGCTTCCCTTCATCACCTTGCACTCTAATGATCTATTTCCCTTTAACTCCTCTGCCTCTTCATCTTTTTCTTCTTTAAATGTTGTCTCCCTGTTTATGGTTTCCTTTTTTTTTTTTTACATCTCTCTCTCTCTTTTTCTCCTTCACTACCTTCACCTCTTTTAATTTCTTTTTCTTCCCTCCCTCCTCCCTCTCCCCCTCCCTTTATTCTTCCCTTAACTCCACTTTCTGCATTTCATCCTGTCTCAGTTTTCACTTCCTTCCTTCCCTCTCTTTATATCTTTACATCTCTCTTTATATCACAACATCTCTTCTCCCTTCCGTTCTACATTCACTGTGCACTCTCTCATACTCTATCCATTAACGCCTGTCTCCTTTCTTCCCCCGTCACCATGTGCCTGTCTGTCTCCTTCCCTTTCTCTTTATAAAGAAGTAAAAGATAGAGGGATATAGAGGGATAGAGAGAGATGGAGGCTGTCGGAGTGAGCAGAAGATTTGCAGTGTAGCTAAACATCAGTTGTGTGTTTCCCACTTTGATAGAGTTTTAAGTCCTCTGAAGCCTGACACACTCATCAATTACACCAATACTGTTTAAGCCCAGTTTACAAACACACACTCACACACATGCACACACACACTCACACACATGCATGCATGCACGAGCGCGCACACACACACACACACACACACACACACACACACGTTTGAATACGGTCCACCCATCAAGCACTTGAGGATAGATTTTGGATCCAACATTCTGCAACAACAGACTGGGGATTTAGCATAGCAACACACTACTAAAGCTGAGACAAGTGGCACTAACAGTATTCTCTATGGCACCATTTCTTTCACAAAATCCACACACCCACTCTCACTCTGAGACAGCTGCACAGGTCGTTAAGGGCATGTAGGGAGTGTTACAGGGTATGTCCTCAAAAGCATGCTCCTCGTCATGCATTCTCCACAGTCTGTCCATACCATACCAAGATACAATGACATGCTGTGTGTGTGTGTGTGTGTGTGTGTGTGTGTGTGTGTGTGTGTGTGTGTATTTGTGTGAGGGTATTCACAACGTTGCGGGGACCTGTTCACACAGACACACAATGGGAACTTGTCTTTCTCATAGGAACAAAATGCAAGTTGAAGACATGTTTTAAAGTTCAGGAAAGGTTAGGGTTAGGTTAAGGCTGGGAAGAATCCCAGGTTAAGTTCAGGGTAAGGGGTGGGGTTAGACAAGTAGTGGTTATAGTTAGGGTTAAGGTTAGTTTCCAAAAAATGAATGTACAGGAAGTCTATACACTGTCCCCTTAAGTTATGGAAACCAGATTGTGGTGTGTGTGTGTGTGTGTGTGTGTGGTATTCTCACTCTACCCTACTCTACTCTAAAGGCTACTAATCCTCACATGAAGCCTATAAGCTCATCTATAGTTATTTACATACATCTCCATAATTCTCCTCTCTCCTGTGTGTAACTGTGAAAAATGGCAGTGCACATGGTGATTAGTGAGCACTGCTTCAGCATTCCCATCTCACCCTATTCCCCCATTTCTTTTTCCTGCATCATTTATGAAAAGAGGATCATGGATGAGATGATGAGGGAAGCATGAGATTTGTAAAAGAGTGCAATGCCAACCACAGCACAGAATCTCATTATTTGTAAGTGAAGACATAAAAAATGAAAGGATAAATGAACTGACATAAGGACAAAAGCATATGTGGGTATGATAATGGATGAATAATTGCAAGAAAGAAAACAGGAATAATGAATAATGGACATGAGCTGTGTTTTGATTGGTCGGACTGGTCCTGACATAAAAATCCAGTGCAAATTTAATGTGCATAAAACATTATGAGTACGAATTCAAAACATGGGTGATGAGTACAAGGACCATTTCCTTCAATTTGGGAACAAACTGGAGTATAAATGTTGCATTGAGAATAAATCACAAGACTTCTCCAGACTTTGAGTAGTGTGTCCTGTGAGGCTTTCAGTGCCGTTCTGTGGTTTTGTGGGAAGGAATTCATGTCTGTGCATATTTAATCACTCACTCATTTGCTGAACCGCTCAATCCTAATAGGGTCGCACGGCGGTTGGTGCCTACCTTAGCTGACACTGGGTAAAGGAAGGGTATACAGATCGACAGCTCGACAGTCCATTGCAGGGCAACACACTCACACAACCATTCATACACCTAGGTTCAATTTAAAACAGCTAGTTAGCCTAATGCGCATGTCCTTGAACTGTGGGAGGAAATCAGAATACCTGGAGGAAGCCCACACAAGCATGGGGAGAACATACAAGCTCCACACTGAAACGCCTGAGATCTATCTGGATATAAGGTGGACATGCATTTAAATTTTGCATCGAATATAAAATACTACTTTTAAAATATAAAGTAATTAATGGTTTTTCGCCACATTATCTCAGTAAATGTGTATGTTGCACCACGCCCACTTAGAATATAAGGGGCAGGCTGCTTAGTGATACCTTGCATAATGAAGACTATTGCGGAGGGCAGAGCTTTCTCTTACAAATACCCACCGGAACCGCCTTCCAGTTAGTGTTCAGAACCCAGACACAGTCTCTGTTTTTAAGACTAGGCGGAAAAAGTACTTGTTTATTTAGGCATTTTGGTAATAGCTTTTTATTAGGTAAAGGAGCAGATCTGGGGGTTCTCAGGCATAGAGAGTTCTGGTAAACTGGGATGTTTGGATGCTGTCACTCCCTCACTATCATATGCTTGCCCAGGTCTGTTGACAATGGAGTGACTGATTGCCTTATATCACAGGGTGCCCTGATGTCTGTCTTCTTTCTGGCTCTCTCTTTTTAGTTATGCTGTCATAGGCTGTCATGCCGGAGTCCCTGCTTGCACTCTAGCACTAACAAACTCTGTTCTTCTTTTAACCATTACATTGTTGTGTGCATACCTATCGACATCTCTGTCTCTCTCCCTCTCTCTTTTTCTCTCTCTGTGTTTTTGCTGAGGTACACATGCTACTTTGGAGATACCAGTGATCCATTTTCTTCTGCTCTCTGAATCCTGACATCCGTCCTGGTGTGCTACTACTGGTTGGAGTTCTCGTCTGAGATGCCCCTCACTCCTGCTGATGAGGATCAGAAACTGTCAAGATGACTTTCCACTGCTGGTGATATAAACTCTTAGTAAAATGAAAATTTAGGACTGCAATTCCCATTACAGTTATAAGATAACCAAACAAACTTCATGTCAAACCCCAGTGAAGCTTCTGGTACATGGTTTGAATCTTTATCTGGTTTGACCCAAATGAGGATGGGTTTCCCCTTAGAGTCTGGTTCCCCTCAAGGATTCTTCCTTGCGCCGTCACAGCGGGCTTACTCACTGAGGATGTATAGAGTTTATAGAGAAAAGTTTTTTTATTTTTATTTTTTTTACCATATTTGTTTTTACTATGTAAAACTGCTTTGCGACAATGTCAACTGTAAAAATATAAAAATAAAACAGAATTGAATTGAATTGAACATGCTAACCACTATGTCACCATGCCGGGATGCATATTTCACGTCTCTGAATAATTCTTTCTTTTTTTTTTATTTCATAAATTCCTCTAAAAACAATTGCATCGGTGCATCCATCCATTATCCATACTGCTTATCTATCAGAGTCACATTGGAAGTGAGCCAAGCCCAGCTGACTGCATGCCCCTGAACAGGTCGCCAGTCTACTGCAGGGGTAACACAGACACAAACAACCATTCACACTCACATTCACACCTCTGGGAAATATAGAGTAGCTAGTTGACCTAATGTGCATGTCTTTGGACTGTGGGAAGAAGTAGGAGTACCCAAAGGAAACCATTGTACACTAAGCACAGAGAGGACATAACATACAAATTCCACAAAAAAAGATTCAAGCATCAAACCCTCTCTATGTGAGGCAACTATTTGAGCTTGTTATTTTTTCCAGTATATGCTTCAGATATGTTAATTTAATATAATGTGTTATATTGCATTTAATTACTACTATATCTTGTTTTCTATTTTATTACATCCTATCAACCATTTTATATGAAAATCTATATTTCATTGCATTCCACTGCATTGAATGCTATATTCCATGCATCCATCATGTAAAGATTTCAGTGAGTATATAACGTGTAATTTAAGTGGACATATTCCCTGCAGAAATAACATGGATGACAAAGCAGCTTTGGAGAATCCTGCATTACATACTGCTTATCATCAAGCTAAGGACATGGTGCATAAGTAAAATAAATAAGACAGTTTGACAAGGGCAAAAAAGAAAAAAGAAAAAGAAAAAAACAATACAAAAATAGAAAAAGCGAGTACACATCTGCTGAGATGTAAAGTAGGCTTTTAGCTGAACTCTAAATAACTCAGATGTGGTTATGTGACAGTGATGAGCATGGACCTCAAAACACAGTTGTGTATTCAAAAGCTGCCAGATGCTGAACGGTCAAGCAAGTCGTCTGTCTGATAGAAAAATGACAGTTTTGTTTAATCTGGATGAGTAGCTGTGTGTGGGGACTAAACTCGAGCATGTCTTAGAATCTTTAACACATAGAAGGTGAGTTGTTCGGAGCATGTACACCATAAAGTTACAAATATTTGCAACAAGCTTACACTTGGCCTGTGTGACGTTCTCAATACACTCTTCTGACAATGATATGTGAACTGACGGAGATTTAGCCTTTATACCTGACTGGTCCAATATAAGAGGTATGACCTCTATGCCTGCCAATCTTAGTGAAGGAGGGGAGGCCTCTACTGTATGCCTGTCAGTTATAATGTGGTAATGTTGACAGTCCCTGTAAGGGAGGTGTAGTTGTTTCTGTTAGTCCTTATGAAAGAAGTACGTATAGTTTCTGTTACTGTCAGTTCCAATTAAGGAGGCATGGCCTTTGAACCTTCCAATTCCAATGAAGGAGGTGTGGCCTCTGGGCGGGCCAGTCCAGTAAAGGAGGAGCGGTCTGTCAATCACATTGAAGGAGGCATGGATTCTCTCTATTTACCAGTTGCATTGAAGGATTTGTGCGCTCTGATCCTTTCACTTCCGGTAAAAGAGGCAGGGCCACTATGCCTGTCAGTCACAACAAAGAGGACATGGCTTCTTTATATGTCAGTTGCAATTAAGTAGGTGTGGCCTTCTTGTGCCAGTCCCAGTGAATGAGGTGGTGTCATGTCAGTATATGATTTGTCCCTGCGAATGCATATTGGATTGTTGATCAAAGGAATTCAGTTCTTTTAAAGACAATAACTATTGTATTATTTTAAACTGGCTAATAAAAACCCTTAATGCTTTCCATGATACTAAAATAACTTACATGACTTAGACATGTTGATGCATAATACAGTGATCTGACATTAACATGATTAATGAGTGAAGGCTGCGTGTGCGTGTGTGTGTGTGTGTGTGTGTTTGGGTGCGACTGCATCTATGCACATCAATAAATATGTGCAGAGATGATGTAAGCTTTACTTTCCTGTATGGTATGTGTGTGAATGTGTATCGCATAACACTACCCTGGATGCTTGACCTTTTTCGCTTGGCCTCTGCAGGAGTTCACTGTGTACTGTGCTATTAATGTACATAAGAACACACACACACACACACACACACACACACACACACACACACACACACAGACACATCCACACACACACATCCCTCACAGCCAAACACTTCCATGCTACATGTCCTAACAGCAACCTAACATTTAGCCAAAGGTGGAGAAACATTCGTCATGACAAGACGTTAATCGTCCATGACACTGCTGTCAGGTTAGTGCTTGCGGTCAAACTGAATACGCCACAATCTGAAAGCCATGGCTGACATCAAAAACAGTCAGGTCCAAAAGTCTCAGACTGCTAGCAAAACTGTCATTGTGTCAATAGTTAACAAAAATCTAACAGAGTATAACACAGAGGATCCAAATAATCCAAGAACAAGTGATTTACAATGAAAAACGATCAATTTATAAGTGTAGTATACCCTCATGTGAAATTAAAAGCTATATAAATATCATGATTGCATCCTATTTTTTTTTTTTTATTACCAGTTGCCAGTTTCCTACATTTACAGCATTTGGCAGATGCTCTTATCCAGTGTGACTTTTATTTACTAGGTGTACAAAGGAATTTGTAACTAATAAACTAGCAACCCAGGTTATGGATTCTTTTAATTATGCCATTATTCAGTCTCATAAAAATTGCCTAATCATTTATCATGGTCATAAAATACTGTATTAAATTACTAAGAATAAATATTACATAAAAGTATTTACTGAAGATTAAGCCTCCTATAAACAAACAAAAACACGTAATTTCATCCAGGTTGAAATTTGTAAAGAACTGCAGGTAAATGCTGTGGGCTATAAAAAGAATAAATGTGTTTTTTTAATTATTAATTCATCCTTTCATCCATTATTTCATTAATTTGTTAATCAACTTAACCCTATTTAGGTTGCAGGGAGGCTGGTGTCTCTTTCAGCTTACTCTGCGCAAAGGCAGAGTACACCCTGAACAGCTCTCCAATCGAACGCAGGGCCAAAATACACAAAACCATTCACACTCACTTTCATAAAAGGATTAAAGTAGTTTGATCAATATTTCAAAACTGGCTGAAAGTTTGAGACAAATAATCAATAATTATTTGCCAAAAACAAGATGATTATGACTAGTCAATTCAGTGATGGGCGGGTGAGCCGTATGTGGTCCGTGAGCAGAGTGTAACCAATGCGTAACAGGATGCTATTTTTAAGTTTTGGTATATACCACACAATACACAAGAAAAGCAGACTAAAATTAGATTATTTTGTCCACTGATGACACTGCAAAGACAAACTGTGAGTGTCTATCAAGTATCCATGCGAGATCATGTGTATTAACCCCTAGAAAGCAAACAATCCCTTTGCACTCTTTCCCTTTATTATATACTATTTATGAAGTAGTTGTTCAGTGTTCAGCAGAATGCTAATGATTATAATACAATCCAGTATCAAACAAATACAAATAATATTTATTAGGGTAAAAACTTGTGTATAGACCGCAAATGTCCCAGTAGAGACTGACTTTAAAATATCTATCTTTAAAAGGCAAGATCTGGATTTCTTTTTATTCTTTTGGCATATGTATGATCCTGTTTCAAAGTTATGTGACCTTATAAAGTAAAACAAAGTTATGTGACAAGAATAAAATAAAATAATAATAAATAGTATATAATCTACTAATGATATTTTATTGTTAGGTTAAATATATCAATATCATATTGATGTTACATCGCATCATCGATTAGCTGCACATGTTTAATGTATGGTGTTAACCACTGTCTTCTTTTTTAAATTCATTAAGATGCAGTAATTGCTTTATCTGACTGATATTGACTTTGTTATTATGCTACTCGGTAAAGCACTCAGTACATGAACCATTTTATATAAGCAAAAATGGATGGAATCAGGCATAAATGCTAGAGAGGGATAATATTATATTTTACTTGTATTGTAACTACAACTATATTGTACATGTACAGTGGATATAAGATACGCACACATCCCTATGAAAATGCCAGGTTTTTGTAATGTCTGTGATAAAAATATGAAAAAAATTGAGGATGAACAGAATTATATGACATTCTTTGCCAAAAGGATGTGTGGTTCATGCTAAAATTTGTTAAAAACAAACAAAGCAACAACTAGAACACACTTCCCAGCCAAGCAACGAGGGTGATAAAAAAAACTGCATCTCAGCAGTACACTTCATGGAGACACCAACAGATGAAGCAAGGCGGTATATCGTATATCTGTTGGCTAGCATTGGAAAAACATTGTGCAAACATTCAAAAGTTAGATCAGTGTAGGAATTAGCATAACTAAAATGTTATTATGAGAGAAAGTAGATTTAACACAGCTGAAATGCTCGTCTGATGCCAGAGCAAAAGCTTCCATTAGTTTTAGACCTAATTAGAGTGACACTTAACAGGCTAATTTTCTCCAGACACTTAAAGCACTCTGCAGGTTTTGGTTGCACTTAAGAGCACACACACACACACACACACACACACACACACACACACACACACACACACACACACAGAGGTTGGTGTATAATTGATGTTGCATTTCTAAATGGGAATCTTAATGTAAGACACAACACATTTACAGCAGGAAGGCTTTCCACGACACACACACACACACACACACACACACACACACACACACACACACACACACACACAAAAGCATAACTAATAGACAAAGACAAGTACACACTCGGTGTACTTCCACTTTCTCCAATCTTCTTCTTGTTTTCAAAAAGGAAAGGGATGTACTAAGCCTGCAGCATCAAAAACACACACAGACTTTTTTTTTTTTTTTTAACATATGTTTCATATGTGCCACATATTTACACAATAATTTATTTATTAATTTGTGCCACACCTACATTTTGCACAAGTTATCCATTTACACACAGAAGAGCTTAGTAAATTAGGCCTCTACTTGTTGTTAACAATGTTGTTGGTCTTATTGTTTATTTTGTGTATATGTTCATGCAATTTTTCACCTCTCTGTGTGGAGCAGTACAAATATTCAAATATCATTCAAATTTAAAAAAATATTCAAATGAAATATTTAGGCCATTGGGTTGCCGTCAGCGTGTTTCTGCCCTGCGATGGCCTGGCAAGCTGTCCAGGGTGTACTCTGCCCTCACCCAGAGTCGGCTG
>JAQMYF010000024.1:19084980-19096978 GCA_030014195.1 Neosilurus mollespiculum
GACTCTGGGCAAGGGCAGAGTACACCCTGGACAGCTCGCCAGGCCATCACAGGGCAGAAACACGCTGACGGCTATGCTGCCTACTCTTAACGACAATCAGCAATGGTTCTTTCACCATAGACAGTGAGAGACATGGCCGGCATTTGAAAACCCAGTTAGCTGCACTGGGGGTGTTTCAAATTGATATGAAATGTTAAAACACTCTTTTATCTCACTCATTTACCAAACCATTTAATCATACTATTAGGGTCACAGAGAGGCTGGAGCCTCAGAGTCTCAGATGACACTGGGCAACACCCTAAACAGCTTGGCAGACCATATCAGAGCCAACACACACACACACACACACACACACACACACACACACACACACACACACACACCTAGGGGCAATTTGAAAAAGTGAATTAATCTAATGTGCATGTCTTTGGACTATTGAATGAAACCAGGGTACCCAGAAGAAGCCCATGCAAGCATGAGGAGTACATGCAAACTCCACACAGTAACTCCTGAGCCTGGGACTAAAATCCAGGAACCTATTTTTCTGGGGTGGTTTTGCCAACCACGACGCCACTGTGCCCCCCCCCCCCCCCCCACTGAACACCTGTGACATAAATTAATCTCAATAGAAAAACTGAAAAATCAAAAGCAATTTCAATATAGAATTCTTCTAAACCATTTGAAACCAAATGAGTAGGAAGAAGTCTCTGGCAATTAACTTTATTGTTCGGGCTCACAAATTAACAGAAACTGAAAAGGAAGGAGCACAAGGCCAATATGTAGACTCACAGAACAAAGGCAGACACAAGTTCACAGTTCTACAGGCAAACAGGTTAAAACTCCTAGTCCAATCTCTCAGGCTAGTTTGCAGACTGGAAATGAAACCAAAGACACACTGTCTGGATATTAGTGTGGAGTATGCAAGCCAGGTGGGACAGCACACATGACTTGAATCAGAAATTTAAACAAACAACAGGTGCGAGAACAAACAGGAAAGTACATGATGAGGAATGGATGTTAACTAAAGTGTCAGACTAGCTTAAATAGAAAACAAGTGAACGGGACAGCCAATAAAAAGCCCAGAGAATAACTAAACTGATGACAGGTGTGCAGGTAAGTGTGTTGAAAAGTAAGCCCCAGCCTAGTAGTCCGGGGAGCTGAACCGCAAATTCATTTTCATGATTTTCATGCATAACAATCTCTAGAGTTTACAAAGAAAGAAAGAAAAATCACACAGTGGGCACCAGTTCTACAGGTGGTAAGGGCACTTCTTTTTTCCCCAGTCTTCATCTCTCCAGTCCTTCTCACTGGATGTTTTTGCACCATTCTGTGTAAACACTACAGACTGCAGTGTGAGAAAATCTCTGGAGATTTCTGAAATACTCCAATACCAGCCCATCTGGCACCAATAAACATACCACAGTTAAAGTCATCATGTCACATTTTTTCCCATTCTGATTTTTGATGATGAACATTAACTGAAGCTCTTGGTTTGAATTAACAAGCTTACTTGACTTATTTTACACTCACTGGCTATCGGATCATTGCAAGAATGAAGAGGTGAACAAGTGTTTGTATGAAAGTGGCTGATACAGATATAGTATATTCACACATATTTCTTTTAAATTAACATCAATTTAATGATGAAAAAAGAGATTTGAATCCAGGATTTGCTACTAATGGCAGCTCCACTTCAATATTATTGTAGATTTGAAGTAGCTTTTGGATTTGTTGTACATTTGAGTTTGGGATCAAAAACCTCTTTCAACTAGATAAGAATACTAACATACTAACTGTCCAGTAGCACTAGTTATCTGCTAACACATTTTGCTATAGAAGGATCCAGTGAATGAGTCTGCAGTATTTTCATGCACTGTGCAAGTAAACAGAGCTATGTCTAGGTTTGGGAAGTGCCATTTACCAGATTAAATAGCATTCAACACAATTTGTAGTAAAACAATGATAATGCTGAATGCTGGAGTTGTGGTTAATTGTGTGATTGAGGGAGAGAGTTTAAATTCCAAGATTGCCAAAGAGACACTGGCTGAGCCTTTAACCTTTTTATCTATCTATCTATCTATCTATCTATCTATCTATCTATCTATCTATCTATCTATCTATCTATCTATCTAAGCTCTGTCCTTGTCATTTATAAACTGCTGCTTTGTATAAAAGTGCCTGCCAACTAAATAAAGCAAAATTATCTTAGTAAATTCCATCCGTTATTAAAATCTATGCACCCAATTCACATGAACCCCAGTGAAAAGGAATGATTCAATATCATATTTAAATGAAGTGTTAGAAAATGCTAAGAATGAAAAATAGCTTACCCTCATGCATCACCTTAACAATAACTATAACTTTACATACCTCAGGTGCATTCTTTTCAATCTATAATGATGAGACCATGTCATTTACAATCATGAAAATGAGCTGGCAGGAAGTCTGAATTCCACAGCAGGGCAGCCATTTGACTGGAGATGATGGCTGTTAAGCTGATTCCTCCTTGTTGTCCTTCCAGTGTATGATGTCAGTTGAGCTGATGGGGGATCTGGAACAGCTTGGGTCAAGATCCAGCCTGGAGCTTCATGGCTGTTCTGGATTCGGGCTGAGGATGCAAATAGAGCTAAAATTACTTATTTATTTTCTTTCCTATCTCTTTTGCAAATATACTCTTTTATACTTACAGACTTCTTCCTTAATCTCAAGTGAGGAATATACCGAATTGTGAATTTTAGCAGTCTTTGAGGTCTTTACAGTAAAAGCACATTTATATAGTACAAAACGAAGCCTTCTTTTGTTTTCCTCTTATTTTTCACTGATTTCATGTGCATCCTCTATTTCGTCATTTAATCTATACCACTGGCATAGTGGTTAGCATGCCTGCCTCATAGCAAGAAAGTCCTGGGTTTGAGTCCCCCGGTTTGGCAAGGGTGTTTCTGTGGGGAGTTTGCATGTTAGCCTATGCTTGTGTGGATTTCCTCCGAGTACTTTGCTTTCCTTCCACAGTCCAAAATATGCACATTAAGCTCATTGGCTATTCCAATTTGTCTTTAGATGTGAGTGTGACTGATTGTGTGTGTATTGGCTCTGTGATGGACTGACGAGTTGTTTGGGATGTAAACTGCATTGCTCAGCGTTGGCCAAGATATGCTCCAGCCTCCCCGTGACCCTAGTACTGTATGATTAACTGGCTCGGCCAATGAATGAATGAATATATAATGCTATATTGTGCACGATGGTAGTTCAGCTTCATGGAAATTCCCCTTTGTACTGTAAATAAACTTATATGTGACCATCCAGCACAAAACCAGTTGGAACTCACATGACCCAGGTAAGCGGCTTATAGAATAATGTCATCTTTCATTTGCCACTTCCTACTTGGAGGCCGCTTATGTTCTAATGCCGCACGCTGTTAGCGGCTATTGTGCACGTGGTTCAGGAGATGAATTCAAAACTAGTTTTAGAGTGTACAGCACACTGTATGAAATTATCATCTCCTAATGGTTATGTACACTCTAAAACTAGTTTAGAAACCCCCCAACCCCATGTGCATGCTAGCCACTAACAGTGCGCAACATTAGGATATTAAGCGGCCTCCAAGTAGGAAGTGGGAAATGAAAGATGACGTTATGACGTTCTTTGAGCCGCTTACCTGTAACGAAAGATGACGTTCTATGAGCCGCTTACCTGTAGCCGCTATACCACCTGTATTTGAGATACTGTGGTGCATAGACGCATAGCTTGAAAGAGAGCTGGGAATTGAACCATTCGAGCTATATAGCTTTGTAACATGAGACACTTATAGAAGGTCTCAGGTAACCTCAAGATCTGCAGTACTTTAGCTACCATGATATTGATGAAAGGTTAACAAAGTCATCATTGAGGTTCTATATATAATCATCGTAGATGTCAAATGTGTGTGTTTCTTAGTTTTCTTGCTCACATTTAATTAGCTCTCAGCTGCTATGGTGAATAACATGATTGACCATTGAAATTCATGCATTTTTTTCCTCTTCCTTGTAAATTTCCTCATCTCCCCTCAAATTAATTTCTTGCTGTATGCCACTGAGAGTGCAATAGCGTGACATTATTTTGTAGTAAAGAAAAAGTATAGAGACATTTTTCTAAATAATGAGTTGGAAAATAAAAATTAAACAATATATTTTATTCTATAGAGGAGTTGAGCTTATTAGTGAATTATTTTTTAAACACACACACACACACACACACACACACACACACACACACACACACATGCGCACATATGCACACAATTGATAAAACTGGTCATCTGTTTTTCATTTGGAGTGGAATTTCACAGTAGAATTATTCCCACACACATGGCACACATATGTTTATTAAATGGTTAATTTCTCTCTTAAATCATGTTTTTCAGTATAGACTAAAATATGACATACCACATAAAAGAAGAACTGTGTCAACTCATTCATTTTTGCACATAAATCTCAACCTTTTTCTTTCTGTTTACACACCACACAGCACACCGGAAAATAAGTTATGTATTTTCTTCAGATAGGTCTGAAGCCCTTTGACCCAATGTTTCTGTATACTTGTATGTAGGCTCAATTTATACCCAATCAATACAGACTGGTTAAAGAAGTGCACATGCGATTCATCTACTGTGACTTATAGCTTTTACTTGTGAAGGCCAGAAAATTTGTTAAAGTAAACTATGTGGTTATATTTGTGACTTTATCTCTTACTGTGTACAGACCATTGCCCTGAAACAACTCAAATGAACCCAATTTACCAAATCAGGAAAAAAGGAAATAATCTAACCTTGAAGAACATAAAGCATCGTATTCATCAATGCAATATAAAAGCTGGAAGCACAAGAATTCAGAAAAATTTGTTTTGGATGTGAGCTGTAGCTTGTCAAGAAATATATGTGATCTTAAATTAGATTATGTTTACAGGAAGTATATGAGATATAGCATATTTTAAAAGTGTAAAAAAAAACCACAACAAACCAAAAAACAACAACAACAACAACTCTAGTGGACAAAGAGCAAGTCAATAATTTCACAGGAACACCTGAATGCTTTTTATTTTTACTGTAAAAACTGGCACCTGATTTATTTTAAGTTCATATATTTTTCATATGTACATTTCTTTCTTTCACACTACTGATTCATTCTAATACAGTGGAACATGTTCCCTGATTGATTCTTTGATGGTTTCATTTTCTGAACGGCTTAATCCTAATCAGGGTCACAGGGAGGCTGGCCCCGATCTCAGCCAACTCTGGGCGAGGGCAGAGTACACACTGGACAGCTCGCCAGGCCATTGCAGGGTTTAAAATTTTGTGTTTTAAAAATTAGGCAACATGCTTGCGTAGTGGTTAACATCTCTCTTACAGAAAGACAGTCCTGGGTTTGAGTCCTGAGCTCGGAGCAGGCATTTCTGTGTGAAGTGTGCATGTTCTCTCCATGCTTGCATGGGTTTAGCGTAGGAACTCCAGTTTACTCCCCGAATCCAAAGACATTGCACATTATACTAACTGGCTGTTCCTCATTGCACTCAATTGTGAGTGTGAATGATTGTGTATGTTGGCCCTGTGATGGACTAGTGAGTTCAGGCTGTACCCTGTCTTTGCCCAAAGTTGCCTGATAGAGATTCCAGCCTCCCCACGACCTTAGTAGGATTAAACAGTTCGGCAAATGAACGAATTAATGAACTAATCATTTAAGCATTAAATAAATCTCCAGAAAGGCCAGTCCTGTGCAGGGCTTCATATATATGCACAGTCATTCATTAATACCTAATTGTACTGTAATGTAGACTAATTTGTCTTTTTATTTGCACTTTTTTAGGTGAGATGAAAATGGAGAGCCCAGGGAAACCATAACACAGAATGCTGTCAACTGTTGATGACTTTAGAGTCACTCAGGATTAAACACACTTTCAACTTTGATATAAACCAGGGGTATGCAACATTAGGCATGTGAGAGGGTAATAATGGCAAGATTGGCAAAAAGTGTACGAGAGGATTTTTAATCAATTTCCTTTCTTTTCTTTTTTCTTTTCTTTCTTTCTTTTTTTTTTTTTAAAGAAATGCCCATGTGCCCTATCAGCTGGATGCCAAACCATTTGAATGGCTCTTATTTTATGCTCTTATTTAGTTTGATTGATAGTGTGGCAGCATACTTACATTTCCCACAGGAATCATAATGCAACAGTTCAGCTTCAGCAGATAATGGTAAACCCACTAATTAAGAAAGCTTCTGGTTGAAGCATTACAGCCCTCATTGACAGAATAATGCAATTTTCCTTTGCAGAAGGACCATGTTGTGTCCACTTTATATTTTGAAAATGTTGTTTGCCAAACAGTGAGTGATAAGCACCACTTTGAGTCAAAGCAATAGAAAACTTTTAAAGATTGGGCAGAATCCTTCAATTGTGTCATGCTTGGTTATGGAAAACAGGACAAAAGTCTCTGCCATGGCTAAAAACCACGAGATTGAAGCAGATTATTGCATTGCTCATTGCACTGTGGCTGTGGCACACTGGGCTTTAATTCCTGATTATGACAGAAAAATTTTTCTTTTGAATATTGTATCCTTTATGGATGGAATAAAATTTAACTTCTGTTGGAAATGTTTTTTGATTAGATGACATAATAAAAGTTAAACTTAATGTTCATATGGCCTACTAATTAATAAAGTTAAAAAAAATTATGTCAAAAGAGTAACCAACCCATGATACAGACAATTAATTTTATTTTAATTCCATATTTTGTTGATTTTTATTTCTAGGATGAACAGGAAATGGCATAGCATATTAACCTCATAGAGCTCACCCATGCTAACTAGATAGCTAGCAATATAATAATGTGTGTGTTTGATATACTGTAAAGAAAAGGACACATTCAAACACTTTAATTCGCTTTATTCATTAATTGCAAGTACATACAACTACCACGACTACTGCATTAGCCATAGGCAACAGCTCTCCTTCCTCTTTGCTCCCTCTTTCAAGTACCTAGCTTCACCTTCTGGCAAGGATAAATATCACATATCCCACACTGTCTGCTTATATATATTTTTGGAATATTTTAAATATATATTGAATGAATAATAAAACAATTGTAGAATTTGGCTTTTGTACGATGTGGGAAATTATTTGGCTTCAGAATAATTCTCCATATCAAATTCCATCTCATTCAGTAATTGGTTAAAATCTTAAAGACAGCAATCCATTCAGATCATGTCATTCCAATGTAGTAAATAATCTATTATTTACTACATTGTAAATTGTAAATTTATTAACATAATACTAGACAATGCATGAATATTCACAACAGTTTCTTCAATTTATAAGAAATTACAATTTTACACACAGATGTGTAAGTATGTAACAGTATGTATACACCTTATCCTTAGTTCTATTATCTCTCTCTCTCTCTAACATTTTCACACATACTCTGGCTCCTATAATGGTTGTCCCTTAACAGTAATATACAGGAGTATATTATATTAAAGACATATAACACTGGGTAACATATATGTCTGTGTGTGTATCTGTGTGTGCTTAGTTTGATGGGCCGCTCTGGTTTTGTTTAGTATTGGGCAGTGGAATTGGTATCATGTTCAGCCATGTTCCCTTAAGGAAGGATTAGGACTGAGATTGGGGTGACGGTAAACTTCACCCCAACTCCATCTCTATGATAGTGTCTTCTCCCTAGACACCCACACATGCACGAACACACACAAAAAACACACACAAATCTAACCATCATGTAAGAATCCTATTAAGGATGTGTTTACCTGTAGAGCCAGGGCAGTTTGATACATATCAACACAGTCTGGTGACACTCTTAAAATCCTACTGCCTTGGACCCAGTGGAAAAGTAGATGTGTACATGGACATCACTCACAAACATGTTCAGAGGGAATGTGATCTTTCTAAGGTATTTTCATTGACTTATGTGTTACTTTAGCTAAATAATTCTGCACCTACATCTAACCCTTAAATTAACCCCAGGATCTTAAACAAAATATTTTTCAAATGCCCACTGTTTCAAGGTCAAAACTCTGACATTTTCCTGACATCACTGTGGTATTTGCTCCTTGATGGGATGAAACAACCATGGCCCCCACACACATGTTTTTAAATAAAAAAATTAAAACTGACTATGGGCAAATACCTACAAGAGGAAATACCTTAATAATTAAAGCAGAAGTGAACATTCACACAAAACACATCAAAACACCACAAAGACATTTTGAGATAGAGAGAGACAAGGGACAGTAGGCAATGTGTGCAGAGACTTTACAAAAATCTTGGTAATCTGATTAAAAACAAAACAAAATTTGCATTTTGAAAATGAAAATTTAAATATTATACTACCAAATTATTTTAATCAGATGCCACCTTAATGCCTCCCCCACAAAATGTAGCAATGTTATCTGCCAATACAATAAAATTATTTAAGTTTGTTATTTGTAAAAATGTTTAAAAAAATATGACTAGGGCTCAAGGTGGCTTAGTGGTTAGCACTGTCACCTCACACTGAGAAGGTTTGGGGTCCGCATCTCAGGCGAGGGCCTTTCTGTGTGAAGTTTGCATGTCTTTTCTCCTCTCACAGTTCAGTTACATGCACATTAGGTCAGCTGTCTACTCTAAATTGCCCATTGGTGTGAATGTTAATGTGAATGATTGTGTCTGTCTTTGTCCTGCAACACACTGTTGATCTGTTCAGGGTGTACACTCACTCGAAGCCAACTGTGACTGGCTTCAGCTTCCCCCCCCAACCCTGATGACAATTCAAATTTAAATTTATTTGTCACATACAAAATCATACACAGTGCAATATGTAGTGAAATGCTTAGTACAACTGTCCTAAGATTTTAAGAATAAGCTATCAATACCAAGAAGAAAAAAACAATAACAATAACTATAACTATTTAAAGGACTTTATAGTTAAAGGTCAATATAAAAAAAAAGGAAAATAGAAAGAAAATAAAATATATAAAATAAAATAAAATATAGGATACAAAAATATATAAAATTAAATATAAATTCTAAATAAATGCAAACAAACAGTTTCAAAGACATGGGCCAAAAAATGCGCTCAAAGCACACAAAGCATTAAGAGATTAGCAAACAGCAGTATCAAGAGCTAGTCAAGAATAAAAATGAGAATACCTGAACTAGATCAGTTACCACGGTAATAACGTGCTTTGACAAGATCTAAACCAGATTAACTATAATAAACAAATTGATGGCTGGTAAAGTTCAGGATGTAACACATGACAATGTCATGTCCAAGGGTGGACTGAAAAGTTCATAGGTTCACCATAGTGCAGTGGTGGAATTTGAACTAATGTTATTTATTTTTTAACTTAGTCTCCCCTATGGTCTAGACACTTCTTCCATCGGTGATGCAGCAATTAAATTGTATAGAAGCTCTTAAGTTCCATTGCTCTGTCATTACTACTTGTTAATTAGCCTATGAACTTTTCAGCCCACCCTTGAAAAGTGTTCATGACTTAAGAGTGCTTTTATGGTCTTGGATGATATTGAAAATGAGTGTGTGTAATCATAGGTCATGTTGTACTCTAGGAAATGCAGTCCATATGCAATCTGGAAGTGCTGCTCGGAGGCACTGTCTGGTGCCAAAATGACAGATTCTCTCCTAAAAGGCACATCTCCTGACAGATCCAACTTGGCCATAAGGGGGTCCACCACCCCTGGTCAGTGCATTACAACCATTGTGATGTCAGAGGTGGCTAACCAAACAAGACTGACAGGGTAGGGTCAGCAGGCGGCGACCTCCTCACTGGAACTGGGCGTGGTGCTGAGGTCATCACAACAGTCTATAGTATGGGCATGGAATTTAAGACCAGCCCATTGGTCTGCCATTGACATTATATTGAAGTCTGCACATCAGTCTCTTTGAATGGTAACATATTGTGACCACCCCTCTGGTCTCTGGAAGGGCATGGTTTTGGAAATCACCCTGTTGGTGTCTGGCATAAGCATCTTACCACTACAGGTGCCTGACAAATGCACTGCTCTTTGGGAGTTTCACTCCATGATTTGGGCAAGACAGGAGTGAGTCATTTGAGAAAACTCAGAAAACTCCTACATTCGGACACATCCTGCTACAGTCGGATTAGTGGCCAGAACCATGGACTTACCAGCTGAAATCTGGAGAAAAACACACCGTGGATGCAGAGGAGGAGGACATAAGAGGAGAAGGAGGAAGGCGGCGAGAGAGCGGAGACTTACAGAGAGGAAAAGTTACAAGCCGTGTCTCCTGTCTATTATAATGGGGAACGTAAGGTCACTGGCGAATAAGATGGATGAGCTGAGAGCGTAAGCCTGGAGTCAGAGGGAGTATCGGCAGTGTAGTTTCATGTGGGGACATGACTGCATCAGGATATTCCCAATGAAAACATATCCATTTTGGGGTTTTACACTGTCTGAGACTGTCTGTCAGAGACCTCACCATGGTAAGCAGAAAGGAGGGGGCTTTCCATTCTTGTCAGTAATCAGTGGAGTAATCCTGCCCACATAACCATCAAAGAGCGGATTTGTGGACTGGACTGTGTGCTGTTGGACTCAGACCATATTATTTGGCTAGGGAATTTTCCTATGTCATCTTAGTGGCTATTTATGTTCATCCTTCTGCCAACTCCTCAGCTGCATGTGACACTGTTCATGCTACCATAGCCCGGTTACAGACTCAGTGCCCGAATGCTTTCACTGTGATCTTGGGTGACTTTAACCATGTCACCATGGACACTACACTGACAAACTTTGTGCAGTATGGGGACTGTCCTGAACTTTAGATCTGCCATATGCAAATACTAAGGATGCCTACAGTTCCTCCCCCCACTGGGGAGATCAGATCACAACTTAATTTATCTTTCTTCATGCTATGTGCCTGTTGTGAAGAGGCAGCCTGTGACTACAAGGACTGTTAGGAGATGGTCAGAGGAGGCCTTGAAGGGACTACAGGACTGTTTTGAAGTGACAGACTGGAAAGCACTCTAGGAACCCCATGGTGAGAACATTGATGGGCTCACTATTTTACATTATGTAACTTTCTGCACAGATGCCATTGTTCCAGCTCAAATAGTCTATTGTTACCCAAATCACAAGCCGTGAGTGACTAAAAACATCAAAGCCCTCCTTAATGACAAGAAGAAGGCATTCAGGGCTGGCAACAGAGAGGAGGTGAGAATGATCCAAAGTTTACTACAGGCCACCCGTCAGCAGAGGAGCTGAGGGTGGTGAGGACAGGGCCAACGAGCTGAATATGTTTTGTAACTGATTCGACACTGTGGCTACTGTTAAGCCCGCTTCTAACTTGTCAGGAGCAAGCCTAAAACTTCCTGCCAAACCACCCCTTTTTCCCTCCCCCTCCTTACTGCACCTCTGCCTCCTGTGATAGACCTGATAATCCTCCCCACCTGTTAACTTCACCTATAATCAGGTCGAGAGACAGCTGAAAAGACTCCACTCAGGCAAGGCAACAGGACCGGATGGGGTGAGCCCCGTGTCCTTAAAGTTTGTGCCCCCCAGCTCTCTGTGGAGTCTTACATTACATCTTCATGATGAGCCAGAGTCTACAGTGGGTCCCAGTGCATATTGACAATAAATCAATATGCAATTAAATACTAGCAAACAGACTGAACAAACTCATCCGCAAGACCAGTAACATAGTGGGGATGAAGATGGACTCTCTGACGGTAGTGTCGGAAAGGCGAATGTTGTCCAAAATAAAGACAATTCTAAACAATACCTCCCTCCCGCTTCACAACCTGCTGATCAGTCACAGGAGACGTTCAGTGAAAGACTGATACCACCTAAATGCTCCACTGAACGACACAGGAAATCATTCCTATCTGTGGCCATTAAACTGTACAACTCTTTCATATATCAACAGTACTGTTATACACTTGCATTTTGCACTACATTTACATTCTACTGTTTATCATATTGATAATACTGTACATATTACTCA
>JAQMYF010000024.1:19141175-19152366 GCA_030014195.1 Neosilurus mollespiculum
AGAATCTGAATACAGCAGATATAGAAGACTGAAGAAACCTCATATAGTCGCTGACCAGAGAAATCTAATTATTATTTATTACTGATATTTATTTATTTTCTTATTAATTCTAAATTTGTTTATTTATTTTTCATCTTATTTTGTGTTAAAAAATAAAAATAAAGAAATTTGAGAAGATTGACAATTTAAAAACAAAGCTTTTCTTGTGGAAAACCTGATGCGGCCCAGCCTCACCCAGATTCTGCCTCCAGCGGCCCCAGGTAAATTGAGTTTGAGACCCCTGGTGTAGATCGTCTAGCACTTTGTCAAACCTTCAAAAATCTGCAAATGCTAGTTAAAACTTTATTGCACAAAAAGGTATCCTTATGTTAACTGGTTCATGGTACAGGGTTGTGTCAGTTCCCTTCTTAAAGGTGGCTTTTATTTGTATGGTGCAGCATTAATGTAGAAAAGTACATGGACAAGAGATTTTGTATTTTTGGATCTTATTGAGGGATGCCAGTGCATATTTCCATGCACAAGAAAGTGCAAAACCACATTTAGCACACATTACAAAGATTGTGGTAGAAGAGAGTGTGGTTGCTCTACCAGCCAGCCTGCAGTTCTGACCTGTGCCTGATAAAGAATATGTGGAGAATTTGGAAATGAAATATGTGATGATGATGACCTAGTACTTTTGCATGCCTTAAGAGGTGTTTTTAAGAAGAATAGGAAAAAAAATAATATCTGAATTGTTTCATTACTTGGTGTCTGCAGTCCCGAAATGTTTTTAAGTGTTGTGAGAAAGAATTACAACAGTACAAAGTAGTAAATGCTTTACTGTCCTTACAGTTTTTAAATGTTTTGAAAGAAAAAAGTGTTTATTTTGAAAAACTAAAACAAACAAACAAACAAACAAATGAAAAACCCAATATAATTCATGAAGTAAAACATCAGTAGTGTGCTGTTATTTTGTTTTGAGTGAAATACAGGTCAAATATTATTTATTAATCATTGTTTGTAGTTGTAATTTTAACCTCAACATACCATCACAACATTTTCTGGTCACACAAAATAGTTTCTTGCTCCAAAATTATTAAATGTTTCACCAAAAACACGTGTGTATGAGACAGTGTGTCGTGGGAGTAGAGGTGAGCATGTTTACTAATTATCCTTTTCCTGGCATTTAAATCAGTCAGATTTCAGTGTCACAAGAGGCTATTAATTACCCTTATCATTCTCACACATGCATACCTGGAGACATACATGCATTACACCTAGGAATCCTCTCTTTAAATGAGTGGCTGACAAGTAGGGCTGGCAGGTGGAGTCCATATTTAGGGCCCCATTGTAATGAAGTCAGAGGAAATAGATTATTCCAGCGAGGTGACAGAGTGCTTTCAGAGCACACCGGCTGCATTGTTAGCAGAAAAGATGGAGGTGCAAAAGGGGCCTTCAGGCTAAAGGAAGATAGTGTCAGTTTGTCAGTTGCTTTCAACAGATGTGATAGCCTCTTCAGAATCACACTGTGAAAGAAAGTGAGAGAAAAAAATAGGAAATCTAGGCTTTGCTACGTTAGCTTTCCAAGCACTTTCCAGGCAAAGTGATACACAAATGAATAGCATGCAAGTAAAATGACCTTGCAAAACACTTTCTTAAGTAATTAACTTGTATGACAAGTTCATAGCTTGTTCATAGCTAGATTTAAAAAAAAAAAAAGAATTGTTTATGCTATTTTACACAAGCAACAACGAAAGAGTTTAATGCTTAACCTCTTTTATTGTTGCTTATGTAAAATAGCATAAACAAATTATTTTAAATTATTATTATTTTAAATTATTATTATTATTTTAAATTATTTTAAATTATTTTTTAAATCTAGCTATGAACTAGCTATTTGGATGATGTGCTAACTTTGCTAGTCTATAAAATTTGTTGAAGTTTTATGAAATTATCTGCTGAAGATAACAGAAAGCAATTAAATGCAGCTTTTCTGCATTTACGAACCCCAAAACCACTCTTGACTTACATTAAAATAACTGTTCTTGGAGCATCTGGACAAAGTGATCTTGGTCCAGTCCCAACCCATTCCATGGAGAAAGTGATTCTTTTGAATGTACTACATTATTTATTTGTTTGTTTGTTTGTTTTTTTATTAATTAATTAATTAATTTATTTATTATTCACAATTTTTCCATGCAATTGCAATTCCAAGCTGCTAAATGGTTGCACATGAGAGTATAAAATGTGACGTGCTCTTGCTAAAACAAGAAAAAAAAAAAGAAAAATAAAAGGAGGGGGCGGGATCTACAAAAAAAGGGAAAACTTGAGTAGGCATATCTATAAACCAATTACAACTGCAAGTTTTTTAGTGTATGTCTCAATGAGTTTGGCACATCTAGCTACTGGGATTTTTGCCCATTTTCAAACCAATTAGTTCCAAGAATTTCACTTCCTCAATAAATTTGCCTGTATTTATCACCGTCCCTCATTCCCTCGATTCTGTCCATTTTCCCAGCCTCTGCAAGTGAAAACCATCCTATAAGATACTTTAATAAAATGGGAATTAATTTTTCCCTTGATGGTGACAAGATGTCCTGGGCCTGAGACAATAAAGCAGACCCAAATCATGATGTTCCCTCCACCATATTTCACCATCAGGATATTGTTTTTATATGCCCTTTCAAGCTTTGTATAATGCTGTATATTTTTCATGAACGGTTCAACCACAAAATATTGTCCCAGTAGCACTGTGGTGCTCTTAAGCAAATTTCAGGTGTAGGGAACTGTTTTTGGTGAACAGTGTCTTCTTCCATGGTAAGTTATTATTATTATTATTATTATTATTATTATTATTGTTGTTGTTGTTGTTGTTGTTAATAATAATAATAATAATAATAATAATAATAATAATAAAAATTGACATAGCTGTTCCAGGAGATCACATTATGCCAGAGAAGGAGAAAATTGCGAAATACCAACCAATAATATATTAAATAATGAGACTGGGTCATGTGTGCAAATTAGAAGTAGTACCACTAATTGTTGGAGCTCTTGAAACTGTTACAAAGAATATGCAAGAGTATATTCACAAGATTGGAGTTAATATCAAAACTGTACTGATACAAAAACACCACTCTTAGGAACACTCAGACAATTAAGAAGTTTTACAAACATAGTGCAGAAACAAACCATTTAGGACCGTTGGTTACTTGTTGTGACCTGCTCCTAATTTGTAGATAGTGTGACATAAGAACAGTCTGAGTTAAAGTAAATAATAATTATATTAATAATAATAATAATAATAATAATAATAATAATAATAATAATAATATAGTAGTAGTACAGTACATTAGTAGTAGTAGTAGTAGTAGTAGTAGTAGTAATGATAATAATAATAATAATAATAATAATAGTAATAATAGTAAAAATGATAATATAATGATAATGATGTGATGATGATGATTCACTCACAGTCAGAGAAAAGAAGGCTCCATAAAGCCACAGAGACGAGAGCACTCTTTATTTCCGGAAGTGGTTGCGTAAGCATCTCCCACGCACACACATACACGCAAGAAAAAGAGAGCTGAACAAGAGGGCAGTCCAAACTAGAACACAGAGCCAGACCTCTTGCCTTGCAATGAGGAGTGGGGGAGTAAATTTGTATGGTTATATCATTGACTGTTATCGCAAACTACATATTCTCTCTCTTTCTCTCTTAGTCTCTATCTTTCATAGGTAGTAGATTTGAGATCTAATCAATCACTGACTTTGTGTTAGCTCTCTAGTATGTAAACCAATTAAGCATGCAGTGATACAGTCAAATAATATATAGTTATTCTTTGTTTCCTTAATGTGGGATAAAATAATATTTTATTGGTCACCAAAAGGGAAATTCAAGATATCAGAAAATATTAGAAGAATGTAACATGCAGTAGTTTTTCAAATAAAGGTGTTAATTCTATATATCTACATTTCATACTGTATTGTTTTTAAGCTATACATCAATACAAAACTACACAATTTTGGTTTAAACATTTCCTAAATTTTCCATGGAATCCTAATGAGGTTGGACACCTAAGACATGTTTTATCACATCGCACTGCTAGACTGGTCCCTCCTTCTATCAAGGGACAGGGAAAACATGCAACTAAACTCTTCTCTGGCACTAAGGTGGTGGAATTGCCTTCTTCTAGATGTCTGGAGAGCTGGGTTACTGGGTGTCTTCAAAAAATGACTGAAATCTACCTTTTTCGGAAGTACTTGGATTAGCACTATAGTATCTATATTTATGTTTATCATTCATTCATTTTCTAAGCCGCCTAATCCTAATTAGGGTTGTGGAGAGGCTGAAGCCCATTTCAGCCAACTCTGGGCGAGGACGGGATACATTTATATCTATATATCTGAAAACAAACAAACAAACAAACAAACAAACAAACCTACCCACTGAGTGACTAAAGGTATAATTAACCTGTGTCCTATAGTGAACCAGTATCAGGATGTATTCACTTAGAGTGATTCAAAGCACTCTGGAAAAGGGCATCTGTCAAGTGCCATAAATGTGAATATAAATTTGCAAAAAAAAATATGTACAAAAAAAACCTGTGGTGAGCTGAAGAGAACACAAGAGAGGGCCTCAGACAATGGCTGATCAGATTTTGTATTTGCGTGTGTGTGTGTGTGTGTGTGTGTGTGTGTGTGTGTGTGTGTGTTTGTGTGAAGTTGATCAATTGAAAAATTAATTTTCCCATTTCCCATTGTCCTTCCAAATAAAGCCAGTGTGAGTCATTCATAGTGACACTGATCAATCTATCTGGTGTTTTGCAAGGCCCACAGCAATGACAAAGTAATACTAGCTCATACATTTCACACTAGTTTTAAAAATTGAGATAATATATAACTAAGAAAAAACACCAAACACATGTTCTCGGGAATGTATGAGCTTCAGTCTGGGGTGAAAGTTACAGAAAGTTAAAGTTACAAGATCCTATCCTGTCCAGGGCTACTGTCTATATGGAGTTTTGTATATGATTCCATTGGTTTCCTGCAAGTTTTTTAGTTTCCTCCTATCTGCCAAGCCCTGTTGGAAGGAGGGGTGGCTATTTTAAATTGCCTTTGTGTGTAAATATGTGTGCATAGTGAATTTGTGCGCATGCGTTAACAGGCGTGCAGCCTTTTCAGTGGCTTCTGACCTTCCCGTACTTTTAACTCATTTTTTCTTACTTACTTTAACTTTTTTCTTGTACTTATTATTTTATTGTTCATAAGTAGCTGCCCTCTCAATATGTGGGTTGAGAGAGTTTTTGTAGTTTTTATCGCTATTCATGGATAGTTGGGACCGCAGCATGCTTTGTTTACTCCAGGGATCAGCTGATCACCCTGAAGCCGGCCGGACTAGCGGCCGGACCCATGGACTTAACAGCTGAAATCTGGAGAAAAACAAACAGTGGATGCAGAGGAGGAGGACAAAAAATAAGAGAAAGTGGCAGGCAGCGAGACGGCGTAGACTTACAGAGAGGAAACAGTACAAGCTGTGTCTCCCGTCTATTATAATGGGGAATTTGATGTCACCATCGAATAAGATGGATGAGCTGACAGCGCTAGCCCGGAGTCAGAGGGAGTATCAGGAGTGTAGTTTTATGTGCTTCTTGGAGACATGGCTGCATCAGAATATTCCTGATGATAACGTATCCATCGCAGGCATTCAAACTGTTCAGGCCAACAGAGACTGCACAGTGAGCAGTAAGCGGAAAGGAGGGGGGCTTGCCATTCTTGTCAATAACCGGTGGTGTAACCTCGGCCACATAACCATCAAAGAGCAGAATTGTGGACTGGACAATAAACTGTGTGCTCTTGGACTCAGACCATATTATTTGCCTGGGGAATTTTTCCATGTCATCTTAGTGGCTGTTTATGTTCCTCCTTCTGCCAACCCCACTGCTGTTCATGCTACTATAGCCCGGTTATAGACTCAGCACCCGAGTGCTTTCATTGTGATCTCGGGTGACTTCAACCATGTCACCATGGACATTACACTGTTAAACTTTGTGCAGTACATGGACTGTCCCACCAGAGAGGAGAGAACTTTAGACCTGCTGTATGCAAACACTAAGGATGGCTACAGTTCCTCCCGCCTCCCCTCACTGGGGAGATCACACCACAACTCAATTCATATTTCTTCATACTATGTGCCTGTGGTGAAGAAGCAGCCAGTGACTTCAAGGACTGTTGGGAGATGGTCAGAGGAGGCCTTGGAGACATTACAGGTCTGCTTAAAGTGACAGACTGGCAAGCACTCTGTGAGACCCACGGTGAGGACATTTATGGGCTCACTGAGTGTATTTCACGCTACATAAATTTCTGCACTGATGACTTTGTCACAGCTCAGACGGTCTATTGTTACCCAAATAATAAGCTGTGGGTGACTAAAGACATCAAAGCACTCCTTAACAACAAGAAGAGGGTATTCAGGGCTCGCAACAGGAACAAAGTTTACCGAGAGTCAAGATCAAGGAGGCTAATGACAATTACAGGAGAAAGCTGGAGTGGAAACTCCAACATAACAACATGTGAGAGGTTTGGAGTGGTATGAAGACTATCAGTTGTTTCAGGCCATCTATCACCAGAGGGGCTGAGGGTGGTGAGGGCAGGGCCAATGAGCTGAATATGTTTTGTAACAGATTCGACACTGCAGATACTGCTTAGCCCCCTTCTAACTCATCAGGTAAAGCAAGACTTAAACCGTGTGACACACAACCCTCTTTCCCTACCTCTTCTTACTGAACCTCTGCCTCCTGTGATGGACCTGACAATCCTCCTCACCTGTCAACTTCACTTTTAATCAGGTTGAAAAGCTGAGAAGACTACACTCAGGCAAGGCAGCAGGACCAGATGGGATGAGCCCCCGTGTCCTTAAAGCCTGTGCCCCCCAGCTCTGTGGAGTCTTACATTACATCTTCATGATGAGCCTGAATCTACAGAGAGTTCCTATGTGGTGTAAGACATCATGCCTCCTTCATGTACCAAAGACCCTACATCCCAGTGACCCCCAGGATGACAGAACCATGGCACTGACTTCGCATGTCATAAAGACTCTCGAGAGACTCATACTGGATTAGCTCCAACCCATGGTTAGACCACATATGGACCCCCTTCAGTTCACTTACCAGCCTCGCCTCAGAGTTGAGGATCAACCATTACCTACCTGCTTAACCACTTGTACACCCACCTGGACCAGCCAGCGAGCACTGTGAGGGTCATGTTTTTTTTTTTACTTTTCCAGTGCATTCAATAGCATCATGCTGACCCTCCTGGGTGAGAAGCTGACAGCGATGCAGGTGGATGCCTCTCTGGTGTCCTGTATTGTGGACTACCTCACCACAGTATCTGCGCCTGCACAACGCTCTACGCTTCACCCTCTACACAACGGACTTCAGCTACTGCACAGAGACCTGCAGTATCAGTGGAGGTGCTGAGATGGAATATTGGGCTGCTGTGGACTCCTTCATCACATGGTGTGAGCTGAATCATCTGCAACTTAATGTGACCAAGATATAGGAACTGATTGTGGATTTTAGGAGATCTAAAACACCAGCGGCCCCTGTTTCCATCCAGGGCGTCAATGTGGAAAAGATGGGGATTACAAATACCTTGGAGTTCATATTGACAATAAAGTGTACTGGGTTAAGAACACTACTGCACTTTACAAAAAGGGCCGGAGCCGTCTCTATTTTTTGAGGCGGCTAAGGTCGTTTAACAACTGTCGAACACTGCTTGAGGCCAGCGCTATTCTCTATGCTGTTGTATGCTGGGGCAGCAGGTTAAGGGTTGCAGATGCAGACAAACTTAACAAACTGATCCTCAAGGCCAGTAACATTGGGGGGATGGAGCTGGATTCTCTGACGGTAGTGTCAGAAAGTTGAATGTTGGCTAAAATAAAGAAAATATTGAACAATACCTCTTACCCGCTTCACAACCTGCTGATCAGTCACTGGAGCACGTTCAGTGAGAGACTGATGCCACCTAAAAGCTCCACTGAATGACATAGGAAATCATTCCCTCTGGGATCAATAAATTATTCTGATTCTGATAGTGCCCTGCAATGCACTCGCTCTGTATCTAGGGTCTCTATCTGCCTCATACCCAGTGTTCCTGGTCTCTGACTGTGATAAAGCTAAATGTTAAATTATGTAAAGTTTTAATTTTAAAAGATGCATAGAAAACACAACCTTAAATCAGGAAAAAAATATTTGATGTTTGTTCATCATTTTCTGAACCGTTTAATCCTAATTACGGTCGTAGGGAGGCTGGCACCCACCTCAGACGACTCTGGGTGAGGGCAGAGTACACCCTGGACAGTTCACCAGGCCATCGTAGGGCAGAAACACGCTGATGGCTATGCAGCCTACTCTTGACAAAAATTTTATGTTTGTCTTATACATTTTTTCAGTAGACATATTTAAACTAAATTTAAAAAGAAAAAAAAAATCTGGGAAAAAAGTGGACCAGTCAATTTATCATGTTGCAATGTTGAAAGACATTCAGGGACCAAAGACATAGTCTATATATAGTGCAACAATATGTGTCATACATTCTCTGTTGGGGACAGTTCATGACTCCAGACATCCCAGTTTAGCACCGGCACTCCCACAGCCATGTACTCTTCTCCCACAGACATGTACTGTTACACTGTTTTGTAAAAATATCCATCGGCATCCTGGAAAATTGTTTTAAATAATTTTTCTAGGCATTTCTTGAAATACTGCAGAACCTTGGCTCATCAAAGACTAAGTCATCTTGAATACTGCGTTTGTACCAAATCATACAAGAACCTGTTGACATCATTTGCTTCAGATCATATCATTAGTTAATTGCTTTACTTCAATATTAACCCTAAATAGCACCTGTCCCAACTTTCCTGTTTTGGAAAGTATTGCAGGTCTGAAAAGACAAAATAAATAAAAGGAATTTTAACCAAATAACACGAATATCTTCAGTTCATACTATAGAAATGAAATTTAAGTCACAGTCACTTTTGAAATCAGTGATTTTTTTCACTGCTTTTAATTTTTTCCCTTTGCTTATAACATCCCAACTTTTTCTGATTTGGGGCTGTACATTGAGATATCCCCCCTTACAAATGTAATTTATTCTCCTGTTACCTTTTTAAATCCTTGGCTACCAAGAAAATAACTGACGCTCTTTACAACATATGTCAGAACTGATCTGGATAATATGGGTTAAATTAATTCAACACACATAAATGTCACCAGAAATCATCTATCAATGCATGTGCAACTCTTTTACCTTTCTTACCACTCACTCACTTATTTGCTGGACCACTTAATCCTACTATTAGAGTGATGGGGAGATTGAAGTGTATCTCAACCAAAACTGGGTAAAGGCAGGGTACACCCTGAACAACTCACCAGACCACTTCAGGGCAACACACACAACCATTCACACTCACCTAGGGGTAATTTGAAACATCTTAATGTGTGTGTCCTGTAGGAGGAAACCAGAGTACCCAGAGGAAACCCATGCAATCATGGGGAAAACATGAATGGGGATGTGGGGGGAAGGCCATCAAATCAGAAGTTCTAGCCATGTTATGAGGCACTAGTGCACTAACTAATCCATAGTTTTTAACTATTCATTTATTCATTCATTTTCTGAACCGCTTAATCCTAATTAGGGTCGTAGGGAGGATGGCACCCATCTCAGCCGACTCTGGGTGTGGGCAGAGTACACCCTGGACAGCTCGCCAGGCCATCGCAGGGCAGGCTTTTAACTATCTTTTTTTTTTTTACTTTGAAAAGGCTACTCAGGCTATGTTTGGTTAAGGTTTGGTTAAAGCTGGGGCTGGTAATTTTCCAGTTGTATATACAAACTGTTATATTAGTTAACCCTTCTGTTATTGTTGTCCATACTTAATATTTTATGACTTTTCCTAAATCAGTGGTAACATCTGATTAACATAATGTTTTATTTTATGATATGTTGTGTCTGTAATGTACACATTTTTACTACATCTGTTCTGGGGTCGATTTGACCCTAAGCATTAAACATGAAAATGTATCAGTTTTGCTGACTTTTCCTTCCATTATTGTTTTTTATTCTTAAAGTAAATAATATTATCATCTGTATTTATTATCCTCTGTGTATACTATTTAAGTCATATTGAGTTACACAAAAAATGAATAATTTGCATATTGTTTAATAAAATTGATTTCTTTATGGTCTCCAAAAACATTAGGAAGCTCTTTTTAATTCATTTAGGCAATTTACGGTACCTAATATAAGGACAAAACATATGAGAGGCAAGTAAAAGAACCATTGCTGTTGTTCAAAAAGATTAGGCCATTGGGTTTCCGTCACCGTGTTTCTGCCCTGCGATGGCCTGGCAAGCAAACACACATTCACTGACATTTTGCATGGCACCAAATGGCATATATATTGTCAGATCCTTCTTTTTGTATAATAGGGCCTGACGTTAGGTTTCGTTAAGTTATGTTACCTGAATGATGTGTTTATGCTGATACTTAAAGGACATGTCTAAATTAACAATGCAAAATCGTAAATTGTTTGGTTGGCGTATATAAATACATCCATGGCTTTTTTTTAACCAATACACACTGTGGTTATTAAAGCCAGGTGAGAAACTTCAGTGTTTTCCGAACATTCCCAAGTATGCTCACATCAGAGCCGAAGTTGGTTACGTGATGACGTGACGTAGAATCCAGAAAACAACAGACTAGCTTTGCTATAGTAAAATGGCAGCCAGCGATAGAGAAGCTTCTCCATTCCTTTTGGACGAGTCTTTTAGTGATCGGAGTGAGGACTTAAACAATTATTCAGCCCCCAACTTACTTACATCAGAAAGTGATGAAAGTGTTGATGGGGGATTAAACAATTTACAGGCCTCGGTTATAGAGCCGTATCGGTTCGAACTGGTAGCCCCTCCACAGGCTGCAGTTGCTAACAACGCGGAACTCCCGGTCGAGCTCATGAATATGCAAATGAGGGCCGTAAAAATCGTGCCAACAACATTTACTGGTAAGTTTTATTTCTATATTCTGTCCGGAATTAATCATAAGCATCTAACGTTAGCGTTATTTATTAATTATTTCTACAAACATGACAAAACCAGAGGCTACATTAGTACTGTACTAGTAATAGTATTAGTACATGTAATGTATATATATATATA
>JAQMYF010000024.1:19153855-19171737 GCA_030014195.1 Neosilurus mollespiculum
GCACTCTAGTACTAGCATTGTTATCACTTTATGCTCGTAATCGTGGTAAATAAAAAGCTTAAGACATGTCCTTTAAAAGCATTACTTAGTTACTATGTCATAAGTGGAGAAATTTGAATTTAAAAACTTACCTCTTTCAAGTCTTCGGACACATGCATGCTCTGTGTAACTTGAAGACAAAGTTGAACTTCTAATTATCTAAATATCGGAAAGTTCCCCTCTATGCAAACAAATATTACTATACTGTAGTATAATTTCTGTAAGCTCTTAAATGTCCAATAATAATAACATGAACAATACATAACTCACATTAAAGGTAACTTACTGGGACTGAGCATGCACTTGTGGACCAAAAGTGCACTTATGGACTGCGGACAGACAAACACACAGACACGATTTCATACAAAAAAAAGAATGAAAATTGGCACATCACAGTAAGCAGTCTGCGCTCCTTAGGCAAAAGGTAATAACTTTTGAGATCTAAAAAAGGTTAGAAAGGTTCTGCAGCTACTGTAATCCTGTAAAAAACAATCACTGCCCCACGGTCCGATGGAAAATATCTGATCAAATTCTTCCAGACCTCCTTGCTTGTGCATGACTGCACTGTGCATAAACCTGCAGTCAGTGCACGTCCCCGAAGACGACGTTAATGCTGACACTGCTGGAAAAATTTTATTGCAAAAAAAAAAAAACAAACCTAAATTACCACTTTCGTGGTGACTTGTTATCAGGCATCCTGCTAAACAGATGAAGGAAATAATACAGATGAAACAACTGTTCGGATAAAACAAGAGGACAAATAAGGGTAAACATTGATATTGCTTTTAAGCCTATTGAGGCAGTTGAAAAGCCTGAAAAGTGATGCCAATGCAAATGGATTCCTGAAACATGAGTAAGTGTGCATTTTCTGCTGTTATTTTAGTGTGTGTGTGTGTGTGTGTGTGTGTGTGTGTGTGTGTGTGTTTTAAGGGCCATTCTTTTTTACTCGTATCGCAGATTCGCTGATGTTAATATTAACTATTTAAAAAAAAAGAACAAGACAAAAAAAAAAGCCTTTTTATTTATTCTAGCTGGTCTTAACTTGCCAGGTGCGCAGGGAACTTTAACACCGGACCATTTTTTCCCCTGCCAAGCCTGTTCTTTCTTCGCCATCTCACGCCAGTTATGGTAACTATATCATGTACATTTGCTTATTCGCACTTGCCCTTCGAAAGTGTCATCTTGCCCAGCTGCTTTTTCGAATCCAGCAGTCTACACAGTGCGTGCGCATACAAACGTCTGGAGTGCAAGTCTATCAGAAGTGATACTATCGATATGTGTGACAGAACTGGTCAATACATGCATTTGTTTTATTTGTTTTCATTTTTGAAAGTAGAGACTTAAATTTTATTTTACATACAGACAATCTCCATCCTGAGCTGATGGCAGCAGCATCAAAAGCTACCTGAGGTCCAGTCACTATTATTACTATCCTCAGGGGGAAGGTGAAGGGGGAGTATATGAAAGTATTTTTAGAGCAACTTCCTTTTTGAATGGCATGGAAAATGTTGTGGCAGTATGTGTCACTGGTCTGTTTAAAGCAGTAGTTTCAACAGAATATACATAAAACGAAAGTTACTACTAGGTGTGAATGTAAGTGTTATTATGATTATTATTATTATTATTATTATTAATTGTGTTGGCCTTACAATGGACTGGCAAGCTGCTCTGGATGTACCTTGCCTTTTGCCCAGAGTCAGCAGTGATAGGCTTCAGCTTCCTTGTGACCACTAACAGTATCGGTGTTATGGAAATAAATGACATATACAAATGGCCTTAAAATCAGTGCATTATGCTTGTTAAGAAAATGTAGAGGGAAAATGATACCATGGATATTGTTCAGACTAATCTAGATTTCAGGCGATTAATCAATGCATATTTATCCAAGTAGGGTGGGGTGGCTCTGGGTGTTTACCTGATACATACATCACTAGAACCTGTCCATCATTATGCTTACCAAGCAAGTCATGATATTGGCATACCTTTGGCATATCATAAGAATCTTGTGTCTCCAGTGATTTAGAGTTTATGCCTCTTTTGCAGAGATGAGGATGCTGGCTAGTGTCCAGTCATAGGTTGATGGCTGACCTCTGAAAATCCCTTAATTCTAGCAGGTCCAAAGGAACCAGTGCAATAACCTTAGTAAGCAGAGTTAGAGATTTAAGTAACAGTTGGAGCCAGACATAGTATTTCACATTCATTTTACAAAAAGTAAAATGGCAAGGGTAATGAAGGCTAGTACATCTTGTCTGATCTCATAGAAGAGTGGGATCATGCGTTTTTGCAAGGAAAACAAAAATTCTTTGTTCGGAGCAATGATGTCTTTAGTGTCTGTGACTGATAAAGCCTTGGAACTAATAGCAGAAATTAAGTTTATGCAATGTGGTCATGAGGACCCATCAAACTGATGTGGTCACTGTCCCGTAGGTAAGATTTTCAGCCATTAAGGTAATCTCATTGGGAACCCCCTTCTCATCATTGGCAGGCTTTATACAGTGATGTGGTAAACAGTTTCCCAGAACATTAGCACAGGCCAACACTTGCTAGTAGCACTGCTATATAGGATAGCTGTTTATGAGTCATGAATTCTCCTCCCTGTACCTAGTTAGCTTTGTTTCTGGACTGCTCTTTGGGTCTGTGTACAAAGAAGACTCCAGAAACACAGGCCAACCTGCAAATGACGATCATGCCTGTTTCAAGCAGTTTGGACAGCCACACCTGAGATTGTGTGTTAGCCAAACTGGCAAAGAGTCTCCCAAACTTTTGAGTCATGTATTCTGATATTAAAAAATGAGGCCTTCATCATTTGTGTAGATGAAAAGTCAGCCTGTAACATTGGGAGCAACATATCTAGCTCTAGCTAGAAAATCACCTACTTTTACCCAATGCACATTAGATACACTGCAACTTCATAAGCCCTTGTTAGCCATAGAATTAAGCATTCTAGACCAAATCCTTCAGCAAGTAATATTTTGTATGCTATATATCAATATATACACATTCAGTTTATGGTACAGAGAAATAGCATGATCGGGTTTGTTTGCTATTTTTGGACTGGCGAGCTATTCAGGGTGTGCCCTGCCTTTTGCATCAAGTTCAAGCTTTTCCTCCACCCTGAACAGTTTAAGAGTTATGGATAATAAATGATGAAGTCATTGGTATTGACTGGTATTTTTATTTTTTTTTCATCATTCCCTTAACCATGACTAAAGCCTCATTTCTAGCCAAAGAAAAACAGCCCCAAAGCATGATGTTCTTAGCAATGTGCGACATTGTGGGTATGGTCTTCATTTGGTGATGTGCAGTTTTAGTTTTGTGCAAAACATTTGGAATTATGGCCAAAAAGTTCAACCTTGCTCTCATCAAACCAAAGCACATTTCCCCACATGCTTTTGGGAGACTTCTTTTTGTTTCTTTATATGAATAATATGTGAGATTGTTGTCACATGTGGAACAAAAGAAGTCTTCGTCAGAAATTCATTTTACCTCATAATCTGATAAAACAGGTGCACTGTGGTGTAGTCCACCTCAGAGCAAAAAGGTCCTTGGTCGGAGTCCCAGGCTTGTCAAGGGCGTTTCTGTGTGAAATTTGCATGTTTTCCATGTGCACAGGTTTCCTCTGGGTACTCCAGTTTCCTCCCACAGTCCAAAGACATGCACATTAGGCTTATTGGCTGTTCCAAATTGCTCGTAGGTGTGAATGTGAGTGTGAATGGTTGTGTGCCTGTGTTGTGAATGGTTGTGTGGTCAGGTGAGCTGTTCAGGGTATACCCTGCCTTTGCCCAGAGCCAGATGAGTAGGATAGTACTAGTAGGACTAAGCAATTCAGCAAATGAATGAATGAATGAATCTGACAGAAATTGATTTTGAATAGATACTTTGATGTATTTTTTTAATACGAGGCACTTTCACACTCACACACAGTTCCTGTTCAGACATTCCTATACATCATAAAGCATAACTTCTTACACATCCCTGGCAATGTCTGTGGAATCCATTGCATTCATTTGACACTCATTTGACAAATTCAAGTGAGTGTGACTTAATTTACTTGTAACCTTGTGGAAAAGAACAATCTTTCTTACTCATATACCCACTGTTTACTGTACACTGATTCATTTGGAATCTGTACAATACATTGTGAGTAATTGTGAAAATTACAATTTAAATACAATAATAAATAAGACTGTGCAAAGTGTGAACTTGATTTACACATGCTTAAACCTGTGTGTGTGTGCGTGTTTGTGTGTGTGTGTGTGTGTGTGTGTGTTTGTGAGTCTGTGTGAGTGAGAGAGAGAGAGTTGGTGCCTAAAGGTGTGTAGGTGTCAGCGAAATTCCAACAGCTGCTCAATATTTATCACCCCTGGCAGCGATGCAGTAGCATCCATGACAAGAAAATGGACTTATGGGTAATTTGAGAGATGACGGGGGCATATTCATCCAATTAGAAATGATAATCTAATCATGCAGCACCCCCGAGACCTCCTGCTCTGGTTGAATGGATTTAGGACCATTCTGATTAAGTTAAGCCGCTCTGGAGTGGCACAATATGTCCACTCATCTTCTCAGTGAGACGGTGCTTACTGATACCCGCTATCATTCACCAAGACATAGAGTGCTTCAAAATAAAGAACTACCCACTGAGGCTATTGGTAAAGACAGCAAATACATAAAGCAGAATAAGGACAATATCACCAAGCCTTTAAATGCATCAGCATGTGACTTTGAGTGAATGATGGAAACAACTAATATTAGATTAGAACCATAGACACTCACTGTAACTCATTCATTTGTCGAGCCGCTTAATCCTTTACGGTTGTGGGGAGGCCAGAGCCTATCTCAGCCGACACTGGGTGAAGGTAGGGTACACCTTGAGGAGCTCGCCAGACCACTGCAGGCCCAACACACAACTTGGGGCAACTTGGAATAGCCAATTAGTGCATGTCTTTGGAAGGAAACCGGAGTACCTGGAGGAACCCATGCAAGCTCGGGGAGAAAATGCAAACCCCACTCAGAAACGCCTGAGCCCGGGACTTAAACCCGTGACCTTTTTGCTGTGAGGCCGATATGCTAACCACTAAGCTATGTGCTGCCCCTCCACAGACAGTTCTCTCAACTGATTGTTTCAGTATATAAATGATTAGGTAAATTTTTTTTGCTATTAGAGGGTGATGCACTATTTAATGTGATATTAAAGTCAGAGGTTCCTTATAAAAGTTTACTCAGTAATGTGTATTAGCGAAAAGTTGATGATTATTAAATGCATCCTGTACTGTTAAAATTGCATTACACATGCACAGGCTTTTGGTAGTGTTCTCTTGTTAGGAAACAATGACAAGAAAATTTCAGCACTTGCGAGTTTCTCTTTCTAAGTGACAGAGGAGGGCCAGTGGTTGGGATTAACATTAGTTTAAAATACCCCGTATTGGCTAATTGTGAATGTCAGACTACATTCAGCACCTGACCACAAAATCTCTGACAATGTAAAACTCATCAGAGTGCAAAAATTTAAAATCTGTCAAAAGAGACACACTAGCCTGCATGAGCCCCTTATATTTTACTTCAACAGTATCATCTCTGTAGCTAGTAATGCTGCTGGGAAATTAAGGCTATATTTTTATAATGCTTCAGAAACTAAACGAAATTGCTCACTCACTCGCCAAATCGCTTACTCCTATTAAAGTCACAGGAATTCTGGAGCCTACCTCAGCTGACATTGGGAGAGTACACCCTGAATAGCTCACCAGACCATCACAGGGCAGCACACAACCAATCACACTTACACCTAGGGCAATTTGGAACTGCCAATGAGCTTAATGTTCATGTCTTTGGACTGTGGGAGTAAACTGAGGCACCCGGAGGAAACCCATGCAAACATGATGAGAACATGCAAACTACACACAGAAACACCTGAGTCCAGGACTTGAACCAAGGACCTTCTTGCTGTAAGGTCAACGTGCTAACCACTACGCCACCATGCTGCCCCAAAAGATATAGCTTTAAATTGCAATTCATTACACCCCTTTAAACACACACACACACACACACACACACACACACACACACACACACACACTGGTACCTCTTTGGATAAAAGAGCACAATGGACTCTTTCACTGTGCTAGATGGTCTGAGAAAACTGGGTGTATATCCTTCCCCCTTCCTGGCCTTGTGTGTATGCGAGTGTATGTGTGTGTGTGTTATTCAGTCCCCGAATTTCAATTAGTCGACTTTCCTCCACCCAAGAGCCTGTCACACACAGCTCTTGATGTGACCAGAGTTCCAACAGGACAACTCATTAGTCAGTGCTGGGACTATGAGCTTGAGACACATGTGTACACACCTGGCACACATAGCCACACACACACACACACACACACACACACACACACACACACACACACACACACACAGTGACAGCCAAGTCCACAGCACCAGATTTAATTAAAAGGGGGTTATATCTCCATGGGAAGTTCTCACTGTGTCAGCCTCCCCTCACCTGCGAGGTTGGTGTTCGATTTAATACTCCCTCTTTACACACCAACACACTCTCTGCCTTTCAAACACACAAATGCTTTAGTACACACTGGTCAACATTCGCTCATACCCATGCTTTTGCATACACAAATATTTAAAAACATTCAGACAATGTGACAAATCTTATATTTCTGGCTACACAAGGTACCTATGCAAACACACACACACACACACACACACACACACACACACACACACACACACACACTTTCATAAAACCATATGTGAACATGGGAATAGGCTCATGTATCTTTTATTTTGGCTCAAAATGTAACATAATGGTCAGACACATAGAATAAAGATGTGAGTTTGCCCCCAACTTTCTTGTGAACCTATTGGCCATGGTTTGGACAGCTAGCTGCAGATTTAGAAGTGGGTGGGTGGTGACAAATAAATCGATGTGAGGTTTGAGTAGCAGACAAACTACTGAATTTTGTGACTATAGTTGGGTGGGAAGAAGCAATGAGGAAGTGGGAAGTCTGGCCTCAGCAGATGCATTCTTACTTTCCTTATAAGCTGCTTTAAAAATTCTTCTATTTAAAAAGTCATATAGTGATACTTTCAAGGATGCTTTTGACCTGCTTTCTATGATCAATTAATAAAATGTTTAGGGTGGGGCCATGATATGCTTTCCTAGGTTTAAAAATTTTAATGACAATGTGTACAGAGGGATCTGGGACACTCAAACAGCATTAAATCCTCAGGCCAATGTTTTTTCACATTATACACCTCATTATAACCCCATCTTCAGCCTGCTGGAGACAGACATTAAAACCACTGAATGAATCTTTTTTGTTAGCCTTTCATTCACATTCATGTGCTTCGGTGATATGTGTCATGCCATGAATATCAGCTGGCAAATGACCATCCTTATCAAGGGATTCTTAAAATGAATTGGTTTGGATCTCATGTGGTCATCAGACCAGTCAGCACAAGGCTTGGTGTAAGTCCTCAAGGACTAAACAGCACAAGCTCTGCATTTATTTCATGCAATCTCCAAATGTATTTGGTAGGTACAGAATGTAGGTAAAAACTGCTCTGAAATAGTATGTACCACTTCAAAACCAGTGGGTTTGTGGAGTGATTTTATAAGCCGCTGTAACATTTAATTGGTAATTTGCACACAATTATTGCCATATTGGAAAAATCGAAGCTTTATTAACATTTACTACACTGAAATGGTGTAATCTGATACAGTAGGTCCTCATCTGATCACTCTCTGTCATGGTTAAAATATGTAAATATAAACGATAAAAAAAAAATTTAAGTTTGCTTTTAATCATCTTTTCGCAAAGTACTAAAACTCTGAAAAGGTTTAAAGAGACACTGTTAGACAGGCCTGTCTAAAGTTTGCCACTGAACACCTGAGTGACTCAGGGAAGCTTGGTAGAATTTGTCGTGGTCAGATGAGACCAAAACTGAGCTCTTTTGGAGACAGAGAAATGCTGAATACCCTAAGATCCCCAAACATCCACCCCTACCATCATGCACATAGGTTAAACACACTGGTTTGGGACTGTTTCTCTGCTAAGGGTACAGGATGACTTCACTGCATTGAGGGGAGGATTGATGGAGCCATGTACTGTAAAATCTTGGATAAAATCCTCCTTCCCTCAGCTAGAACACTAAAAATGAGTCATGTATGTGTCTTTCAGCATGACAGTGACCCAAAACATTTGGCCAAGACAATAAAGGAGTGTCTCAGAAAGAAGCCCATTTAGGTCACAGAGTGGCCTAGTCAGTCTCCAGACCTTAATCCTGTAGAAAATCTGTGGAGGGAATGAAGCTTCGAGTTGCCATGTGGCGGTCTTGAAACCTTAAGGATTTGGAGAGGATTTGTAAAAAGGACTGGACCAAAATTCCTCCTGAGAACCTGGTGACCACCTTCTAAAAACAACTGAACTCCACGCTTGCCAATAAGGTTTTTTCCACCAAGTACTAAGTCATGTTTTGCTTAGGGATCAAATTATGTATTTCACTTACCTTACCTTACCTTGTACCCTGGTGAGGTCATCACCCAATTGGGTCTGCCTACTCACTTATTCACATTTCGCTTGTTCACATGCAAATTAATTTATAACCTTTATATTGTGTGTTTCTACTGTTTTTTTTTTTTTGGTTGATATTCTGTCTTTCTTTGTTAAAATAAGCCTACCATAAAAATTATGAACTGTTAATTTCTTTGTAAGTTGGCAAACTTACAAAATCAACAGCGGATCAAATAATCATTTTCCCCAAGGTAATTACATGTTCACACAAGGAGGCAAGTACTCCTTGTCATGCTTTGGCACTGGTGCTTAATTGACAGCTACCCTGATCTATACTGTCAGCATACCCCCAGTTCAGCACCATTGTTATGGCAGAACAATGAGCACATCCTTGCACTTTACTCTACTTCTCCTCTTCCACCCTTAAACTAAAGAACAAATAAACAAAAGCACTTTCATAATAACTGAATCTCTGCCTCTGCATCTGTGTCCGTTACCCTAAAGCACCCTACAATTGTGCTCAAATGACACTCCATAGTGCTTTGAGTTTTCATTTTTAAGTAATTATTATTCATGGCACAAAACTTAAATATCAGGATGACAAACTGTCAGACTGTCAATCAAACAGTCAACAATCACACAGTGGCGTTGAAATACATGCTGCTTTTATTCAATTTTTGTAGATTTTTGTATTGTAGATCATAAACCCACTCAGTGTAAGAATCATGCAGAAGTGAGACACCCCTCTGTTTTCTGAATATTCAACCCTTTATGTACTTCAGTTCTCTGCAGGCAGCAACCATCCGAGCTGGGAGTTGAGGCTTACCCAGAAGTCTCTTACAGTGCAATACCACCGGGATCCGCTAGGGACAGGGTACAGAAGACTTCCAGATCCGTAGACTTCCATTCAAAAATCGCAACTACTCACATAAAATTCTGAGTCAATAGATTTTTTCCACAAATCGTTTTGGTTCATTTACTAAATTATATCCTTCTCATCTATTCTGTGTAGTTCCATGGTTAATGAGATATTAGATTCATGTGTTTACATATTTGAGTTTTTTCGGTAAGTAAATATTTGTTTTCTTAATGGTTTCCAATTTTAAAGCACAGTATATAAAATTTTTAATTAAATATAATGTATACGATGCACTCTAGAAGCTGTTGCGTGTTTCTCTTAGTTAAGTTATTTTGAGTAATAGGTCCAGCTTGCTAACTGAGATATTTAGCTAGTGGTAGCATTAGCTGATGTGTTTTCAAAGTAAATGGTACCAGTTTAGGGTTTAGGGTTAGAGTACTAGAACCAGTTGGGAGGAAAACCTGTGTTAATTCCCGAGTTTAATTGTAGTTGTAATGCACTGCATAAATGTAATAAAACTGTATATTAGGGCACCATGACAATTCAGGTCAAGATTTATAGTTCTAGGGGATTTAAATATGATTAAATCAGTAATGTAGATTTATGTAAGGTTTTTTTTATATGTGATTATTTTATTTATATTTGGTACAGTTAATACTGTATGTGTTGTGTGATGCTTGCTCTGCATGTAATGTATGAGAACATGTGTTATTTAATTTGGAATATTTCTGTCCTGTGTTCCCACTCTTGTCCTGAACTTTATCGTGGTGAGTGGGCTTTAAACTGAGACAGGATTTAATTAAATGGAGTTTCAATTTATGTTTGTAATGTGTTTTTTTTTTTTTTTTTTTTTTTTAGGAAATCAGATGTCCTGTCTGTGTTTTGACCAGAACACCTGTTTTCAGAGCTTAAGAAGATCATCGCTTTTGTAAGAAATGTATTACAAATTTTTATTTACTACACTTTTATTTGCTGGTAATATACCTAACAAATAAACTTAGTAAATTGAAAGGGTATCCACTGAAAACTGATGGACCAGCACTAACAGAGGGAGGGGCCCACAAAGCAGCATATTTGATGCCATTCATCTGGCTGTAGAAGAAGGAGACTGCATGAACATCATCTTAGCTGCTATATGTTTAGATTTCCACCTGATAAACTGCACTAACCAGCAGTTAACTGTATTTTACCAACATTAACAACCTGCTATCACTGTTAACACTCAAACATTTTAGGGACGAAAAAAAATCCAAATTGGCAGAACCAGTTTTAAAACAGTATTTCACTTTATCCCTGAGTGGTTAGCTCGTTAGTTTATAAACAGTTAGATAATACTTGTGCTTAGACTAGTAAGTTCGCTCACTCATTGTAACTTCAGCTGCAATTACATTATAAAATACTTCTTATATATGTAATATTTATGAAATATGGACATTTTTGTGTTTAGCTAATAAGATTACTTTAACAATTAGCAAGAAGGCTTACCTTGGCCTACAGGTGGTGGGACCATAGGGTAGGACATAGACCAGATAGGTGGGTTGATCCACTCCAGTACAGTGCCTACAGATAAAGGTAATATACTTCAAAAAGTAACAGATAAAACTGACTTTTTTAGTCATTCTTCTCACAATTTAATTTAATTTAATAGATATAAGGACTGTGGGAGGAAACCAGAGCACTTGGAGAAAACCCACACAAATACAGGGATAACATCCAAACTCCACACAGAAACGCTTGAGTCCTGGACTCAGACTCAGAACTTTCTTGCTGTGAGGCACACGTGCTAACCAATATGCCACTGTCTTGCCATGACACAATCTATCTTATATAAGCCTGACATCCAGGGTCTGATATTTTCTTTTTTGTTGAAATGTGTGGTGTTATCATGCCAAGATCTAAAGAGCTCTGTAAGGCCTATACATCTACAATCAGAAAGAAGGACATAAGATATATGCATAGGATGTGTGCTAGGACTGAGCATTTGGTCTCCAAAAAAAACCCATTCATGCAAGACTTCAGTCTGCCAGTGGATATAGAGGAACAGACAGAAGAAATTTAACAGACCAAAAACAACTTTTCACTGGTTGTGCTTCATACCAACTGTGAACCATGATGAAGGAAATGTTAGGGTTTGGGGTTGTTTCATTTTATCAGGAACTGGGCAGCTTGCAGTAATTGACACTGCATAAAAGTGGGATTTTTCAACAGTAAGCTATACTAAATTGTTGTGCAAGTTAACAACTGTTTACATGAATTTCTAGGAAGCACAAAATTTCAGGAAGTGATGTGAATTTCTGACAGCTGTGAGAAGCTTGAAACCAATTTAGTCTAATCAGGGTTTGTCAAGCACTTTCAAGCACAATTTTAAATTTTATATGTTTTTATGATCACATCTAAATTGTTAGTATAATTGCAATTGTTATTGCTATTGTAACTATAAATACAGCAATGTACATACAAATAAATCTTTTGTTTATTTTACCAGCTGTGTTAAATTTAATTGATTTTTTTGATCAAGCAAACCCAAGAACAGAGCATTTGAATTTTAAATGTTTAATGATATTAAAGAACAGACAGTATTTTCGTATATAATAGCAAACACAGCAATATTTGCACCTGTTCCCTTTTTGTTTTCCCTTGATTTCTCTCTCTCTCTCTCTCTCTCTCTCTCTCTCTCTCTCTCTCTCTCTCTCTCTGTGTGTGTATGTGCATGTGTTTGATTTACATTTTATGCAGAAGTAATTGCTACTGCACAAAATTGGCGAGCTGTTCAGGGTGTATCCCACCTTTTGCCCAGGGCCAACTGGGATTTGCACCAGCTTTCCCACAACCCTAAATAGAATAAAAATGAATAAATGAATGAATAGATGGATGTTTTCATTATAGCATGAAAGTTTGAATTTTAGCCCTACTTCCAATAAAGTTGGGATGCTGTGTAAAATGCAAATAAAAACAAATGCAATAGTTAGCAAATCCCATAAAACCACATTACTGCTGCCTGACAGCAAGAAGGTCCTGGGCTCTATCCTTGTGCCCCACGAGGACATTTCTGTGTGGACTTTTTATGTTCTTCCCGTGCTTGAGTGGATTTCCTCCAACATGCACATTAGGCTAATTGGATATTCATGATTGCTCCTGTGAATGTGAGTGTGAATGATTGTATGTCTGTGTTGCCCTGTGATGGACTGACAAGCTGTTCAGGGTGTACCCCACCATGGGAATGGGTTCCAGCTTTCCTGTGACCCTAATAAAAATAAAGCAGTTTAGAAAATGAGAAGGGGGAATGAGATAAGCCCATATTTTATTCATATAGAAAACATATTAAATGTTGAAAATGAAACATTTTACTATTTCATTAAAAATATTTGCGCATTTTAAATTTGATTGCAGCAACACAGGTCAAAAAGTTGAGACAAGGGTGACGAATGGCTGGAGGAACATTTAATAACTAATTTTGTTTAGTGGTAACAAATCAGTAACATGAATGTGTATAAAGGTTCAACAATCTGCAAAAACTACCTCTCAATTGTAGAACATTCCAGAATAATGTTTCTCAGCATAAATTTGCATTTTATATTTACATAGTTTTTGAATATTTTATCATCCACAGTACACAATATCATTAAAAGTTCCAGAGAATCTGGAGAAGTTTCTGAATCTCTGGAGAAATTACATATTTATTAATTTTATTTATATATAAAATATTTTACATTGTTGTAAATTTTTCACATTGTTATTTTACAATGTTGGAATGAGGAAATCATCTATGTTGAATGGTCAAAATAAGGAATATGGCTCATTTATATGGTTTGATTAAGTTCATGCATGGGTTGAGACATGGGAAAACATTGCATTCTGCTGTTACTGAGCATGATAAATAATATATTGTCATAACAAGAATAACAAGAAGTAAGAAGTTGCAGTTTCGAACAATATAATAGTGGTGAACTAGTCAAAGCAAACTCTTAAGATCCATTTAAACTACAACAAACCAAAGCTAATTTTTTTGTTACTTTGTACATGGACCAGAGACATTGTGAAAACCAGCAGAAAGTTCACCGCAGACTATTTCAAACAAACAAACAAACAAAAATGTTAAAATAAAAATAAAATAAAATATTTATCCATTCTCTGAACCCCTTTATCCTAATTAGGGTCATGGGAAAGCTGATGCCCATCTCAGCCAACTCTGGGCGAGAGCAGAGTACACCCTGGACAGCTCGCCAGGCCATCGCAGGGCAGAAACATGCTTATGGCAACCCAATGGCCTAAACGACAGCAGGGGTGTTTTTACATGCCTCTCACCACAGACAGTGGCTGGCCTTTGATAACCCAGCTAGCTGCACTGGGGGGTGGCAGTGACAACTTGGTGATAGTGGGGCATGAACCCCCAGCTTTTGGATCAGTAAGCCGGCAGTTTAACCACCGAGCCACCACTGCCCTAAAATAAAATAAATAAAATCAAATCAAAAGAAAAAACAAGACAAATATCACTACAGTGTGTCACCCTGCTTTGCAGCAAAAGGGACAAATGCAAATATGGGACACCAGCATCACTAGTTAGGTGTATCCAGGGTGCCAGCATGCTGGACACAGCAAGTTATGAAAATGAAGTGGGCTTTATAGATAATTGAAGTACTCTTGACGGTAAACCTGGCCTGATAGGGCGGGACAGTATCCATCCCACTTGGGAAGGTGCTGCTCTCATTTCTTTCAGCATAACACATGGTCCAAGAACAGGATCAGCTAGTCAGTGTCTATCCAGAGCCAAGGCCAGAGAGCAGACTAACGGGCTAATCTGAGTGTCTGCTAGCTGCACCGAGTCGTCACTCAAGGTCAATGTTATCGAAACCGTGTCTGTTCCCCAAACTAAACAAAAAGGTACAAACACTCAGGAAGTTGGTTTTAGTAATCCTATTAACATAAATTTAAATCATGCTGAATCTACAGCCAGCACCTTTGATCTAAAGATAGGATTGTTAAATGTTAGATCACTTACATCTAAAGTGCTTATTGGTAATGAAATCATTATTGATCAGGAGTTTAGTGTAATGTGTTTAACAAAAACATGGAAAAAACCCAATGAGTATGTAGCATTAAATGAAGCAAGTCCTCCCTGATACTGTTATTTTCACCAACTTTGCCTAACTGGCAGAGGAGGAGGCATCGCAGTTACTGTATTTATACTGATAACCTAGGCGTTATACAAAAATTTTTATAATGTTATAAAAACATTTAATGCATGTGAAATTCTATATACTTACATAGGAAAAAATATGATTATGCAGCTGATTTAATTATTATTTATAGTCCCCCCCTGGGCCATACTCAGAATTCCTCTGTGAATTTGAAGACTTAATTTCAATCCTGGATGTTTCTTTAGATAAAGCCTTAATTGTTGGTCACTCTAATATTCATTTTGATAACCCGGAGGATACTTTAAGAACAGCGTTCATGTCTATTCTAGATTCAGTATGGGTAAATCAGAATTTAATAGGACCCACTCATAATGCTTGCCACATTCTAGATTTAATACTAACTTTCTTATTAAATATTTGAAATATAGTCACAGTTCCACAGTCAGAAACTTTTTCAGATCATTATCCTATCTCGCTTACAGTGCATCTTAATGCTAATATATACACCTCAGCATGTTATTGCATCAAGCGTACTTTTACATCAACTACTGCACAGAGTTTTATTAATAATCTCCAAGAATGATCAACTACCGAGTGCTTTGAATCTAGTTTACGCTATACTCTAGATAATGTAGCTCCTCTTAAAAGAAGACTAATCAGAAAGAAAAAATAGCACCCTGGAATAATGATGATACACGCACACTAAAACAGAACACGTGGAAATTAGAATGAAAATGGCATCAAACTAAATTAATGGTATTCTAGCTAGAATTCTAGCTTCTTAACTACAGAAAAGCTCTTAGTGCTGCTAGAGCAACATATTTCTCACATCTAATAGAAGGTAACAAAAATAATCCAAGATACTTATTTAATATTGTTGCAGAATTAACTAGGAATAAGATCATTAATAAAACGTGCAAACCATCAACTTATAGCAGTGATGACTTTATGAACTTTTTAATGCTAAAATTGAAAAAAAACCTTAGTCATGTCAGTAACAAAAATTATAAATAACAATATACCACTATCAGATCAGGAACTAGAGTGTATATAATATAATCTCATTAATTTCTTCATCAAAATCATCAGCATGTGTTCTAGATTCAATACCTACATGTATCTTTAAACAGATATTACCAGAAGTGATCAACCATTTATTAAATGCACTTAATTCCCCACTTAGCACTGGTTATGTACCTAAATCTTTAAATTAGCAGTTATCAAACCTCTGATTAAAAAACCTGACCTCTGTCGGAACTCTCTGAGTGGACATACACCGGGTGGAAGTAAAGTTCCTCTTTTCACTTTTTTGTTTCCTAATTTATACTCAATAATCCAATAATCACTCAAAATACTTAATCAAAATTAAAAGATCTCAATACAGCAGATGAGGAAAAGCAAGATACCTCTTATTCAAAGTTGTCCATTCCAAGAATAATAATTCCAAAACAATTCTGAGAGAGCAGCTGGTCTCTAAGGTCTGATCCGTTCATCAGCTAACAGCATCAGCGTCAGAATCAAAATCAGCAAAATCCCCTATGAAATTCCCTCTTTTTATACACATCAGTGTCTTAGGACGCCGTCCCTTTTTAATTTGCATATCCCATTATATTCATGTTTTAGGCCGTTTTAGCTCTTCCCACTTATTTTGCATATTTTTTAAAATTTCCCATTATTTTCTCATTTGTCCCTGTTCTGCCCTTGAAGTGATGTCATTCTTCCTGTGGCTTCCCTTACTTTATAAGCGCCAACTTCCGTGCTGTCTTCATTCGACGCTACGTTGTGCACTTGTTCAGACGGCTTACTCTGAATCTTTTTTTCATACTATTCAATCATGTGTAAGTACCTTGATCTTCTCTTTTATTTTATTTTATCTTATCTTCTAAATAGGTGTGTGTATTATTTTTGTAAAATATAAACTTAAGTTAATTTCTTTATCTGCCTACTTTTCTAACGTCCTATTGCCTATTATGTTAACCCTTAGTATACCAATGTCCACACTGTTAATGTACTTGGTTGCACATCACGGGCCTTGACCATTTCAGTATTGTTTGTTAAGCTATATTGCAGGTAACATACTTTGGATTACATAGTCACATGACATGCACCTTATACATTTCTTTGTGCTTACAGCTCAGTCAAATCACTGTGCCCTTTTTAGGAGAGGGAGAAATGGTCACCATCATTATTACCATCACTATCTGGCTCATACTAACCCGGACCTCCTATATTTCCTGGAGTTCCTTTCTGCCGCCTGGTCCCTTTCTTTGTCTCCTGGGTTTCAGTCCAGGTCCACCCTTCAAACTTCTCAGCCTTCAGTTGTTACCCGTGATCAGTCTACTCAGACTCGACCTAAAACCTGCGACCAATCTACCCAGGTCCGCTACTGGTGTTTTTCCCCACATCTGGGTTCTACCCCAGGCTCGCCCTTTATTCCTCTTTGTTCCCCTGAGTACTCTTCTCCGGAATCTTCTCCCCCAAACTCTCCAATGGAAAATTATCCGGATTCTCCTACTGACTATTATCGGGATCTCCAGTTCCCATAATTCCTCTAGACAGGCTGACTGATCTGTAATCTTCAATAAACTTTTTATATCTTTTCTCCCAATCTTCAGTGTGGTTATTTCATTAGTACACTAAGGGCAATAGTTCTGCATAGCTGTGTGCCCTTTTATTTTAAGCCTTAAATTTCACTACATGCTTATTTAACTCTGTCCAAAACATTTACGTGAATAAACACCATTCTACTTCTACTCTTGTAACTAACCATTACTTTTTGGGTTAAATATTGCTACCTTACAGCTAATTATTGGCTTTAATGCTAAATAAAGCATGATATAATATTTTAATGCAAAATCAAGCAGGATACAAGGTTTCTTCCTGACACCTCGACCCATATCAGCTGTACAACTATAATTAATGAAATGTATTAGTTAGGATTTAGGCCTCATCATAGCACAGAGACAGCACTCATGAAGGTGGTAAATGAACTGCTGGTGGCCTCTGACCAAGGCTGTGTCTCCCTGCTTGTGTTACTTGACCTTAGTGCAACCTTTGACACTATTGATCATACAATTCTCCTTGACAGATTATAAAATGTTGTTGGAGTTATGGGAATGGCCCTCTCCTGGTTTAGATCTTATTTAACTGACCGTTATCAGTTTGTAGATGTTTGTTATGATGCTAGTTTGTTCTCTGTACATTCTAATGTTAAGTATGGTGTTCCACAAGGTTCTGTTCTAGGCCACTGCTTTTTTCTCTATACATGCTCCCTTTGGGTAATATTATTCGTGAACATGGTATTAGCTTTCATTGTTATGC
>JAQMYF010000024.1:19177268-19191246 GCA_030014195.1 Neosilurus mollespiculum
TATATCTATAATGTTTCTGTCTCCTCTTTTTTCTTTTTAGTTTTCCTTTTGCTTCAGGTTGCTGTCTTCTTTCTTTTTCTGTCCCCTCCGGTCGAGTCCGGCAGGATTGCATGGATTCCATGGCACAAATCGGCTGTAAAAAAAAAAAAAAAAAAAAAAAAGAATCACTGCAGCCCAAAGCTGTCTAAATTGAATTTTATTTTGTCACTATTTATGACGTCGTAAGCAGTATCTGAGAGTGAGTAGCAATGACCAAGACAGCGGTGCAACGCTCTTCCACCTAACAGTGCTGTCAGTAGAGTAAAAACTATTTATTGTATTTGATATCAATGTTCCTCCTCTATCACTTCTCCCTGAGAAAGCTACTGAGAAAATGGCTGCCCGCTTTCAACACTGGATGCATGCTTCTTGCAATAAGCCAATAAAGTCATGTTTGGTGGGAAAAAAAGTCTAATTCCTAAAAATAAAAGGTATGTCTTTACCATCAAATATTCAAATTCCATTATTTCATAGAATTTTTCTAGAATGACTCAGAAACAGCATGAGCTAAGAATAGCATGTAGCACTTCTGACTGCCGCACACTTCCTACGATGCACTTTAAAATTGCTTACAAACACTTACAGTTTACCATTTGTTACTTGTAGCAGGTGTGATTATCATTGTCAAGTTTTAAAATGGGTAATCACAAAAGTCACATTTTTGTTTCCTTTTTTTTTTTTTTTTTTTTTTTGAATGAGGTATAAAAGACACAGTGTTGCACAGCACATTTCACCTGGTTCTGTGATGGTTAAAATATGTAAACATAAATAAATAAATAATACAAATAAACAATTTCAGATGGCTTTTCTGCATGTTTCTTTGCATACAAATTAATAAAACTCTGACTGACTTTAAAAATATGCCATTATACAGTTCTCATGCTCTGCTCATTGAATGAGCTTACCTGCATGTGTTATGGTTATATGTAATATGTAAAGGTAAACTATAAAAATATTGTTTTAGTTTGTGTTCCTGTGTGGTATATACTTAAACAATTATTCAATTAACCAAAGTTATTATATAGTCAAAAGCGCTATTACACTTATTCACCACACCTTTTTAGCTGGGGTTGCCGGTTTACTGAAAATGCAAACAGCATGGAAACAGACTGTGCACACACATATAGGGAATAATACTGGAGTTAAGTCTGTGAAAGTTACTGTCCACCTAGAAATTAATAAATTACATTGACATTTATGGTACTTGGCAGATACCATTATCCAGAGAGACTTATATATTTATCTCATTTACATAACTGAACAGTTGAGGTTTAAGGGCCTTGCTCAAGGGCCCAACATTGGCAGCTTAGAACTAGTGGGTCTTGAACCCCAAATCTTTTAACCAGTTAATCAGTTACCCAGAGCCTTAACCAATGAACCACCCCTTCCCTAAATTAAGTAAATTATAGTGTGTCAGGACATCGCTGATACTTTTTTGGACTCATGATCCCTTTTTTGGACTCATGATGAAGGAAGCCTTTTTTTAGCATGAAATGTTAATAAACTGCTTAACAGCATTATTATACTCTTATTTATTTATTATTCATTACAGATTCCCCCTCACTAACTATGACTATGCTACTGCACAACCAGCAAAGTTAAAACTAATACATGGATTCTCTGAGATACACTGTAAAAAAATGACCGTGAAATTTACATAAAACTATGTAAAATCCCTACAGTAAAGTATTGTAAATCCCAAAACATATATTTTTTGTTTAAATCATGGTGAAACTTTGTAAACTATTAAACAGACTGTTTTTGTTATATTTACAACAACAATATGTGATTATAATCAAATTTATTTGTTAAAACTACGAATATTGTTAACAGAAACAGAGAAATGGTGTAATAGTCATAACAAAACAATTTTGTTCATTTGACATGCAAATGTTGTCAAAACAATAGTTTTAGTCAGGTGTTTATGTTTTGGTTTGTTTTGTTTAATTTGTTTTGTGTGCATCAACAGTTTACCATTCAGTTGTTTCATGCAGTGGATGTCATCATTACCCTATTGTGTCCACCTATATTTGCATGACAGATCCCTTTTAAAGTAATTCACATATACGGTTTTAAAAGAGTTTTGTAAAAAAATTGTATTTTTAATTATTGAGCTCACGTTTGCTGAGCTATTAAAATTACTTGTAATACCACCTATATACTTTCTCCTTAAGAAAAACTTCTGCTTGCCACAGATGCATAAAAATGTTTTCACAAAAAATTGCATTGTGAATCTGAGAGGTTTCACCGAGTCCGACTAATTTTGATGTTGAGAGTGCTCGTCTCTGATTGGATAGCGAGAGAAGCTGCTGACGTCATTAACGAGCGAGCCAGAGTGGAGCAGTCTTCAGAGTGGTAAACACAGGAGCAGAGTGGAAATCTTTGGACCATTTTGTCGTTTTAAATGATTTCAGGACAAACGATTTTAACACACGTTTTTTGGAGGGTCTGTGGCTGTTCAATCGGAAAATCGAAAATTTGCACGGTAAGCTTCAAGTGTCACTTTTTCGAGACAAAGCAAAAATACGCGCTGATAGCACATGGTATATTTGATGTTTGGATATTTAAGACCAGATCAGTGTGTGATAACTTAGTTTAGCTGAAAAGCACAGGCAGACACTTAAAATCCTAAAAATGATCATCTGCATCATTTGTAAAAAGAAATTGGACACATTAAGAGGTTATGTACTACATTGCAGAGTGCATAGTAATGAGCCTCATTGTCTGTTCAAATGTGTTGGTGCCAACTGTACTCAAACATTTACCACTTACTCAGCTTTCAAGGGCCATTTTTATCATGTGCACAATGCACCTGCACCTCAAGCTGCTCCTAAAGCTGTTGTTGCAGATTTAAAATATGCAGTTTCATTATGTGCCTGCCATTTTGCCACATACCAGTGGCAAAAACTGAAGAACTTTTTACAGTCACATTTGTGAAGGAATACGCAGTAACAACAGTTTGGAGATCCTGTTGTAGAGGTTTTTATGGATTTATATGATGGACAAAATTTCAAATGTCACCAGTTCTTTAATGAAAACCCTCTTTAATACCCCTGAGTCTTTTCACGTATCCCAGCCTGGTCTCCCACCTTGTTTAGGTCATGACCTCTTTGAAGGAGTCTTGTCACATGATCTAGCACTGTACCCGAAGAACTTTATAAAAAAAAGAAAAAATGGTTAAAATACTTACTCTTAAATAGGCACATCAAGCAGTTTAAGTATAAAGGATCTCAAGCACTCACAAAGCCATGTGCTGTCAACCCTGACGGAGCCAAGTTATTAGTGCAAGCCATTCAAAACTGGAACCTTTTGAGGCTGCTACCAGTTTTGATTGTTGACAAAGTGCAAAAGCATGAGGATGAAGTATGGCAGTTAGCTCTCCAGCTAAAAGACATTGTCGAGACATTATGATCCAAGAATATTTGGAGTTGAAAAAGATGTTGTTTCCTGAAATTCAACTAAAACCCAAGCACCACTTTTTGTGCCATTATTCAGCACTGTTGTTGAAATTTGGTCCATTGATGAGGTTATGGACGCTTAGGTTTGAAAGAAAACACAGCTATTTTAAAAGATGTGCTAGACACTTGAAAAACCTCAAAAACATTTGTCAAACTTTGTCAGAGTGTCATCAGATGTATCAGGCATATCTTTTAGCTGGACAAAAATTGAAGGACAGCTGTGCGTTTTATCCCAACCTCTACAGTGACACTATTAAAGATAGAGTCAAGGAGTTAGCCTTTTCAGAAAGGAATACCACAGTTTTGACAGACATTCAGTACAAGGGCACTGCATATAAAAAAGGACAGTTTCTTGTGTACAGTAATGTTGAGTATATGGAGTTTGGTGAACTTCTACTTATCTTGATTCAAAATGACACATCTGTGTATGTTCTGATGGATATCCACAAAGGCATCTTCCTCTCAGAATACCATCTGTATTCTGTGACAAAGGGCAGTCTTGGGTTACAGTGTGTTAACATTAATGACTTGCCCGATTTCTATCCTTTGGTATCATACATTCTTGATGGATAACAAGTCATTCCACTGTATTATGGCAAAACAAAGTCCAATTGAAGCTCACTTACTTCTCACTATAAATAGTTTGACATTAAGCGTTACCTGATGCATATCCCTGCTCTGTTAAGTGTATGTACTGTATATTTTTTCTGTTTTGTTTGAAGGTGGCATTTCTTCATTGCAAATATGAGTGACTCAGAGCGAACCTTCCTAGATGTCGCCATCATGGAACTTCAACACCCAAAATAAGAAAAAAAAAACTTCAGACTGATGACTCAGATCACACAGATTAGATCCCATTAGAAGAGAGAGCAGCAATGCAGGACACTTACAGATGCATTAAATGAAATGTAAAATTTCTGCCCCATGAAGAAACTCAAGAGAGCCAGCAGCAAAAGATGGAAAAACTCAAAGTGATGTTCCAACACTCTAATGCCAATCCAGAGAAGGTAAAATGTCTAACGAAGTCCACTTTTTACTCACAGCACCAACATGTTAACCAGGGAAAAAGTATCAAATGCCTTACAGAGGAGTGGCCATTTAGTTTTGATGAACTTGGCATGTCAGTCCACTTAAAGGAACTCACTAGGATTTGAAGGGGAAAAGGCTTTTCAACTACATGACCACAGTTTGTGTCAACAAGAGCAAGAAGTTCCTTCAGACTTATGCAAGGCTTCAGAGGATGCGGGGACAGCAGAGTTTCTGCTCAGATGACATGAAAGAGATGATCTTGCTTCTGCTCAGCTGAGTCTCGGGCAGGTTGGACTAAGACTGTTTTCAATATACAGTATCTCACCGAAGTGCGTACACCCCTCCCATTTTTGCAAATATTTTATTGTATCTCTTCATGGGATAACGCTATGGACATGAAATTTTTATATAACTTAAAGTGTACAGTTTGTAGAGTACTTTAGATTTATCGTGCATGAGCAAAAGGGTTAAGGCAGTGTTAAATCAGAATGGTTGGCACACCAATGGCAGTGTATTGACACTTTGAGCACAGTTTGGACATGTTCATTACAGGGTGTACTCACTTATGCTGCCAGCTGTTTAGATGTTAATGGCTGTGATTTGAGTTATATTCAGAGGACAATAAATCTATAGTACTTAACAAACTATGCACTGACTACTTTAAGTTAGATTAAAGTTTCATGTCCATAGCGTTATCCCATGAAGAGATACAATAAAATAGTAGCAAAAATGGGAGGGTATCTCACTTCTGTGAGATACTATATATATATATATATATAGTGTGTGTGTGTGTCTGTGTTTTTTCTTGTTGTCTTTTTTTAACTGATTAATTGAATAGCTTAATAAGCTTTTATTCTACAGGTGTTTTTTCTCAGTAAACCCAGAAAAAGGAACCAAAGTAGACAACAAAAACTTGAAGCGTCGTCTCAAAGTGAACCCTCGAGTCCTCAACCTGATACAGGAACTCGCTGATCACGAGTGGCGTTAAGCCTAAACATAGACTTTTTCTGTGGACTCTCTGTGACTGTTCGTTTGAGAAGAGGTGCTATAAGTTTTTGCTTTGTTAAATTCACAATGTATGTTATGGTAATTACAGCACAATATGTAATTTTTGTTTTAAAGTCCTAAAGGTGCACAAAGTAACTTTTTTTATATGATGGACAAACTTTCAAATGTCACCAGTTCTTTAATGAAAGCCTCAAACTGATTTTGTTTAATTCCAATGTGTATTATGGCAATTAAGGCACAATATGTAATTTTTGTTTTAAAGTCTTAAAAGTGCACCCTTCTGGTAGAGGGTGCGCCACCTACTTGTTTCATGAAGATGGTCTTCCTTTGCAGGAATCTTCCACGGTATGGTATAAAACTATCTTGCTTTTATTCAATTAGAAGTGAGGGGTCTCTCCACAGATCTGACCTCTAGCTTGGCCTGTTGGCATCACCCGATTTTCTCCATGGAGATAAGTTTTATGCAGCACAAACTTTGAGAAAATTTGTTAAAGTGACAGTCCAGATTCAACTTTGCATGTTGTATATGCTGAAAAAACAACTGAATCCACTTGTTAACAACTTTTGATGCTGCCTGTTAAATAAATTTCCTAAAAAGTGATATTTTCCCCTTTTCTTTTCTGAAGATGTATTTTGCATGTTTTGGTGTAGGCATAGTAGTAATCATTTTACAGGTTTATAAGTAAATTTGACTTTATAACTTGATTATTAAAACATAAAAACACAGCATATTATGAATAGATTTTATGTATAATATACAGAACACCTCCATTAGAAATTCAGTTTAAATTAGTTTTTTGTTTGATATTTTCCCATTAATTTTATCATTTATTGATGCATAATAAGCAATTATTACTTGTAAAAAATACAGGAAATGGGCTGTTTATATACAACCCTGTTATGCAAAATTAACACTTTTTTTTTTTTTTTTGGTAGACTTAACAGTTTTTTTACGTGATTCAGATGCCAGCGTTTTCTTGTAAAAACATTTTTTGTTTTGTTTTTTGTTTTTTTTTTACAGTGTACAGTATGAAAAGCCAACACATCTTTTGAGTTTGCTGCCAAAATAGTACAGCTGAATTTGAGGCTTCAACAAGACTGCTAGTCACAGTGGTTAAAAGAGGGACAAATGCTGTCTTTTAAAACATTCATAGATGACATTATTTTTCTTGGATTTGTGATATACCAGTGAATGAAACTGTATATGAGTGCAACATTTAGAAACCACATATTAATAGTGTTATTGGGGCCACCAGCATTATGTAAACAGTAATATAATACGTGCATAATATTAGTATAATATTTCTCATTCAAATGTGGTGTATCAGTGTACATATGTTTTAATTTCATTTACACTGAGCTGCCAGTTTATTATCTGCCACATAGCTGCATCTAGCTAATGAACTACTAACTCGTTTTACACGTGCACATATTCGAGCACCAGTGCACTCTTTTTTTTCTTCTTTTTTTACTTTATTTTCACCTAAATCTTACACATTAAACTGTCAAGGTTTGTAGAGCTAATTAGACATGCTAATTTAGTTTGTACAATTCCTTCAAGCATGGCATGGTCGCTTTTTTAGATGGTTCATCAAATGTTAAGAGTTTCCCCTATCGTCTTCACTAATTGAAAATGATTACCATTTTAAATGCTTTCAGTTTATTTTAATAAACTTGTGTAATTAATTTTAATATGTATCTGATTAATATAGATCCACTTTAGATGAAAAATAAGCTTTGTGTATGGAGTGGGGTACTTGTGTGTGTACTGACTGGTGTGTTAAAACTGAGTGAGGAGTTTATACGCACACACACACACACACACACACACACACAGTAGTGCAATACTCGAAGCTTGTGAGTTTTCACCTCTGACTTCCGTATAGTGTGTGTGTGTGTGTGTGTGTGTGTGTGTGTGTAGGAGGGAAAGAGAGAGAAAGAGAGAGAGAGAGAGAGAGAGAGAGAGAGAGAGAGAGAGAGAGATTTGCTGCTAAGACTAGTATTGATCTGAGGACAATTGGCTCAGCTAATTACTGTTTACACAGAGATATTAGATATTAGTGTGTGCCAGTCCTGCTTCTCATCCATCTCTCTCTTTGTTTCTCTCTTTCTTACCTTTCATTTGAGAACTGCTATTTTTTGGGATTTTCACATATTTTGAGAGAATAGCGAGAAACAGGAAGAGAAAATGAAATGCATCAGAAAAAGATGAATTAATAGAGAAATAGCTGGAAAGCAAACTATCTTCTGTGTTTAATACAGAGAATGTGTGTGTGTGTGTGTGTGTGTGTGTGTGTGTGTGTGTGTGCCTGTGTATGTGTTTGTGTGTGCGTGTGTTAGTGCTCTTTGACGCTCAGCTAGTGTGTGTAAACTTCACTATAATCCTGAATTTATTACTGATGAGAGCAGAGCAGCTGGGACAACAGAGGAGAAAATGGTTGAAAGGGAAAATGAAAAAGAGGAAATGAGAAAATGAGTAGTGTGTGTGTGTGTGTGTGTGTGTGTGTGTGTGTGTGTGTGCTCCACACTATGAGAGATAAAAGCTGTCCCTCTGGTAGGCAGCCACCTTTGAGTTCCTTTATTAAAATCAAATTTGCATGTGCCTTTCTTGTTGCAGGAAATCCCACTATACTGTTCACTAGACCAGATTTTCTTGTAATTTATGATAATTATCACAGATTTAATTCAAGCTCACATGCTGAGAAGTGAATATACAAATATACATGATCTGCTTGCCTAGTCATATCTGTGTTTGTATGTTGAAATCATTTTGATGTTAAAACTATTTAGCTAACTTAATTCTCACAGTTTTATGTCATAACATAATATTATGTCACAGCTTGCTAGCCATTTGCTGTTCAGTCTTACACTATGTTCACACTGCAAGCCAAGTTGCCTGAATCCAATTTTTTTCCAGATCCAATTTTTTTCGAGAGACTGTTCACATTATTTTAGAGACGTGACCTAGAACAGACTGCAGTGTGCACAGTTTAAGGCCCCAATGTGGCTCACATACACAATACAAACACGAGTCTGATGTAGCACAGTGTTTATGGAAGTGAAAATACACAGAAGTCAATGGCAAATGTAGAGTTGAGAGATGTCAGTGTTGATAGTGTTATTTTAAAGTTATCATGCAGTGAGGGCAGAAAAATGTGTCAGCAGATGACAAGGAGGAGAAGAATGAAAAGAATAAGAGCCAAAACTTTGGCTGTGGCTTTTTTGAAGCAATAGCTGCTACCTCTGTAGAGAAGTCTGTATGTATGTATGTATGTATTGTTTTTGTCTTTGGGGGCTCCCACCTTCGCATAATTATGACAAATGTCAACCAAGATGTTACAGTAAGAAACCAGATGTAATGTACCTCTCCCTCAAAGGACGCCTCCTGATGTCCTTCCAGGCTTATCCGGGTGCTCCAAATAAAAATCGCTCAGTAGATATTCATCCAGAATGAGTTTTCGTGATATCCAGGATCACTCCTCCAGACCATATCCCTCCCAGTCCACTAGATATTGAAAACCATGTCCTCGGGGTCCAAACTTTTGGATACTGTGAAGGCAGGGTGACCATCAATGATCCGGGGGGCGGAGGGGGTATGGCTGGAGGGCTGAGGTCACTGGAGGACACTGGCTTGAGAAGGGACATGTGGAAGGTGGGATGGATGCTAAGGGAGTCCTTTTAATTTCACAGAAATGAGGTTGATGACTTTAACAATGGGAAACGGTCCAATAAAGCTTGGAGTGAGCTTACGTGATTCGTTTTGGAGGTGAAGATCATGGGAGGACAGCCACACCATCTGTCCCGGTTTGTACTCAGGAGCGGTGGAGCGATGAAGGTCAGCCAGCTGCTTGTTTTTCTCAACTGATCGAGTGAGAGCTGATGGACGTTCCTCCTCACTTCTTGCACACGCCTCAGGTATTCCCTCACTGATGGAACTGCCACCCCCTGTTCCTGGTCTGGAAAAAGGAGGGTTGGAAACCATAGCATGCCATGAATGGGAACATACCTGTGGCAGAGCTGGTGAGGGAGTTATGAGCATATTCAATGGAATTGAATATTCCATATTCCAGGAAGCAGAGTGGTGGGCGGCAACACAACAGAGAGCAGTCTCCAGGTCCTTATTGGCTCGCTCTGTCTGGCCGTTGTTCTGCGGGTGGTACCCTGAGGAGAGGCTGGCCGCCATGCCGACCGCCTTACAGAACTCTTGCCATGCCAGAGGCGAAAATTGGGGCCCTCTGTTGGAAACAATATCCCTGGGGAACTTGAACATGTGGAGGACAAGGAGATTAGCAGTCTCGAGGGCAGAGGGCAGTTTAGGAAGAGCCATATAATGCACACACTTGGAAAAATTATCAATGATGGTGAGAATGACTGTATTACCTTCGGAGGGTGGTAGGCTGGTGACAAAGTCTACGGGGATGGGACCAGAGTCAGCTGGGGATGGGTAAGGGGTGCAGCAGACCAGTGGGGGGCTGATGGGAGGCCTTGCCTCTGACACAGACCAAGCTGGCCAAGACGAACTCCTGGACATCCTTGGCCATGCTGGGCCACCAGAAGTGCTGCTTGAGGAAGAGGTTTGTGTGGGTTATTTCCGGATGGCAGGACAGCTTGGAGGAATGCCCCCATTGGAGCACTTGGGAGCAGGCAGAATCTAGTCTTGGGGCCAGGTTGGTCCTCCTGCGCCTTGCGCACTATCTGCACAATCTCCCACGAGGCTGCCCCAACAATGCAGAAAGGGGAAATGATGGGTCCGGTTCTTCGGAACCCTAGGGGGACGGGGGGGATGGAGGTGTGAGAGGGCGTCAGGTTTGGAGTTCCAGGTACATGTGTGGTAGGAGAGGGTATAGTTAAAGTGGCTGAGAAAGAGGGACTAATGGGCCTGGGGGGTATTAAACGTCTGGCAGAATGTAGGTAAGCCAGGTTCTTGTGATCATTCCAAATGATGAAAGGACTCTCAGACCCTTCCAGCCAGTGCCTCCACTCCTGGACAGTCCATACAATGGCCAGCAACTCCCTGTTTCCCATGTCGTAATTCCTCTCGGCTGGGAAGAAACGATGAGCTTGGCCTAGCTGCATGGGTTCCTCTGGTACTGCAGGGGGGGGCTATAGAGACCATGGAAGCAGGACAGGGGGAAGGAGGTTGCGCCCCCATGGGAGGGAAAGGACGAGAAGGAGGATCCAACTTATGGAGTCTAACCCCTCGCTCTCTCTCTCCCTCAGTCTGCTGTCAATCTTGATAGCAAGTCAAATTAACTCCTCGAGAGAGAGGAGGGCTCGTCCCTGGAGACTAATTCGTCCCTCATTGGTTCAGAGAGTCCCTTTATGAAGATCCCCATTAATGCAGATTTGTCTTACCCACACACATTAGCTAAGATGCAGAACTTAATCAAATAAGAGGCAACAGACTTGGTTCCCTGAGTTAGTGCCAACAGCCGCCTGGTAGCCTCCTGACCCTTAATTGGATGATCAAAAACCTTTCTTAACTCCTGGGAAAACAAATCATAGGAAGATAATGCTGGGGAGACATTGTCCCAAAGTGCGGTCACCCACTTAGCAGCTCGGCCCCGCAATAAGTTGATCACATATGCTATCTTTGCTTTATCCATGGGGGGTTGGCAAAAGGCTCCTTGTGAGAGGGGAAGGGGGGAGTAAGGAGAGCCGGTTGTGGGGGTTACTTTCTGGTGAATGAACACTGGAGGGGTTGTGCTGGTAATCCACATGGTGATTTTGGGAAGCAATGTGGGCAATCTGTTGGTGCAGGTTCTGAAGAGATTCCATAATGCCATGTAACATTGTGTCGTGACGTCTGATGAGGACTCCTTGAGTAGCAAGGGCTACCTCAAAAGGATCTGGGTCTGCTGGGTCCATGATTGGCCAGAGTATTCTGTTACGGTACGAAACCAGATATAATGTATGAACCCAAAAGCACACCTGGAGGCAAAAAGGCAGTTAAAGGTATTTATTGAGCCGGGAGAGGGGAAGCAGAGGGAAACAGGGACCCGGGAGGTGAGGAGGTAATCTGTGGAGATGGGGCGGAAGCGCTGGGTGAACAATCCTGGAAGAGAGTGTGTCCGCATCGCAGAGGTGGGGCGGAAACGCTGGGCGAGCAATCCCGGAAGAGAGTACGGCCACGTAGCAGAGATGTGGCGGAAGTGCTGGAGCTCGAGGAGGCACTGGAAGGAAGGGAAGACAGCAGCCATTAGTCACCGGTAGGAAAAAACACAATACTAACTCAACACTAGCAATTCTAGATAGAACGGGCCGAGATACGGCGTAAGCAGCGAGAAAACTCTGGCGCTGGAAAAGCCTTCCCACATGGCTTAAATGCCGGTGGTGACTGCCGGAAATCCAGAGCAGGTGTGCAGGTGCGGGTGGAGCTCCTGCTGGCGGGGGCTGCCCCATCTCTGTGAAAGGAAAAAAGAAAAACAAGAAAACAAAAACAAACCCAACAGTGATGCAATCACCACACAAGAGTGACGTCAAGGTCGCATTGAATTCCAATACAGGTCGCATTACTGTTCAGACTGAGATCACATTTCAAAAAATCCAATCTGTATCCGATTTAGTACCACATATGAAAGTGGCCCAGATTCGATTAGAAAAGATCAGATTTTTTTGGTGTCCACAATGGCATGAAAAAATCAGATTCAGGCCACTTGGGCTTGCAGAGAGAATGTAGCCTTATTGAGCTAGCTATGTTTATTATTCATCAGTAAGTGAGGTTCATTTTGGTTCTCACATGAAAGTGAAATCATTTGTTACCAGGGTTGGGAGAATTACTTTAAAAATGTATTCCAGAACATTCATTCATTCATTTTCTGAACCGCTTAATCCTAATTAGGGTCGCGGGGAGGCTGGCGCCCATCTCAGCTGACTCTGGGCGAGGGCAGGGTACACCCTGGACAGCTCGCCAGGCCATCGCAGGTATTCCAGGACAACGATTGATTATTTGACAAAAAGTAAGCAAGAATGCACTTGAAGTACCACAATAAAAAAAATTAATGTAACTCGATTACTTTTAATTACTTTTAAATTACTTCTATACCAAATATGCGAAAAAAAAAGGAAGAGAGAGAAAGAAGAGAAGAGAAAAAAAGGTATATAAATTCATTGTCTGCATTGTGCCAAAAGCTCCTTCTGGCAAAAGTCATGTAGTTAACATCCAAAAATATTTTTGCCATCTTTGAAGTGGTCAAAAACAAGTTTGGGTGGTTATAAGATAGAGCATACAACAGGTAAAATAATGCTAAAGGAATAAAACAGATTATTTCAATAAAAATCCTGTAAATCATGGTAATCATGGACTAATTTTACACACAATGTATAGTACATCACGAGGACATACACTTATCATGATTGTTCGATCCACTATTACAGTAATAACTGTATACAAACTGAGTGATAAAAATTTATTTATTTATTGATTGATTGATTGATTGATTGATTGATTAATTGATTGATTGATTGATGGATGAATGGAATTATCACTTTTTGGCATTACTGGTAAGCATCACCTCCTATATTTGTACTCATATTTGTAGTAATAGACAGGTTAGAAGGCTAACAAACCTTTAGCTTACTGGATTTGTATATTTTAGCTAATGTCAGTGGTTTATCTTACTTTTAGATGTCTTTTTAAATTATCCACAATCACCTACTACTCACTACATAGAGCACTGTATAATGAGTTAAAATGTATAGTGAACAATTATGTCCTGAGGACAAGGGCAGTGTGGCAGAATATTGCCCAAAACGGAAGGTCAAGTGTTCATTTTTGCGATATCCCACGAGCCTGAGTGTGGTGTATGGGTGTTCGGGGGGTTGATCTAGGGGTCACGACACGGAAGTGATGAGTGTGCGCCGGAAGCCCGGTGGCTGTGTGTGTGAACGAATGAAAAAACAAAGTGAAGCCAACACAGTCGCTGTCCGCGTTTCCTTGGACTTAACATTGGCGATGAGGATGGAGCTCTCTTTTTCACCCCTGCCTTTGTTCCTCGCCCTGCCTGGGGAACCACCGATCCCGTGGGCCCGTTGGCATGAGTCGTTTAAGACGTACATCGCGGCTGTTGGACTGTCTGATGCTAATGACGCCAGGCTCCGAGCTATGCTGATCCACAGCCTGGGGAGCGAAGGACAGCGGATCTTCCGCACTCTCAGACCCACGACATCTTATACAGACTGTGTTGCCTTACTGGCCGGACATTTCACCGCTCCACAGAGTATGCATCATCTTCCCTCAGCGCCGCCAACGGCCGGGTGAGTCGGTCCACCATTACGTCGCCGACCTCCGGTGCTTGGCCAGTCTCTGTAAATTCGACCGCTTAGAGGAGGAGATGATTTGGGACCAGCTGGCGGAGCACACGACCAATCCCAAACTGAGGGAGAAACTGTTTATGTCACCTGACGACCTGTCGCTGGCTAAGGCAGTGGAGTTAGCCTTCCAG
>JAQMYF010000024.1:19262586-19272872 GCA_030014195.1 Neosilurus mollespiculum
AGAGGGGGGGGGGGGAGGGAGAGATAACTTTTTTAATACCCCAGAAAATACAATTTTCATTTATAGCCAAGTTTAAAGTTATGTTAAAGCCCTCTGTTAGAAATTATATCAATAATATTAATAATATTAGTTTGTTCAGAATGGGAAGAATAATCTTCTTGCCGATTGTTAATATGCGACTAAATTGTAATGCTGTGCTAGAAAATGCAAGATAACCATGTGATGAATAGCCTGCATTAATATGATGCACAGGCACACTACCTCTCCTCTGGTTAGAGCACTACAGCTACAGACCTGCACTGAATCTGAATAGGTAGCATATAAAAGCCTGGAAGTATGAGTGTTTAATATCATGGACTTATTCACTGAAGTCACTGCTACATGTTTGCCATTGGAGGTCAATGCCAATATGTTTGTGGATTACAAGAGATTCATTTTTGATTGGTGTTTGTTTGAGAATGCAATTTTGCTTTTAAAAACACTAAGTGGATTTTGTATTGTAATCAATCACTTAATAAATTAGAAATCACTTGTACTTGCGTATCTTATAATATTGGTGCAAGTACCTCTCTCTCTCTCTCTCTCTCTCTCTCTCTCTCTCTCTCTCTCTCTCTCTCTCTCTTGCTTTCTGTGCTTGTGTGTGTGTGTGTGTGTGTCTTGCTGCTTACCATATTGCAACATACAGAAAGCCGTAAGATGTACATCCATCCTCCTTGCTGTCTTCCTCTCCTTTCTATTAAGGAAATTCTGTACCAGAAGAGTGTAAAGTAAGACTTTACCTAGCCATTTGATTAAATCTGTTTTGAGCTTAGAAGCCAAAAAAGGCTAGTGTTTGAACACATTTAGAGGATAAGCGGTAAACGTTAGCTCACACTCTGAGGTCAGAGGGAAACAGAAGGTCGAATCTCCATGGACTTGTTTAAGTCTAATAAAATAAACTGCTGTTAAATGCAGGAAAAGAAGAACTCAACCTGCCCATCGAGCCATTGCCCTTGACAATCCTTGGCCTGTCCCCTAGGTTACTGTGCATTGTTTATTCATTCTTAAGAGGTCAAAGGTCATCCAGATTACATTTATTACCTTTTTCATTCTCTCTCATACTCTCCCCATAAGAGATGAAGAAATAAAGCAGAAGAGGTGGGGTTGGGAAGATAGAATTTAAAAAATATATCCAGAAAGAGAGAGAAAGCGATGAGACTGAGGTAATAAGGGGTGTGTGAGAGAGAGAGAGAGAGAGAGAGAGAGAGAAGGAAGAGGATGGAGGGAAGTTGGTGGGGTTGTTTCGGGGGACTGATGTGTGTATTCGACTCGAGGCCTGCCTCCTCTTATGCTAATCTAGCCAATTTCCCCTTTTATTTCATTTCTGGAGCTGAAATCTGCGATCTCTGATAAGGTTGCCATGGCGACTGCCTATCGGGCGAGCGGATGCTAGTGATGGAGATGTGCATGCGTGTGTGCGCTGTGCATGCGTACAGGAGCAGTAGGGATGAATAATTTAAAACGGCAGCAGCCTAGAGAGATAAGAGGCCTGGAGCTGGGACACACACACAAATTTATATATATATATATATATATATATGTATGTATATATAGAGTCAGACTTTGATCCAAGCTTCATCTGACAATGAGAGGTGACCCCACAAGGTCAAGGTGGATGGAAGTGAATGACTGAGGGAAAGAGAAACACTCTGAGAGAGAGTCTCTTCTGAGAGCAAATGATTCACTCATTCATCTGTTTCTTTTATAACAAAATGGAAAAATTTAGTGAGACAGGCATACTGAACATTTCAGGGATCACATACTGATTTGTACATTTCTGCATTTATTTGTTTATAAGGGGAACCTAGGGAAACCTTGCTATTGTTATTAGTCGAAATAGTAGTAGTAGTAATGTATTAATAATAGCGCACTGAAATGTAGACTATTACTATTAGTAATAATTATTTATTATAATTGTGAACAAAAACCTAAAAAGTGTTCCATAAGCTAGAACTAAAGTTTATTTTAGATGAATCAGAAACCCTTATTACTTACATATGCTCTAAGCAAAATGGGGACACTTAATTGAAATAAACAGAAAACAACCTTTTGGACATATTTTAGCTTGCTTCAGTTAAATGAAACTAAAATACATTATATTTATAAATCTAAAATCGAACTCGCCCTGCGATGGCCTCGCAAACTGTCCAGGGTGTACTCTGCCCTTGCCCAGAGTGGGCTGAGATGGGCACCAGCCTCCCCGCGACTCTAATTAGGATTAAGCGGTTCAGAAAATGAATGAATGAATGAATGAATGAATAAAATCGAACTCCAAGAATTATCAAAAGGATAAGCAGTTATGCAGAACTTACCATGGTAGAAAAATGTTACTGGTTGGATTCTGAGGCTGAAACCTTCCAGAATATTAAAGGTTTAAAGAAAACATTTTTTTTTTAGTCTTTGCCCAATATTGGAATTCTTGGAAGCTTTATAAAACAAATAGCTGGTGTGATGAAAAGAGAGTTTGTGTTTCTTGACTTCAAAGTGTTTACCAACCTGTGGTTTATTGTGACATGTTTACGCACAGACTAATATTTTCATTTTATTTTTAATTTATGTAATTCCTGCACTACAACACCTATTTTATGACCTCAAAATCGGAACTCATGCAGCACCACACACACATTTGCTGTCTCATACCTGCCACACACCGTCAAAGCAAGAGTTCACTGTTATGGCTGAACGCACATAACACGCAAATACGTTTACACACGCTAACTGAAGCATCTCAAGTGTGTGCGGCCAGTGTGTGGGAGTCATGCAGGCTTGTTCTTTGCTGTCTCCGGCCTGTCTGCCTCACCACGCAGTTGGCATTCTTTAGCAATACTGCATCACACATGCGAATTTGCCGGGTCATATGTAGGTGAGCGGTTTACCTAAAGGTGGGTGAGGCCTCAACCCACACCTGCCTCAATGGCCAATCAGAAACAAGTCACACAGGGTGAATGGCAGCTGCCCGTATCTATGATTATTGCTTGAGCGTGACTAGATTGTACTCACTGGCGCCAGACAGACTGTGTGTGTGTGTGTGTGTGTGTGTGTATGTGTGTGTGTGTGTGTGTGTGTGTGTGTGTGTGTGCGCGTGATATGTATTACACTTCCTCGTTAGTTTATATACTTTACTTTCCATCACAATGACGTAACTTTTTTGTTCACTTTTATGTATAATATTTACTATATCCAGTTGTGAATTGGCAAATATAGTCGGAGGTTTTGCTGGGGTATGAGGTTAAAGGTCAAAATGTGACTGACGCTGTATGATGTGGGATTTTAGACTTCAGAATGTGTGTGTGTGTGTGTATGTGTGTGTGTGTGTGTGTGTGTGTGTGTGTGTGTGTGTGTGTGCATGTTTGTTTGTGCCTCCCCTGAGTTCAATCACAAAATCAAATCTAAAATCTCAAAAGATTCCTAAAGTAAAGATTGTCATTGCATGATTTTTGTTGTGTCTGCTCATGGGGTCTCTAACATTCCACGGACTATGTTATTGCCACACACTCACACAAACAAACCATACATTTGTTGCAAGCAAGTTTATCTGTTTTTCAATGTCATCCTTTCACCATGCTATCTTTAAGGCCATAACTGAAATGCAGTACTGCTCATTACCACATGGTGGCAATAGACACATTTGAAACTGAAACTGAACACTAAGAAGCATTTTCATAACAATCCAAAACATTTCTTACACTCTTATATTCACAAACCCACACATGCTCCCCTTGAACAGATACTACTGATAACTGTGGCAATACAAAAATAGTACTATTGAAAATAATAAGGACAAGATAAATCTCTGAAGCGATATTAAGGTTGATATTGGCAATGTACTTACCTCCTCCAGCTCTGTGTGTAATCGCAGGAAAACAAGCAAAGCCAAGAACAGGAAAGATGGGATATCCTCCTTTCCTCTTTAATATATCTGAACTTGCATCTTTATATCGTGCTGTGCATCTCTGCTTTATAACATCCTAAAAGATATATACAAAAATGAAATATATATTCACTTTATCTTGTCTTGTTCTAGGGTTTGGGTTGACCTGATGTCTTAGAATATTAACCACCCTGGAGAAACAATTTAAAAGAAGAACTTTCATTTTAAAATGTCTCCTTTTTAAATGTATATTTTGATTTAATTATTCAGAAATAATTAGTAATAAATAATATTAATAAATAATTTATAAATAATATTCTCTCCTATGAAATTCCTTTGATCAGTCTCTTATTTTCACAACTCAGATAACAATTGCTATTATATTATAAACACCTCTGTTTACTTGTTACAAGACCACAATACATTAAAAACAAAGTAACAACCTTGCACATGAATACATAAACAGTGCCATAAGATAGATAGATAGATAGATAGATAGATAGATAGATAGATAGATAGATAGATAGATAGAACTAAATGTGTTAGTCACCTAAGAAAAATAGAGTGAAAAAGGGAAAATCTTATGTAGATTATGTAAAAAATATGTAAGTTATAATTGACTGTGTATATGAAGGATATTTTTGTTGCACCAATTCTTGCACAGTCACCATGAAGACTAGACACCGGAGTTATTGGAGGCCACATATATTTTGCTCCAGAACTCTGTGACATTTCCCCTTTCCCCCACACATTTTACATTTTAGCCACATCCTACAATAAGTTATATGTACTGAGATTGTATTGTATTGCTCTGTATATTATATGAGATGTTAACAGGATACTGAGGTGCTAGCATATAAGATACTTAGTTAAGTAAAAATATAACTGTGTTGCAGCTAACAATATGTTGTTTAAGAAGCATGTACCAGGCCTGTTGAATGGCAAAGTGAAGGATAGAACTTGGTATCATGCGTATAAATCGTACGCACTATTAATGCCCGGGATTGAGTCATTGTTGAATGTCTGCTTAGTTATACAGAACTATAACAAGAAAGTCACAGAAATTTACATACTGCAGTATAGTGCAGTAATTAATAAGAATTTATTTTTTTTTAAAAAGCAGAACTATAACATAAACAAAGAGAAAGCAAATTTTAAATATAACTGTTATCTACAAGCATTTGGAAAGCATTTACTTGCTTTTTATAAACAATTTCAAACAATTTAAAATTATAAAAAAATAAAAAGCACTTTTATTTTGAAATCAGAAAGATAAAATTATTAATTTGTGCAGTTTGTGTTGGATTAAGCAGGTATTTCTCAGTACATTAAGGGCAAAATAGAATAGACTACAAATCAATTTAGACCAGAAATAAAATCGTTGTAAATATTTATTTCTTCTTATAATGGGAAGTGTTTAATGAAATTATTTACAAAATCTGCAGAATTAATAAAACAGCTGAAATATGATATTAGCATAGGCCAGGATTTTCTCATTTCGGAGCATTCATGCATTATTATATTTGTCTCTAATAATTATTACATTCTGCAATCATTTTTATCAGACCATATAGTGTGAAAGGCAATTGTGGAGATGCAATTAAATCAGATGTTAATTAAATCTGATCTTGTTTTGTACATTAATTAAGTGACGGGTTTTAATCTAGTGTATCCACGCACAGTGAGGTGCGATAGCAACGGAAGGGACTCAGCTCATTTCATGCTCATAAATGCAGCTTTTATTTCGTTCAGAGCTCCATTAGAGCAAGAAAAGCTCAGTGTAACTCTTTTAAACACACACACACACACACACACACACACACACACACACACACACACACACACACACTCATCACACCCTGTTTGTGTTTAATCAGTAATGATTATTACATTGATTTAGTGCTGAATGTAAAATAAAGAAAATAAATGTGAAATTTAAAAAGGAGGTGATGGTTATTATTATTATAATTATTATTATTATTATTATTATTTTTAGTAGTAGTAGTAATACTACTACTACTACTATTAATATTATCACAAAAATAAAATGTGAATTTAATTTCAGTGTTCATCCTCTATATAAGAGACGGCGATTCATTATGCTTATATCAGCTCTAAAAGTTATCTGATCAGATGTGGGAGTAGTTCCTAGTAGCAAGAAGCACACAAAGGATGAATGTGAAAAATTTCCCCTGGGGTCAGCAGTAACACACACACACACACACACACACACACACACACACACACACACACACACACACACACACACTGAACCATGCATAAGGGTAAGGATTATTGGAAGACCATAAACTAACACTAACAAAAGGTAGAAAACTGTGTATCAGCACATTAGGCACATTAACACTCTCATTTAATGTAATAAAAAAGTTGATCATTGTGGACCTTGGATAAAAAAATGGCAGGTGTGTGTGTGTGTGTGTGTGTGTGTGTGTGTGTGTGTGTGTGTGTGTGTGTGTCTTTGTGTGTGTGTGAAAACTGTTGGCATTAGAGTATTTTAAATTACAGTTCAATCAGAGTTGTAGAGGAGCAGCTGAGGAGGTGTGGGGAGGGGGCGTCCTCTCTGATCCTCTCTCTGCACGCTTAGTTAATATTTCACTGGATGAGAATACGGCGGAGAGGGTGCATTTCACTCCCTGAATGAGAAGCAATCTCGCTCAGCCGACTCAGACAATAATTAGAATGGAGATTAAATAAAAATAATTAGAAAAAGTTCATCTAGTTGTGATGTATTAATTATTCGCCGCCGCTTTATTCTGAGTCTAATTATCTGCTTCAGTGAAAATGCAGAGATTTTGTGTGACTCATAAAAATTACATTCATGTAATTATGTCAGCAATTTGGGGAGAAGTCAACTAAGCAACACGTCAGCTTTCCTTTTCTTTCTTCCTTTCATCACCCTCACCACCGGTATAAAGTAAGTAACTTCCAACTACTTATAAGGAAGTTATAAGTTAATACAGTCCTCGTTCAAGGCTGTAGGAGAAATAATGATGATGGTATGAGGTGAGATTATTTACCAAGCAATGGTGAGGCATATCTCTCTCTCTTTCCAAATAAAAACACTTTGACTTCCATTCATTTTCAGCTTGTATATGATCATTTATATACAAATGGGAAAAATGTTTGTGATTGCACACATGAAAAATACAGACTTGATGAAGACGCATTGTTATTTTTCAGACTTCAGACTTTCAGCAGTGAGGATGTGATACATGTGAATGTGAAGAAAAGTGATGGAACAGGCCTACCTTGGGGGGGGGGGGGGTTAAATGCATGTAAGTTTATCATGCTGCTGAAGGCGCAAAGCAGCAGGCCATGGTTGATGAAAGAGCGGAGTTGGGCTGATTACATTCCCCTCTCTGGCTCTGAAAGCTAGGCCTTGAAAAAAAATAATAAATCCCCACTACACCAACAAAGCATTGTGTATGTAATTGTAGGAAGTTCTTAATTTTAAGTTCTTTGATTTTTAATTTCTACTCAGCTTAATGCTATATAATATGAGGATTAACACCCTAATGTATGATTGGTTTACTTCAGAAAACATAGTGTTGTGATCTGATGATGTTCCTGTTTTTGGCATAAATGGTGTGTTTGTGATCATCACACTTATATACATTATCAACATATCAGTTGACTTGCTGCATATAAACATCAACCTTTAGTCAGTATTTATAGCTTTAATAGTCAGTTTAATAAGCTCTTTCGCATAGTTACTAATCTAATATTTACTAACATCCAAGTTAGTTATTGGATCTTCACTTAATTCACATAATGCAATTTTAAAATGCACTTACATGACAATTTCAGTGTAGTATATTTCTTAATATTTTGTTAATCCTGTACATGAAAATTAATCATGAATACACTCAGTAATGTCACTCAGTCTGACATTACAGATAAATGTTACTAACATCAAACCGGATCTGATCAATCTAAGCTTCAACCACAGAAAAATCCACAAAAACGAAGAAACTGCTCTCAACTGCTCCAAATCAAGTCTGTTTCTTAGGTAGATGATACACATACCCCTTAAACAATGATGTATATAGTAGGTGTGTTTCGACTTGCATTCCTTACTGCTGTAAACATATCTTTACTATTACTTTTAATGTTGTTACCTATAAATTAGCTATTTAATTAATAATATTTTAGACATGATGACCTGATTAGCTTAACATTAAACTTTTTAAGAATAAATGTTTTCTATTGCAATATTTTCCATAGTGCAATGGTATGATAGCTTTATCCCTTGAACATATGGCTACATTCTTCATTCTCACAACTAATGTTTGTTTTAAAATGTAGTCCCTGCATAATTTCTAGAAATTATTGAATGCTACACTGTAAGATGAATAATTGAATAATAAGCCTTAAGTTTAAAAAAAAAAAAAGAAAAATACAAATAATAACTATAGAATTATAAAAGCCAGAAAGATATGTTGTAATTCAGTTCTTTTTTTTATTTACTTTTTTAAATTAAATATAAAACAGATAATTAGGAAATAATGACACATTTAACATTTACTATGATAACACATTAAAATGCAACATCATAGCTGACGTCAAAGTGGTGGTAGTTTATCAAAAGTACAATCATAAAAAACGGAAAAGAAATTCACACAGCATGCACATTAAGCTTCCTCTTCAGAGGTAACACAACAATAATATGTTCTGCACAACAGAAGCTATCGAGTGATAGATATTTTAAAGATTAATTTACCATTAAATATCATTTTAAAGACAACATTTTTAATGTGTTTAGACATAGATCATATCATCATGTTTGCATAATACTGTTTATAACCTTACATGTTACTAAACTTCCATGAATTGCATGCAGTAAATATCTCTCATTCCTTATGCTTAAATATTCAGAAATTATGTCCTACTTTGTTTTGTTTGCAGATATATTTATAAATAAATTTAATTAACTAAGAAGAATCAAATGTACAGAAAAATATAGCCCTCTCTGCCAATTTTGGCCAATGACTAAATCTATGTATTATATATTCCCATGTGATAGAAGGGAAGTGTACTATGGCTCATTCTCTCTCCCTGTTTCAGATATACTGTATGTAATAATATTCAATTATGGGAAGCCCAAGGTCCACAAGTATACCTTGTTTAAGCACAGAGAAGTAAATTTTATTATACATGTATATAAATCTGGAGTAGATACTGTGTGCTGTCTTATACACCTAATGTCCAAAATAAACCTTCCATAAGCATCACTTTGAAATGTATGAACACAAGGAATACAAGAAAAATATGCTAGAGGTGTCTGTTCAAGAAAAATGTTGAAATGCAAAAAAAAAAATAATAATAATAATAAATGTTTTTGGGAAAATTTAATGGTATTGGTACTTACCTGAACATTTTATTGTATCTTAATCTCTAAAAAAATAATAATAATAATAATAAAAAAAGCTTGTGCAGTTTACAAACAAAGGGTTATCATTTTTAATCAACACCTGCAACATTGCAGAGTAATTTACACATTACAAATAAACCACAAAGGAGGAAATTCAGTCATTGACAAAAGTCCTGTCGCACATGTGGACATTCAAGTATAAAAGCCCATATCTCACCAACCTATCAACCGATTTGCATCAACTATGCCTTACATTAATCCTACAAGTATACAGATTGTTTTGTGAAAGCAACAGGAAATTGTAAATTTATTTATACTTTTTACAGCTAATAAAAGGCGAACATATCCATTCTAGGCTGGACAAAAGTCTTGTCGCAATCATGTAACATCAAATTCTAGATCAAAGTAATTAGTACAATTTGTAAAATCTAATGAAAAAAGTGCTTGATTAACTAAATATACATAAATTACAGGTTTTAAAGCATCTTTCAGGCAATTTATAAAATCATTTTGCAAAAACTGTACAAAACTTCAAGATCTCCTAAAAGCAAATGAAAATAATTTGCAAGCAGCAGTAAGAAATTTCAGACACATTTAGTACACACAGAGTAGGTTAGTTAGGTCATGCAAGGAAAACAACAAAATCCACAAAACAACTGGTTGCACAAAAGTTGTAGTTAACCTCCAGATGACTGTCTCAAAACCTCCATTAGGACTCATAGCTAGCAATGTCAGCTTCAGCATGAACTGTACATCATATTTTTGCAATGGTCAACATACACCATACAGGTCCTGTACAAGACACAGCTAAAACACCATAACATGCTTACCAAGGCCCTAACACATGGAAACTGTTATTAGCAGAAACATGGAGAAAAAAATTATATTTGTGATACATTATTAATTAGGGCGGCACGGTGGTGCAGTGGTTAGCACGTCCGCCTCACAGCAAGAAGGTCCTGGGTTCGATTCCCAGCTCGGGCG
>JAQMYF010000024.1:19391950-19409450 GCA_030014195.1 Neosilurus mollespiculum
AGAGAGAAAGAGAGAGTGAATGAGAGAGATACAGAGAGAGAGAGAGAGAGAGAGAGAGAGAGAGAGAACAAGTAAACAAGTATAGCCGTATTGTACCAGAAAAAAGAGAGGATGTGTGTTAACAAAGTGTGATAAGGTCACAAACACTTTCTTCCCACAGGTGGTCACAGGATAAATCAGCTCCAACAAATATCAGTACAGCAAGAAAGCAGAAATTCTGCACATTTTTGTGGGATGAGGAAGGAACACGAAATATACTTCATGCACGTTTAAACAAACTTCTTTAAATTTTATACTTTTAAAAACTTTGAATTTGGGCAAATATTGTTAAAACGATGAAGAAAAGAAGTAGAAATAGAAAAAAAATAAAGTGTTCACCTCGCAAGTGAAAAGGAACTCAATTGCAGTAAAAAACAGAAAGCAAGAATGGGCAGCATATTTGTGTGTAGGAGGGGGATACATTCAGGGGTGTTGGCAGCAGGCACTCTGATCCTCGCGCTGCAGGAATTCGCTGTGGATTACTTCTGGACTGCGGCTGACCGCGCTGGCACCTACAGTGTGCCCACTGAGAGGATTTCAGAGCCCAGACTGCCAGCCATGCCACAGAAGGGCCAGCGGGGTGTTTGAAATGCCCCACAGGCTTGATCTGTTCCTCACCGGTATGCTTGCTACTTCTCATGCATGCTGAACATCTCATGGGTAAGCTCAGTGCCTGGAGGATATACTCAGTGATGTGTAAATTACCTTATGGGTTTGCTTATGACTCAAGTCTCAGACATGTGGTCAGTGCCTTTGGGGCATGCTAGATGTTTCACAGATATGCCATCTGCCACTTTTCTATCTTCCTGGTACCTTAGTGCCTTGTTTGCATTCACACTTTCTGATGAACATATAAAATGCCTTCTCTGTGAATTTATTTAGTCAATCGTGGTCAGGGGCAGTCATTTAGGCTCTGGGATAAGAAACAGAAGTTTCTAAGTTTGAATCTTAGCTGTTCCAAGCAGCCACCATTTCCATTAACCATTTCCACTTCAGGTGCAAACTGACCCTGTGTCATGAATCCAGCTTTTTCACCGTCTAACAGGTTGATGGTCCAGTGAACTTGCAACATGGCTCAGCAAATTAACCATAATCCCCACCTTGTCACTGTTTTTACTGTCAAGAATCCTAAGTGCCAGCTGAGCCTGGAAAGTGTCATTTCTTTCACTCTCCCTAGTTTCTTCATATTTACTGACAACACCTATTAAGGGCAAGTCAGAAATGTCTTCCAATTGACTTTGATTGTCACCACATTGTAAAGTGGATGAATCACTATAACTGTCTTTTATCAGACCTGAAGCCTTATGAGTGACTCATCTGCCTCAGAGTCATATATGATCAATATAGTTTAGGCCTCCATGAATCCAGAAAACTGCGTAATGTACACACAATTATCATTGTTAGATATGAGCAAGCTTAAGCCTCTACATACACAGTCAAATTCCCATTATAAATCTTATTACCACACTAGCACAATCAAGGCCTTTTAGTCATTTTAAATATGTATTTTAACACCTTACTGTTTTTATTTGAATGTGCTTTCTGCAACTTGTTTTCACTTTAAAATGTGACCCAGTTTAAGTAATTTCTGCAACACATTGCTTGGTATATTCTAGAGTATAACATACTTAGGATTAATTTAACAACACACATTTGCTGAATTATATGTAGAACCCTGCATGCTAAGTTGCTTTATTTATCTAAGAACTGGGTCACTGTTACCTTTATTTACATTTGTTTATTTATTTATGTTTTGTTTGTTTGTACAGAGCATTCATTCTTTCATTCATTTTCCGGACCGCTTTATCCTAATTAGGATTGTGGGCAACTTGGTGATAGTGGGGCTTGAAACCCCGACCTTCGGATTAGTAAGCCAGCAACCTACCACCGGGCCATGACTGCCCCATATATAGAGCATTTAAATACATATTCATTTAACACCTGCACCACAGGTTGCACACATACCCCTTATGTGGTGATGCTGTGTCTTTTTCTATTAAAGTTTATCACATTAATAAGCCTTGACAAGCTCAGTATAAAAAAATTTAGTAAGTTGACTGTGGTGACCATGGAACAAGGTTGAGGACACCCATATTCAAATTCAAATTCAAATTCAAATTCAAATTTATTCATCACATACAAATTATACACAGTACAATATGTAGTGAAATGCTTAGTACGACTCTCTAGAATGTAAGGAATAAATAAATAACCCAACCATATATATACCCAACCATATATATAAACCCATATATATAAACCCAACCCAACCATATATATAAAATCCCAACCAAGACCATCCTGCAGAGAACATATCCACCAAATGTGGTGATTCTGTGTCATATCATTTAAAAGTTATCGCATTAACAGTAATTGACCAATATATAAAGTCCAATATATAAAAAGTGACCTTGTGACCTTGAAATATGGTCAAGATGACCCATACACAATTCCACCCTTTTCGCCCCTAAGGGGGACCCGTAAACCACATTTGGTGATCCTGTGTCTTTTGCTTTCAAAGTTGTCGCATTAACAAATCAGACAGATAGATGGAACCCATTTCTATTGCTCCTGCTCCACTTACCTTCAGTGACAGTGAGAGCTAAAAATGGAAAACCACATAAATTACTTGGAAAATAATGAAAAAAAGGCCAACATAAAATAAAACTGTAAAGTGCTAATGTTGGTGTTAGCTGCTAGTGCTAATGTTGGTGTTAGCTGTTAGCTGCAGGTACAGACCTTTTGAAATGTTCAGAAATAATTAATATCATAGGCACCTCGTAGAGGAGGGAGGACGCTGGCGTGTCTTGTCGCTGCTTCCCCATCCTGAATAATACCTTTTTTTGTGCAATGGTTTTAACCTGCAAGCTACAAGCCATAGTTTTTAAACTGCTAGGACTTTTTCTTAAACCTGCCCTCTTTTTGAGCACTATATTAGCTTCATTCTAGCCGCTGACCCACGGACTTTGAAAGCTAATAACCACTCAACATCTGGCGTTTTTAGCATTTGCTCGTCTAATCTCTGGACATCTCAAAGACAAGAAAGAATCTGCTGAGCTGTAGCTGCAAGTGTCTTTGTTGCTGGCTCGTCAGGCTGACGATAATACATCCTCTGGCTTTTTCATGTAGCCTTTGGCAAACTCTCTCAGGGACCGGCATGATGCTCATGTACTCCACCACACAGCTGCTGAAGCTCAAGGTCAATACAAACACCTGCCCAGAGTGTATATCTACCATCAAGGAACTTGGACTTCTTTACCGACCTCATTACATCCACAGAAGTTCACGGAGAAAGTTTTTCTATCATCACTCCAACCACTCTGCTCCAACAATCCCAGCTCTTTGGTCAACATCTGGCACACATTGCACACGTCATCAGAACACTGTCGCACCTGGTGTATGTAGCAGACGGCTGCTGAAGAAATGATTGGAAAAATGATTGGCTTTCCTGTGCATCACTGAAACATGACATGAGCCAGAGGTATGTTCTGCACTTAATGAATCCTGCCCCCTTGGCTACTCTTAACTTCAGAAGGCATGCAGTACTGGTCATGGTGGTGGTCTTGCTGCAATACATCGTCAGGACCTGGAACTAACCTCCATTCCGTTACCGAAACTGTTATCATTTGAATGCCTTTCATTCAAATGCAAGCCTCCTTTGTCACTATCTTTTCTAATAATTTACCATCCTCCTAAACCCAACTCAGCTTTTCTCCAAGAGATTCCGGACCTTCTCAGTACACTCTGTACTCCCTCTGCCAATATTATTATACTTGGAGACCTTAACATACATGTTGACACCCCTTCCTGTCATTTTGCAGCTGAGTTCCTCCACCTACTTGATTGTTTATGTCTGCAGCAACATGTTGATGCCCCCAGACATTCCAGGGGACACACACTTGACCTGGTGATAACAAACTCTGTTTCCATCATGAACTTAGAGGTATGTGATCTAGGGTGATCAGACCATAAAGCCGTATTCATGGAGCTGCCTCTCTCTCACACATCACAATCGCCCTTGCTCTAGAACTCCAAGATGTGTCATCTGGCTCTAATGTTTGCCTCGGTTGCTGAGACAGTGGACTTTTACAATCAGTCTCTGAACACCCTACTAGACTACCAGGCCCCCATCAGGAATCATACAGTTACCTTCTCACGCTCAGCCCCGTAGTATACTAGTAAGCTGAGGAGGATGAAAGCAGCTGGACATGTTGCCTTGAACCTTGTTTCAAGGATTCGGGACTGATGGTACTCAAGCAGGCCTTTAGGGAACATTAAAAGGTCTATGCCAAATTATTCAAAGATGCACAGTCCCAGTTGTACTCCAACCTCATCAACAACAACCCTGGAAATTCCAAACAGCTGTTTTCAAGCAAATGTCAGTTTTTAATATATGTAAACAAAAATTATGAAATAAATATCACCTACAATCTCTTAAATTAGGTTTTTATTTACTCATTTACAATAAATTCAAGTAAGGTTATAAAAGTCCAAACAAAAATATATTACTCAGATCTCTCACTCAGATGCTATCTTGGAAAAGTGCAATAACTTCATTAACTTCTTCAGGAACAAAATAGTATCCATCTGCTCCCTCCTCTCCAGTCCCTCTAGACCCTCAGCCACTTTGACCATTCTCACTGACCCACTACCAGGGCCTTCAAGACATCTCAGCTACTTTTCCTCTGTCACACAGCAAGAGGTTGAGGCAATCATCAAAAAGATGAACCATCCACTTGTGCGTTAGACCCCCTCCCTACAGCCCTGGTAAAGTCTAATCTTGTTTCTATTAGACCCCTCATCACGCAGGTGATTAACCTTTCTTTTCAAGCCAGATATGTTCAACCTGCACTTAAAACTGCTGTCATCAGGCCACTCCTTAAAAAACAACACAATAGATCCAGATAATTTTACCAAATACAGACCCATTTCAAAACTTCCATTTCACCTGAAGGTGCTGGAAAAAGTGGTGGCTGCTTAACTCCATAACCATCTCAAAATCAAAAGTCTATATGAAACATTTCAGTCTGGTTTCCGTCAAGGCCAGAGCACAGAAACAGCTCTGGTCAGGGTGACCAACAACCTGCTGATGACAGCTGATGCAGGCTTCCCGTCCCTTCTCATTCTTCTGGATCTGTCTGCCGCCTTTGACACTGTCAACCACAATATCCTGCTGCATCCTTTTCTAACCACAATTGGTCTCTCAAACTCTGTATACAACTGATTCTCCTCCTATCTTACTGAAAAAAATTAACATATTGCCTTGGGAAAATTCAAATCAGACACCCACATTGTCACCTACAGGGTTCCCCAGGGCTCGGTGCTAGGGCCAACCCTCTTTACCCTCTACCTGCTTCCCCTTTGGTCATGTCATCAGCAGACATGGACTGACATTGTTATGCAGATGACACAACTTTATCTTAAAACTGGTACCAACCACTCTGCTTTCTTGCCATCTGCAACTCTCACCACCTGCCTGGAGGAGATAAAGTTGTGGATGAAACTTAACTTTCTTCAGTTAAACAGTTCTAAGACTGAGGCCATCCTGGTCGGCACTCCACACCAGGTCCACACCTCACCTATGATGCCCTCATACAACAACTGTATAAAACCTCTTTTTATCACCTCAAGAACATTGCCAAACTCTGTCCATCACTCACTCTGGCAGATGCAGAAAAGCTGGTACATGCCTTTGTGTCCTCCAGGCTGGACTATTGCAATGCACTTCTCATCAGGATCCCTAACAAAAGTGTTCAAAATCTCAGATGCATCCAGAACAGCGCTGCTAAGATCCTGATGAGGGTGTGAAAATCCGACCATTCTCTACCCCCGTTACTCCCATTCTCAAGACTCTGCACTGGCTCCCTGTCTTACTCCGCATTGAATACAAGGTCTCACTCCTCACCCACCAATATATACATGGTACTGCCCCCACCTAACTCAAGGATCTCCTCATTCCCTAGACATCCTCACGCTCCCTCTGTTCCACCACCACTTATAACCTTAAAACCCCAAGGACTAAACTCCACACAATGGGGGATCGGGCTTTCTGTTCGGTCACTACACGCCTATGGCATGCCCTTTCAGACCACCTGAGGGCACCGCATTCCTTGGACACATTTAAACGTGCCCTGAAAACTTTGTTCACAGTCCCCCGAGTTTTAAGGATATTCACCTGCACCAAGTTCCCTGCTCTACTTAGCTCCCCTATTTAAACCACCTGCTAGACTTCCTAGGCTAGGAGCTGCAATGGCCGGTTATCTCCACGCCTTCACACTTCACCTCAGAACCCATGCAGGTGGACGCGGTCTAACTCATACTCGCCGAAAGACTTCAGCAGAGCACATAGGGGCTCTGTGTACAACCCAGACGACATCTTGCAACCTGCCCCATTCGCCCTCCATGTCCTTTGGTGAGTCAAAAGCAGGACCAAGCTCCTAAATTCCCATCCATTGCCCACTCCAATAACTCTCACTACTGTACTATGTTCCCTCACAGTTACAGTGCTCCTCAACTTGACGAGAATACTCAAACTACCACAATGTCTTCAATTCGGGACTCGCCGCGGGACTGCCACCCCACGAGCCATGGGACTGCGCCACTGAACTGGTTCCCTGCACATCATTACCGAAGGGACGAGTCTACCCCCTATCTCTACCAGAGTGACAAGCTATGGAAGAGTACATAGAACAAGCACTGCAAGAGGGCTATATTCACCCATCTACTTCTCCTGCAGCCACCAGCTTCTTCTTTGTTTCCAAGAAGGATAGAGGCCTTCATCCGTGCATTGATTGCCGAGCACTCAACCATATCACTGTCAAGTTCTGGCACCCATTACCTCTAGTACCCGCAGCCCTGGAACAGCTCCGGGGAGCATCAGTGTTCACCAAGCTGGATCTCTGTAGCGCCTACAACCTTGTGTTAATCCGCAAGGGGGATGATGGGAAGACTGCATTTATGACACCCACTAACCACTATTATTATCTGGTTATGCCATAGGGGCTTGCTAACATTCCTTCAGTATTCCAGAGATTCATAAATGAGATATTTCTGAACATGTTGGACAGATTGGTAGTGGTTTATATCGATAACATTCTCATCTTTTCCCCAGGCCCTTCCACCCATGTGCACCATGTAACCCAGGTTCTCCAATGCCTCCACCAACATCAGCTCTTCCTAAAGACAGAGGAGTGCTCCTTCCATCAGACCACTGTGTCATTTCTGGACTACGTGATAACTCCCTTGTTCATATTGAGGAGGAGAAGGTCAGAGCCGTCGAGAGCTGGCCCGAGCCGGAGACGGTGAAAGCAATTTGCCAACTTTTGCCACCGATTTATAAAGAACTTTTGTGTTTTGATGGCTCCCTTAACCAGTCTCCTCCGTGGCAAACCCAAGACCCTGATCTGGAATGAAACGGCCAAGCTAGTGTTTCGGCACCTCAAGGAGGCGTTACTGTCCATGCCAGTACTACAACATCCAGATTCAGACAAACCTTTCATTGTGGAAGTAGACTAGGCTGTGTTATCTCAGCAAGAAGAAAACCAGCTACCTCTGCCCTGTGCATTCTTTTCTAGAAAATTCAACCCAGCAGAGCAAAACTATGACGTGGGGAACGGAGAGCTCTTGGCAATCAAACTGGCACTTGAAGAATGGCGGCACTGGTTAGGGGGGCCCAATTCCCCTTCCAAGTCATCACTGACCATAAGAACCTGTGCTATATCAGAGAAGCTAAGCGACTGAATCCCCACCAAGCTCGCTGGGCCCTATTCTTCACAAGGTTCAACTTATCTATAAAGTAATGCCCGGGATCCCGGAACATCAAAGCTGACGCACTATCACGCATTTATGAGGCAGACGGAGCCTCAGACTAGCCCACAGCCATACTCCCACCCCAAGTGTTCATCAACACCAGTGGGTCCTTGAGGAGCACCGCCTGACACGGCGCCCGGTTGTCAGAATTTACACCGAGACCTCTGACTTTCCCTGCTGGAGACGGTACACCCCACTCCAGGCACAGGTTACCCAGGGGCCAACGCAACCAAGTGTGCCATCTCCAAGACACCTTGACACCTCCTGGCAGGGAAGCTTCTCCCTCTGCTCATTTCTCGTTGCCCATGGTCACACCTAGGAGTGTACTTTATGATGGACCTCCCTTCCTCACAAGGTGACACATGCGTCCGTGTCGTAGTGGATTGTTTCTCCAAAACGTGCAAACTAATCCCCCTCTAGGCCCTTCTACAGTGTCAGAGACCGCACAAGCCCTGTTCGAACATTCATTCATTCATTTTCTGAACCACTTATTCCTAATTAGGGTCACGGGGAGGCTGGTGCCCATCTCAGCCAGTCCATCGCAGGGCAGAAACACGCTGACGGCTATGCAGTCTACCCTTGACGAAAATCAGCAATGGTTCTTGTACATGCCTTTCAAATTCAAATTTTTGAAATTCTAATTTTTTTATTTGTCACATACAGATTATACACAGTATAATATGCAGTGAAATGCTTAGTACAACTGTCCAAAATGTAAAGAATAAACTATCAAAGTAACAAGAAGAAAAAAACAATAACTAAAACTTTAAAGGATTTAAAGGTCAGTTAAAGGATTTTAAAGGTCAGATAAATATAAAAATGCAAAAGGGTAGAAATATAATATATATATATATATATATATAATCAAGTATAGTGAAATATATTTGCAAATGTACAGCCAATATAATGAAATATAATGTATTGCAGTGGCGATTTCTCTAGTAAAAGTCTGTAAAGTGTCTGTGTGCAAAAGTGACAAGTGTCTGTAAAGTCTGTAAAGTGGCAAGTGTCTGTGTGCAGCAGTCAGCTGAGGTGTATGTCCAGGTACCAGTGTTCTGGTTCAGGGCCCGAACGGCCTGCGGGAAGAAGCTCCTCCTCATTCGCTCAGTGTTAGCTTTTACAGAATGGAAACATCTCCCTGACCGCAACAGAGAGAAGAGTCCATTGTTGGGATGGCTGAGGTCCATCACGATCTTCCTGGCCTTGGTCCAGCACCGCTTGCTGTATATAGTGTCCAGGGCAGGAAGCTCGATACGGATGGCATGCTCTGCTGATCGCACCACCCTCTGGAGAGCTTGCCTGTTCCCTGTTTCACCACAGACAGTGAGAGACATGGCCTGCCTTTGATAACCCAATTAGCTGTACTGAGGGGACAGCAGTGACATCGCTTTGACAGTGGGGCTTGATTCTTCAAACTGGATGTGACCGTCAACCTGTCGTCAGGGTACCATCCTCAGACCAACAAGCAGACAAAGAGAAATATTCAAGAGATAGGACTCTTCCTCCAGACTGTCTGCAACCACCATCCTGGAACCAGTTCTTGCCATGGGCCAAGTACGCACAAAACTCCCGTCATCAGCAGTCCACTGGGCTGATCCCCTTCCAGTGTGTGCTTGGTCACCAACGTCCCAGCAGTGGATCAGTGGTTCAGAGACAGCGAAAGAGTCTGGAGCGAGGCTCATTGGCACCTCCAACATGCCATCCGCTGAGGGGCTACTACGGCAGATGTGCGGTGCTCCGAGCCTCCCTGCTACAAGGTTGGGGATAAGGTGTGTCTCTCCACCTGAAACATCCATCTCCAAACAACATTCAAGAAGCTAAGTCCCCATTTTTTTGGTTCGAATCAGTTTCCGTTTAGAACTCCCTTCTACATATAAGATTTACCCAGTTTCTCATGTTTCGTTATTCAAACCTTATCACTCACTCCTGGTTTCACTCACTCCCCTATTTAAACCACCGGCTAGGCTAACTCCCTCGCCTAGCCTTGTTGGAGATACGTATCATTCCTCCTACTCCTTTAAGCATTTTGCACTCTACTATTTCTGCTCTCCAAAGCTGCATCTGACAGTTCCCTCTCCAGTCGTCAGTCTTCACATCTCATCACCACCTTCCTCCATAATTCACCCATTAAAACGTCTCCCGAAGTTTACCCCGCTTCCTGGTTTTGTGTTTTGTTATGTTTATTTTCGCTCACCCCTTGTGGCAGGTTTCATTTTGAGTTTTCTCTCAGTTGTGTTTTTGTGGCTCACGGAGTCCATGTTCTTTTGTGATTATTAAAACCCCCGTTATTTTTATATACTCTTTTGTCTCTGGGAGTCATTCATAACATAAATGACCCTTAATCTGATTAATCACTACAGGCTCAATTCTCCAATGTGCAAGTCAAAGACTATGCCCCTAGTTTGTAGTTTTCAGGCTATTCTCCCCATGACTTAAGTTCATGGTTGCTCATGGGTACAGCATTTAGTAATCCATGTGCCTCTAGTGAAGTAAAGCCGAACTCTGGCATCTCTATGTAAATGCCATCTACCTGAATTCATCTCTGTGTGAGAAAGAAGAAGCAGAGCTTGCAAAGTGCAAAGAAAAATACCATGGGTATTCTGACCTCAGCTGGATAAACTGGAGCGAACTGACCCACAGTCAGAGCTTGGAATGATGTCACACCCAAATAGACTGTGCTATTGCTTGCTTTATTTGCAAAATCAGAGCCTGGTTTATGGTTTAAGTGGATTTCCATGGCCTTCAGATAGTCATTGGGAAAGTCCACCTTCCACCTTTTCACAACAGCCAAAATACAAGCAGGTATGACTCATTTTATGTAGGCACATGCTCAAAAAATCTACTTAAACACAAATGAATCAAGCCCTAGAATTGACAAATCCTGTTTCTACTACGTAATTTGTGTTCCTGTGCTCTTGCTACTACATTTTCTTAAAGATGACTTAAACATGCACTGTCTCCCAAAATTGAACTTTAGTGCACTTTAGTTCTTCCTACAGCAGAAATGGTCCCAATGGACCTGAAGGCAGGTCTGGGCATGTTTTATTATATTGTCATAAACCTTCCGCTGAGGTGAAATCTGTTAAATTTAGGTGGTGATTTCAACCTTCACTTCATCAACTGTGTTTGGAATTTTAATAGACTTTCCTTTCAGTTCATCCTGTGTTAGCCCTTCAATAAACTGGCAAATGACTCAGGGTGTACCCTGCTTCTGGGATCGGCTCCACCTTCCTCTTTAACCTTAATGGATAAGCAGTATAGATAATGGATGGACAAATGGTTGAACTATTTTTTTCTTTTTATAAAAAATGGATTTTTTTTTTTTCAGTAACATTTTAAGTATTTTTTACAAGAGGTGGCAACAATTACAGAGAACACTGTATGCCTAGGCCTGGTTTTCTGTTGGATGTGAGCAATAGAACAGGAAGAGCAAGATTATGAGAAAAAAATGGCAGATGCAGGCATCTAGTATTAGAAGTCCCTCAGTAGGGGGAAAAGCAATCAATGCCACGCAGAGAGCATGTCTGAGCAAGAGCTCAGTCTCCAATATTTAGACTTTAGGGGGCTAGGACACACATGGTGTACCAGAACCATCAGAATGTTTGCAGAAACAAAGAATAAAGCAAATTAAACTGTATAGTCAGTAGGAGAAAGCTTTGAATATGGGTTTCATTTCACTGGGGCTATAGTGATGTTTCCACAAGTGTGATGAATGTTTAAAAAATTTTCAGGATTAACCCAATGTACAATTTGGACCAATGTACGATTTGTTTGAAAATAACTAAAAAAAGATGTTCAACCTATTATTGCATGGCATTCCCTTAAGGATATTCTCATTAGGTCATGTGATCAACATGTGGCCAGACATTAGTGAGCTATGTGGAAATATCATGTAGCTCACTATTAATTGCATAATAATCATCCACACTAACAATTACTGGGTTAAAATGATGTAAAACTGGGTTAAAATAATGCAAAAGCAAAAATCTGTACCTCAGAGCAAATGGCAAAATATATCATCATAGGATGCACTGCGTAACAGTTGAGCTCCCCATGCAAACAGTAAGAACAAACAGAATGGGCACTTATATGTAAAGTCAGACAAAGAAACGTATAACATTCCATGTTTTTTATTTATTTATTTGGATGTTTTTGTTTGTTTTCTTTTTTAAGGAACTGATCTCTAAGTACATCATCAAAACTATTCATGAACTGCAGTGCATTTTATAAAATGTAGTTCAGTAGAGTAGTTTAAAAATGTAAATATGTAGCTCAGGTGTGCTGTCAGATGATGACTAGACAGAGGCCATAGAAGACATGGCTCCTAATGCACCTACCCTGGCCACAACGAGGTTCAAGGCTGCTGGTCCATACGACCCATGGCAATGCCAGTGGCAGAAGCACTGAACCTGGCAAAACCTAAATAGTAGGGTTGGCGGGAAACGCTATCTTCACTGGATTTCGGTGTCAGGGTGGATTGGATTTTCAGCTCAATGGGAAATGCAGTCCAGCATTTTAGTCTTAAAGCAAATTTTGGGAACACAGTCCAACACCAACATGACTACATAGCATAAACAGTTTGTCATTATTCATTTTTAATTATTATTTTATACAATAATTGTTGAATTTTTTACATAATTAATGCTGTGTCATTGGAACCATAATTAGTAAATGCATAGTTAACATGAAAAAATCCATGCCGTTAAATAACTTTATTAAAAATCATATATTATACCCTTTTTAAAATCTTTATTTTTTCATTTCAGACACCACTGGAGCACCAAGGTCCGATTCCCAAACATTTTTTAAAGAATTTAGTCCATGTGTTATTCACATTCATAAGTAAAATTAATTTACATTGGCCAGTTTTTCAACACTTTTCTATTCATCTTTATATTGGTTAACACTTTGAGAACCATTTTCACTGAAAGGAACTCTGGAACTTTTCCTGGGGCCCAAGAAATAATGTACGTCTTGCTGTACTAAGTATCTTGGATTGTTCAAATGCAAACTTATTGTTGTTGTTGTTCTTTTAGTAAGCAATGGCTAAAGCTTTTAATTTTTAGTTTGCAGTAAAGTAAAACATTGTTGACAAGTGGAAGTATGATAGGGAGAGCTAGCTAATGGGAGATAATTAGCAAGAACAAACTGGGAAGAAAATGAAGGTGAAAAGGGAGAGTGAAAATCGCTGGCCTCACTAAATTTACTGAGAAAAAAAATTAGTTGCATATATCACGGTTTTATCTTAATCCACTGGTGAGGTCTTAATAATAATTGACATTTGTGCCTAATAATATTGTAATTTGTTAAGTATGATTGAATAATCTTAATTCACATCTAATTATTGGATAATTAAATAACATATTCTATTTGTGGATTTCAGATAGTTTTAGATGTTTTCTGTAGAATTAGTAAGAGTACAATATGTGATCCACATAGTAAATGTCATAATGTGGGGATGAGGTGGATGCAAGTGCGGAAAGTAACTCATGTCTTTAATAAATAACTAAAGACAAAGCAAACAGATAACAATAACCAAAGATAAATTAAGCAAAGGTGAGCATGTGTTCTGGGTCATGTGGCTGGGAGTGGCACAAGGGTTTCTAGGAAATATAGTGAATCAGGAGAGCTGTGGAAATAGGCTGGGGTTGTGTAAACATACTCCCTGGTGGACCCTTGGCATGGTCATGGGTCAGGGCGTGGGCATGGACAAGAGCTTGGTCCTGGGTCAGAGCATGGATATGGACGAGAACTATGACCTTAGTCAGGGCATGGACATGAATCAGGACCTTGCTCAGGACATGGACATCGATCAGTTTCTAGCATAAATTTTGAGGCTGAATCCTGGAGAGTGCTCTGAAAGTGTATACCACCCTGTAAGCCTCTGGAATCAGCTCTGGTGGGTAGACCGCCCTCTCGGCCTCTGGCCTAAGTTCTAGCAGGTAGGCCACCCTGGCCGCTTCTGGTCTGAACTTTTGTGGGAAGGCCGCACTGTGGGCCTTTGGCATGAACTCTGGTAAGAATCAGAATCATCATCAGAATCACAATACTTTATTGATCCCGGAGGAAATTGTGTAATTTGTGCCCTGTAAAAATCGCCCTGTCAGCCTCTGGAAACAATCTGACATCAGCAAAGAGCTGACAAAAAATAAATCCTTAGATATAGCAGGCAATCAGTAAAATCAGCCAGGTGTGCTGAGCATGGGACAGTCATGCTTTCTAGGACATGTGACCGTGAGAGGTACATTGGTTTCTAGTAAACGTAGTGAGTCCGGACAGAAAGTAACTGAGATCTATCAGTCTGGAAAAGGTTATAAAGCAATTTCTAAAGCTTTGGGACTCCAGCTTTAGATTACATCTGGCGTAAAAGTAACACCACATTTCAGAAAAAGAACATCATACCAACAGTAAAATATGGTGGTGATAGTGTGATGATCTGGAGCTGTTTTGCTGCTTCAGGACCTGGAAGACTTGCTGTGATAAATGAATACTGCTGTCTACCAAAAAATCCTGAAGCAGAATGTCCAGCCATCTGTTCGTGACCTCAAGCTGAAACGAACTTGGGTTCTGCAGCAGGAAAATGATCCAAAACACACCAGCAAGTCTGCCTCTAAATGGCTAAAGAAACACAAAATGAAGACTTTGGAGTGGAGATGCTGTGGCATTACCTTAAAAAGGCGGTTCATGCTCGAAAACAATCCAATGTGGCTGAATTACAACAATTCTACAAAGATGAGTGTGCCAGAATTCCTCCACAATGCTGTAAAAGACTCATTGCAGTTGTTGCTGCTAAGGTTGGCCCAACCAGTTATTAGGTTTAGGGGGCAATCACTTTTTCACACAGAACCATATAGGTTTGGATTTTTTTTCTTCATTTAAAAACTGCATTTTGTGTTCACTTCTGTTGCCTTTGACTAATATTTAAATTTGTTTGATGAACTGAAACATTTAAGTGTGACAAACATGCAAAAAATAAGAAATCAGGAAGGGGGCAAACATTCTTTCACACCACTGTAATCTAGACGTGTTTTCAGAGGAACATGAGTTGGTCTCCTGGACTCCACCCATATTTCTGAATGTGCAAAAAAAATTTTTATTAAGATGTGTTAGAGATTTTCAATGCTAAAGTGGCTTGCTTATGAAATGTAATCAAGCTACATATCGCCATCTTAAAGACCCTAAAGACTTCGGCGAAAATGTTTAGTCAGTAAATTAGCACTGTTAGCATATCAGTCAGCATATCTTATAGCCGCATATCAGTTAGCATTCTCAAAGCTCATAGGCAAAAATGTTACATATTCTGATTCTAAGGAAAACAGTTAAAGGAGGAAAAAGAACTGGAAAAACCTTTTTTGAACATTGTGTGCGTTAAGAGCAAAGCCTGAGCCAGCTGCTTTGAAGTAGTGTCTTGGCCTGCGGGTCAAGAGAGCGACTGCTTTTTTATCTTAATTGAAAAAATTAAATCATTAAACATGACGCTTCAGTTTTTAAACTTTCTCCTTTAATTCAATTTGTTGACTACTGAGAGTGCTGATTATGAGTATGGATTGGAAGGAAAGAAAGATAAATAGACAGCGGCAATGAAATAAGAAGCAAAAAGTATAAATTCAATAAAAAATGACAGAACTCAGAAAGTTTAGCAGGGTGTATTGGATTAATATTATTAAACGGAGGAAAAGAAAGAGACATTGTGTAACATTTACTGCACTGGACACACACACACGCGCGCGCACACACACACACACACACACACACAAAGTCGAAAGTCAAGCAATCAAATATACAGCTAAAGTGGCTGAAGTCCTCACAGATTATTGGTTAAATGTGGATCTCAGCTGTCATCTGGGATTTTATTTTAAAGAACAAATTCTGTCTCTTCTGTCTCAAAAGGGAAACAGGAGACAGTTTACTGTTTTTGGTTTTTTTTTTTTTAAGTGTGCATGTCATGAGTTGTACTTCACAAAATTAAATAAATACATTGAAATTAAAAGACAAAAATAACGTGTGACTTTTGAGTTCTGACACAAGTTAATTATAAATTACAGAGTCAGATATGATTCAAAGGTCAAGCCAGCTGTAAAGTGAGTGAGACGGGCGTGAGAAATGGATGGATCAAGGAATGAATGCAAAGAAGTAAAAAAAAACAAAAGGGAAATAAAGGATGAAGGGGATGTCCCGACCACTTATCAGCTCAAACACAAGATAAAAGAAGTGATTATTATCAAATCAAACCCACTGCTCTTTAAATTCACACTAACACACACATACACACACACACACACACACACCTATTTTTCTCTTTTTTTATCACTCAGATGGACAAATACATTACCATTTGAAAAGACTCTTTTTTAAGAGATGACTTTTGGAACTGGATTAAGAGCATTCATGTTACACAGTCTTGTGTGTGTGGGTATGGGTGTGGGTGCTTTAACAGTAATGCAGAAGATTCGGGGTCGCCGTGTATACCTATCATCCCCCACGCTGGCATGCTTACTCTGAATTAGGGACGCTTCATATTAAAAAATGATTTGATCCAGCTTTTTTTTAATAAATGAAATTGAAAGATGAGGGCTAGTTTGACCTGTTCACTGGAATTTTTTTCATCACATACATGATGCATGAAGTTCACCTTCACAGAAGAACTCAACCATACACTGCTACAGTGTGTAAATGTCACCCACTGATGCAATGGAATTCATAATACAGCCACACAGACTGATGTGCTCTTGAATTCTTTTTGTATGTCTCTCTGTATAATGCATAATACTGTATATAATCGGTATATGTTGTATATATTCTTGTTTGAGATTCTGATGCTGCCAATCAATTTTCACATGGAAAATTACAGAAAACAGGCATGTACTCATGTATTAAAGATAAACACTATAATAAGGGAGAATAAATCACATGGGTCAAATGTCAGGTTGTGAGAGCTGTTTCTCCATACTAGACAAAGTTTACAGTTAGTCAGTCCTGTTTGGTAGGTCCTGTTTAAACAGAGAAGGGGAAAGGGAACAAGGAAATAAAGGAATAAAATGTTGTCGGTTTGGTGCTCTGACAGGTTAATAATAGTTTATTATTAGATGCTTCCTCTGCAGCCTATTACATACCCATTGCTTCTCTTACAAAACCTACTGCTATGCTTCCATCTGACTGAGCTTTGGTCAGTGACACAAGTCTAATTACACACACACACACACACACACACACACACACACACACACACACACACACACTCACTCACTCACTCACTCACCCTTGTGGTGACCACTGATATAATATTAACCTTAGTAATTAAAGTGGAAACCTCTGGGAACTTTTAGTTGTATTTTTATATGAAAACTGCCATTTTTTGTTATCGCTGTTGTTGAAAGAAAGGAAGACAGACAGACAGACAGACAGACAGACAGACAGACAGACAGACAGAAAGAAAGAAAGAAAGAAAGAAAGAAAGAAAGAAAGAAAGAAAGGCTGTTGTACTCATGGAGATCAGCCAAAAGCTGAAAGCACACACACACACACACACACACACACATACACACATACACAGGGGAAGGGAGAGAGAGAGAGTGAGGAAGAAAGAGAGCGAGAGAGAGAGAGAGCGAGAGAGAGGTGACAAAGACAGAAAGAGAGAGAGAGAGAGAGAGAG
>JAQMYF010000024.1:19498427-19510375 GCA_030014195.1 Neosilurus mollespiculum
TGTGTGTGTGTGTGGTGTGTGTGTGTGTGTGTGTGTGTGTGTGTGTGTGTGTGTGTGTGTGTGTGTGTGTGTGTGTGAAGCAAAGTCACACAAAGTGCTTTTATTAGACCACAAACTGACATCAGCCAGTTTTGTGTGTGTGTGTGTTTGTGTGTGTGTGTGTGTGTGTGTGTGCAGGTGTGAAAGAGGAAGAGTTTTATTTTGTTTAAATGTCTAAAGGCTTTCATTTGTTTCATATAGAAAATACCAAAATAAAAACTTTTAAACATGTTCAGTATTTTTAGTAAGTAAATTTCTCTATCTGTCTTGTGTGTATATTTGGATAAGGGAGCATTATTTTGTGTAACAGCATTAAATGACACTTTTCCTTTTGACCCTATTGTCTGTGCAGCCTGCCTTAATCGTGTGTGGATTCTGTTTTGTGTAACACACACTTGGTGTAACAAAGACTTTACTTAAGAGCAACAGAACAACCAACAAAGAGTGGATTATGGGCCTATGCCTTAAGTCCTCAGTGGCGTTTACCTGCCATGTTTACTCTCTCTCTCTCTCTCTCTCTCTCTCTCTCTCTCTATCTCTATCTCTCTCTCTCTAGTGCCTTTTAAACACAGATCCTGCTATATTGCTATCAAGAAGGCTTCTCATAATACCGGCTGTTTACACTGAACCATAACAAAGCCAACATCAAGCCACCCCACTGTGTTGTTTTTTTTTACAAAGCAAGCCAGCTTTCTGGAACCACAGGCATAACACAGTGGGGCATTAACACATATCCCTATCATACCGACATTGCCGTTAAAGCAATAATGGCATGGTGGCGTAGAGGTTAGCACATCTAAAACAAAGGTTTTCCAAGATGGCGGCACGGCAATAGCAAGCAGCAGCCACTCCGGAACCAAAATGGTGCTATATCTTTGTTTAAGCCCGAATTTCAAATGCAATGGACATGAAAGACAGTGATGTTCATGTATACGACTGCCAGACAATACTGCAGCTAAGAAATCATGCCGTTACTAACCTGCATGATGATGTATTCTGCAAACTCCGTGACCTCGGCTTGCTGCAAAGACAAGGGCTTCAGTCCGCGGCGTCGCCTGATGCCGGTGGCCGGGAGAAAGGACGTCGCAAGCGGTGCTTGAAGCAGAAGTGCGGAAAACGGCCGCACGTCCATGCTAGGCTAAAAACAAACCCTAGCCAGCCGGCACTACCCTCCATCATTTTGTCCAGCGTCTGCTCACTGGACAATTAATTAGACTACATCCTACACCAGCAAATTAAACAGCTGTGTCTTTGTTTTTACAGAGACATCGCTCAACAACAGAGGTTCGGACACTACAATGCAGCTAGCCGGGCTAACTGTGTTTCATGCCGACAGGAATGCAGTTCTGTGCGGTAAGACTCATGGTGGCAGCGTGTGTGTTTACATCAATTTGGAATGATGTAAGGACACAAGATGCGCTTGTGTCTAACTACTGTTCATCGGTAGTGAAGTTTATGACTTTTAGATGCAGACCTTTTTCTTTACCTGGGGAATTCACTATCGCTTTCATTATTGGAGTGTACATTCCACCAATGCTAATGCTAAGGAGGCCCTGTGTAAGCTCTACAGAGCTATTAGTGAGCTGCAGAATGCTCACTCCGAAGGACTGTTTATCATCGCCATAGATTTCAATCATGCAAATCTCAAAACAGTGCTCCCTAAATTTCATCAGCATGTGGACTTTGCTACGAGATGAGCGAACACGCTGGATCTTGTTTACACAAACTTTCCCGGCATGTATCATGCGGAGCCCCGCCCCCACCTTGGCTACTCACTCCACATCTCTGTGATGTTGATTCCAGCATACAGACCACTCGTCAGACGCTCTAAACCGGTTCTGAAACAGATTAAAACCTGGCCAGCAGGAGCCATCTCTGTTCTTCAGGACGGTTTTGAGTGTGCTGACTGGGACATGTTCAGGGAAGCTGCAACCGACAGTGAGACATGTGGTAGGGCATCCATCCTCCCAGAGGCATGAATGACTTCTACGCTCGGTTTGAGGCACAGAGCAACACGACAGCGACAACCTCCTCCTAACAACCAAGTGTTCTGTCTCACCACGCTAATTAGCAGTTGTCTTCACTGACATCTTTTTGTCTTCAACTTAAACATCTCACTGAGCTGCTCCAACATCAAATGTGCCTCAAAACAATGTCCATCGTCCCTGTGTCTAAGAAGTCTATGGTTTCCTGCCTCAGTGACAACCATCCTGTCGCACTCACACCAATCGTGATGAAATGCTTTGAGATGCTCCTCATGGGGCTTGCAGTTTGCATATCATCCTAACAGCTCTATGGATGATGCCATACTCACAACCCTCCATCTGGCCTTCACACACCTGGACTGTAAAGACACCTATGTATGAATGCTGTTCATAGACTTTAGTTCAGCATTCAACACAATCTTCCCTCAGCAGTTGATTGAGAAGCTGAGCCTGCTAGGCCTGAACACCTCTCTCTGCAACAGGATTCTGTATTTCCTGACTGGGGAACCCCAGTCAGTCCGAATCAGGAATAGCATCACCAGCACCACCACACTGAACACTGGAGCTCCTCAGGGCTGTGTGCTCAGTCCAGTGCTGTTCACTTTGTTGACTCACGACTGTGCAGCAATGCACAGCTCCAACCACATTATTAAGTTCGCCAATGACACGACTGTGGTGGGTCTCATCAGCAAGAACGACAAGTCAGCTTACAGAGAGGAGGTGCTGCGGCTAACAGCCAGGTGTAGAGCCAACAACCTGTCTCTGAACGTTGACAAGACTAAAGAGATAGTTGTTGACTTCAAGAGAGCACAGAGTGACCATTCCCCGCTGTTCATTGACGGATCCTCTGTGGAGATCGTCAAAAGCACCAAATTTCTTGGTGTTCATCTGGCAGAGAACCTCACCTGGTCACTCAAGACCAGCTTCATCATCAAGAAAGCCCAGCAGCGCCTCTACTTCCTGAGGAGGCTGAGGAAAGCCCATCGCCCTTCCCCCATCCTGACTGTGTTTTACAGAGGAACCATCAAGAGCATCCTGAGCAGCTGCGTCACTGCCTGGTTTGGGAACTGCACCGTTTCGGATCGCAAGACTCTTCAGCGGATAGTGAGGACAGCTGAAAAGATCATCAGAGTCTCTCTTCCCTCTATCAAGGACATTTACACTGCACGCTGCATCCGCAAAGCTAACAGCATTGTGGATGACCCCACACACCCCTCACACACACTCTTCACCCTCCTGCCATCTGGAAAGAGGTAGCGGAGCTGTCGGGCCACATCCAGAATGTGTAACAGTTTCTTTCCTCAAGCCATCAGGCTCCTCAAGAACCAAGGACTGAATTACACAAAAATCTCTCTCGCTCTCTCTTTCACATACACACACACACACACACACACACACACACACACACACACACACAGACACACACACACAAACATACACCCAGAAATGTACAAGACTAAAAGAACTGAACTGCACAAAACTCTCTGTCCCTTACACACACACACACACACACACACACACACTCTTTCGCCTGTGTGGACACACACAACTCTGTCATTATTTTACTATATATATATATATATTGTATGTGGGAAAAAATAACAGTACTACAATTTTATCCCGACAAGCCTGTTTCGTGGTTGCCCACTCATCAGGGGATTTTCCCTGTGTGAGTGTGGAACCAGTGGTGTAATGGCTAGGGTTAGGGTGCTGGGCTCATGATTTGAGGGTTTGAATCCCCATTAGATCCCCACTGAGCTAAGATCCCTGGGCAAGGTCTTAACCATAATTGTGCCTCTGTCCACACATCAATATAAATGGATACCAGTAAAAAGAAATACTGGGAAGGTTACCTGCAATGGACTAGCGTCCCATCCAGGAGAAGTTGGAACTCCTACTTGATACACACTACGAAACCGGGGATAAGCTCCAGCTCTGATAAGCCACTAGGCTCGGCTGTAAAAAACCCAACAGACTTACCTGCCTTACCGTGAATGTGGCTGGCTGTGTGTGTTAGCCATGCAATGGACTGGCAAACTGTTTAGTAACCACAGTTGGATGAAATAGGCTCCAACCTCCCCGCAAGCAGTTCGGCAAATGAGTGAACAGAATGAATGGACAGCAGTAATGGCAGGTGAACTGAGTGTTGAGGTGCTTTTCAGAGTCCTGAAGTCCTTTTGCTAGTCTGATATCAGAGTTAGTTGATGTCCACTTGCACTAAATGAACAGGGGTATCTGTAACATCTTTTGCCTGCAATTGGGGCTACAGATACTCCTCTATGTCCTCTAAAGCTGGATATAGACTCCTGTTATCTTGCCTTTTGCTGCACTGAGTTAATTTTCATGCTATTTTTAGGTATGCTCGGACCACTGTGGCAGCTAGCTTAAGTTGGGTTATCTAATCAATTAGCCAGCCTTTGTTAAATGTCTTGCTACAGCACTTACTTCTCATTCTCATGTGACTGAGTGGTCATTCCTTGCTGTAGAGTACCCTTCATTGTGGCTCAGTCTTATAGCTCCCAGAGTGAGTCTCCATTACTATACTCCATCATTCTACTCCATTTGTATACCAGACTTTGACCTGTCTGGTATTACCTATGATCACTAAACGTCTGTTGGTACAAATTCTAAGCAGCCAGAATCACACTCTCAGGCCCAGACAGGCACCTGAGTGTTTACCATTACCCAATGGCTTTAATCATGTAGCCAGAACAATGAAAGGGCTGCCTGCAAGATGGCAAACATATTGTATATATAACATATGGCCAGCAGCTACATCAGACAAGTGGGCCCTGATGCCCCATGTTTACCATCACTGGCTTTCAACCTTCTCTTCACTTTCAGACCTCAACAAAATTGCTGCTCTAATCCTTGACATTATGTCATTCTTGAATGGAGTCATGATTGAAGAGGCTTCAGAAATATATTTATATAGGGTGACATGGTGGTGCAGTGGTTAGCATGTTCGCCTCACAGCATGAAGGTCCCAAGTTCGATTCCCTGACTCGGGGCGTTTCTATATGGAGTTTGCATGTTCTCGCGTGCTGCGTGGGTTTCCTCCGGGTACTCCGGTTTCCTCCCACAGTCCAAAAACATGCACATGCCATGGCATGGCTGATTGCCATTTCCAAATTGCCCCTAGGTGTGAGTGTGAATGGTTGTTTTTATGTTGCCCTGCGATGGCCTGGCGAGCTGTTCAGGGTTTACCCCAACTTCGCTCAGAGACGGCTGATACAGACACCAGCGTCCCCACAACCCTAATGAGGATTAATTAGCTTTTTTCCCCCTGAAAAACTGAAAAAGGTCAGTGGTTTTCTGTCCATTTTGAAGAATGAATTGGTGCCTAAATGCCCTCCAGTTTTGCATACTCGGGTTAACAGCCATGCAGCTACTGAAATAGTTTACGTAAGTGGATTTGTGCAGTGCATACTTCCACATTCGACTGCCCAAGACAGATTATTGTGGGTTTTCCTTCAAAAGACAGCATCTCAAAAGCGAAATATTACGCCTCAGTCTTGCTCTAATCCCACAGCTGTTCTCAAGATGGAAGTGGCCCTATCAACTCCTCTGGCATCAGGATACTTGCATAATTGAACAACTGGCTCAAATGTAGCATAAAGCAGGGCATTCAGGGCACTTCTATCCGGCCTTGCATGCTCCGTACAGTATATCCAGTATAGGATTCCCTTACATCAAATCACGTCACACAATGAATCTGAGCAAATCTTTAACCCAAATCTTGTACAAATATTATTGCAATCACCAAACTAATTAATTCAGCTTGATATGTGGCACTCCTTTCTATTGAAGTAACTACTAGGCTACTAGTACAGAAAGTACTGTACAGAGTACAGGGTGGAACTTTCCTTGTCAGCTAGAATAAAGACACTCTCAGAACTTGAATATCAATCTGCAGACAGACAAACTTAATTCCACAGACAGGATCTTCTCCTTATACAGGAATCGCTTTAGAGCTTTAATCCAAGCAGGATGCTGATTTCTAAAACTATTTTATCAGCAATCACTGAAATGAATAGTAAAACTACAAGTTATGGTGATTAGCTCACCTTCTGTGCTTGAGCAGATTATGCCCTATGGTGTCCTGTGATATTATTATGGTGGCTATTCAACTAATTATCTTAAGACTGACACACTGGGCGATCTGTATGATGTCTGTCATCTATAGGTAATGCCCACCCCCTACTATGACATGCCACTGTTGGGGGAGCATCATCTCCTCATAGGTGTCATTTGAAGGTGTACCACTTAAGCCTTCCCTCTATCTGGACACTAGCCGGCAGTTTCTCCATGGTTCATTGGTGTAACATCACCTCTTACCCTCCCCTATCTTCTGAGTAATCCCTAAGATGTTTCGATTTCTACTGGCATTGTGGCCTACAGTACCTTTGCCTTTCACTGTGTGTAATTGTATGAAGGGTGGTGGTAACTGAAATCTTAATCATCTTAATTATTTTTTACACTGTTTGTTTTGTGTTCATTTTATGCTCTTGTATACATCACTTTGCCTCAACACCACTTAAATTAAATGTGCTTTATTAATAAATTTGCCTTCACTTGACTCATTTGGGACCAGCACTATTTCAGGCAGGAGCTGAAAAACAAAGTCCTTGGGAACATTGATTTTATGAACAATATTCATTGCAAACATTTAGAGTAACTTTGTAACCTTGTTAGGAGGTCTCTAAATGTGTGTGCATAGGGAAAAGAATACACTCATGATATCTACGACCCCAACTGTTATCTAGTTTTTCACAGTACAACACATTCATAATTAGCCAATCATTGATTTGTCTTTATTTAAGATAACTTTACTGTTACGCAAAATTTGGAAATCAGCAAAAATCTACTTCTTTGGAGTGTGAACTAAAATCTGGCAAAATAATTGAAGTACGATATAATATTATTAAGATTATGATAAAGCAAATTTGGGATTATTTTATACCTCAACATTCTGTTCACACTTTAAGCTTGAAATTGTGGTATATTCTGTATGTGCACTATTGCTGCCAGATACATTTATTTTACTGAGGAATACATGTTTGATAGAAGCAAGCTTTTCTGCTAACAGAACAAAATATGTTTTTTTTAAGTAAATAAACATTGTGAACTGAAATAAAAATGTAAATTTGACTTTCTTCGTTCTCTTTTTTTAAACTATGTTTTTATTGGCACATGAAAATCTATCCTCTTTCTATTTTTTTATTTATCCACCCACTGCCCTTGCTGTATCTATCACATGTGTTCATCTTGTTCATTGCCCATTATCAGTCCCTAAATCTATGATGTAACATATGAAACATCATCATTAGTCCAGCATTAGACTAACAAGCTCCTGTTTCAAACCATAACAAGCTCACATTTGGCCTTCCTAACAGAAACCTGCCTAAAGAACTTTTGAGCTTTTAGTTTGCTTCCATTTTGCCCATAACAGACTTTCCTCGCTTGTATTCTTAATGAGCATGAGACATTAGAGTTTTAAATTGATGTACAGCCCTGGCATTTCCCTGTAGGACACACAGATTTAACACCAGCGTATAGTTTGTCTTTAATTGGGGCAATTTGAGAGCACTAACATAATTTAGTGGCCTATAGGAGCAGCCCAAGTGGATTAGCACCTGCCCCTGTCACAGTATTGGCCAGTTATGATCTTAATTAACTTGGTTAATTATGGGAGCAGGAAGTATCAGCTGCTGTCTGATTGTGTCCAGCTCTCAAAGGACATAAATCCAATGACACACACACACACACACACACACCGTAGATAAACAGATGAATGGAAGATGGTAGATGATTGCACTTGTGTGTAAAATCCTATTTGATATTTAGAGCTGCCTGTAGCATGATGAAACTGTATTTGCATGTATGTACACATTCCAATTTCTTATCAGTTTAGGAACTGTGACAACCCTCATTTATATGATGTCACAGAACTCAACCCACACCACACACACACACACACACACACACACACACACACACACAAGCAGTTAATTATAAATAAGGCATGGCTGGCAGCATTAGGAATCTAATCATATTCTAAGTCAAGCAAGTAATTTCAACCCTCTTCACCTTATTCCAGACACATATACATACATAAGCACTGCACACCAGTACATACATGCACTGTAACACCGCTGCTTCACAGTCAAAAATTGCCACAGACTGTCAGCCATGCCTCAGGGAGAACTATCATAGAGAGAGAGAGAGAGAGAGAGGGAGAGAGGGAGTGAGAGAGTAGATTGTAAGACACCTCATCATTTCTCCCCCTCAAAAATTAGAACTAGGTCAAGTTATATACATATAAAGTTGCTAGTAAAATCTTTCAATATATTTAAAAAATTTACATTACAAATGAATGCAATATAGAAGGTCCTGAGTTCAACCACGTGTCAGACCCAGGTGTTCTTGTGTGGAACTTGTATGTTCTCCCTGTGCTTGTATGAGTTTCATGCAAGTACTTCAGTTTCCTCCCATAGTCCAAATACATGAACATTGGGCTAAATGGATATTCTCAGTTGCCCCTAGATGTGAGTGTGAGTATGAATAGTTGCGCATGTGTTGGCCCCGTGATGGTCTGGTGAGCTGTTCAGGGTATAACCAGCCCAGAGTCAGTTGAGATTAACACCGCACGACCCTTAAAAAAGGATAAAGCAGTTTGGAAAATGAAATAAAATAACAACGAAATGAATGCATTATAACTCTAATACTCTTAGACTGACTCTTGTTGACTAGCTTTTAATGATATAAAAGCTTGTGAATTTGCAGTGAGACACACACATACTACGTCAAATTTACTGTAATCAGACATATTCTTTTCCATAATACACTGTTAAATAGAGTATTTTAATAAGTTTTGCTGAAGGCCAAGCTTCTTATAACTCAATCAGTAATACGTTTTATACTATAATGAGCCAATTAAATGGAACAATGTGAGAGAGTAAACAAATTAATTTTTATTCTGAATCATCAGAGACCTATGCATATTTTTAATCAAGACTGATTTTATAACTGAAAACATTTATAAGTCATGTATTGTAAGACATTCAGAATGATGATCGGACAACTGATAAAAGAACAGAAAAAGCGCTAACGTTCATGTATCCATCCATTATCTATACCACTTGTCCATTGACAGGTGAGTGGGAGCCAATCCTAGCTGACATTGGGCAAGAAGCGGAGTACACCCTGGACAGGTACCTAATCCATCACAGGGCTCACAGAAAAAGAGACAAACACCTATGGGCAATTTAGAGTAGCCAGTTGATCTATTAAGCATGTCATTGTACTATGGAATGAAACTGGGGCACCCAGCAATAAACCACAGAAGCATGGAGAGAACATGCAACTTACAAACAGAAAATCCCCAGTCGACCAGTAGTTTCAAACCTGGAATTTGCTTGCTTTGAAGTGACAGTGCTAACCACTGCACCATCTTGTCATGTCAGCATTAATACAGGAAATTCTTCTTCTTTTTTTTAATGAAAGAAAACTTGCAGAGTTGTGTAAGGGCCCTATGTTCATTTTGAAATGAGAGATAAGTTCATGGAGCTCTATACGAGAAATCTAATATGTTCTGCATATGCCCACTACCTGATTAACAAAGAGAAAATGATGTCTCTTATCTTTGTTCAAGGACTACTGAGATATAGTATATCCAGCAGAATCTGCATAATACCATGTGCTAAGAGAATTGTGATAAATCTGGTGACATTTGACATTTTGGAAATTGTTGCCTATGTGCTATGATAAAATAAGTATCTTCTCTGTGTATATCTTAAAACTGGCTCTTTATGCGTGATTGACATAGCATTGTTGGATTAGCTGGACTTTGGTTTAGCTAACTAATCATCTTTAAAAACTCACACTACATAGTGTTTGATGTGCAACTAGATAAATAATCTTATAAAATAATTGTACATGATCCAGGGGTACAATCAGGAATCAGTGTTTAAATGTATTTGTTCAGTTTACCATAACAGTGGTATGTTGGCAGTGCTTTGTTGCTGGCTGCTGTTGTTGAAATTACAGCTTTGAATGTAATAAATGGTTATGTAGTCTTATGTTTCTTAAAGAATAAAAGATACCATTACGAGTTGTTATTTGCTCTTTGAGTGAGAGATGCAATGATTGATCTTTCTTAATTAAGGTGTTTCCGTAAACCCATAGCTGCTGAGAGGTGGAAGAATGGATGGGGGAGGGATGGATCATGGGTAAAAGAAAAAGAAAGGTGGGCAGTTCATGACCTGGTCAGGAATGCAGGCTGGCCTTTTCAGAATGCCTCAATGAAACTGGAGACCCTCTCAAAAACCAAATGTCAATCCAATTCGTTCAAACAGGGAACAGGCAAGACAGACAGACATAGAGAGAGAGAGAGAGAGAGAGAGAGAGAGAGAGAGTAATTCTTTAGTAATTCTTTATGTGTATAAATTAGAGAGGAGGATAATGTGCAGTACAAATGGTGTGTCCTTATACAGTACAAATTAATGCAATTGTCCTGTTTTTGGTTAAACACTCACCCAAAGCTCCTCCCTCTTTTGCTGTCAATCAGGAAGAGGTGGAGTTGTTCGTCTGCCCAGAAGCAAACAGCAATGACAGCTTCCTTCCTCAGGGTAAACACATCCCAAAGCATTTACTTACCTACTGATGTACAACACACACACACACTTACACGCACACACACACACACACACACACACACACACACACATCCTCAAGGCAAACCTGACTACTTACATGAAGGGTCAGAGATTAACCCTCCTAAAACCAATGCCAGTATTATCCAACATTCACGCACGCACACACGCACACACACACACACACACACACACACACACACACACACACACATTGAATTCATCAGCCTCTATATTCCGGCTTTGGGGGATTTTTTATGACTGTGAGTGCTTGATAACTGTCTTTCAGTCAACAATACATTATTCTCTCTCTCTCTCTCTCTCTCTCTCTCTCTCTCTCTCTCCCAGACATGCCTGTAATTGCCGAGATTTTAATGCCTTGGGAACCAATTTAAAGATGAACGATGTCTGCCAACACTGAACTAGATCAGCTACAGTTTGCAACTTCACTTAGATTATTAGAGATAGCGAGTGCCAACTACAGGTCAAGAACTGTATCTTTTACACATGATCGTATTGATACACTGTAAGGTGAACATTGAGGGCAAATTTGGATAACTGGGTAACTGAACAGCAATCCTATATGATACTGTAAATTAAGATTATACAAATCCTAGATATTTCTCTATCACATGCTGTTACTGCTACAGCCTGTTTCTACTATTGTCTGGACCTCCTATATTTTCAACCATCTCTTCACTCATATTACCTAGACACATGACTGTGAAATGATCAGCACACCTGGTTCTCATCCCACTGATTAGCAGCAGTATATAAGGACTCTTGCTCTCTAGGAAGTATTGTTTCCATGTCACGTTGTAAAAGTACATACCATGCCTTTGTTTTCTGTCTTTGCTCTTAGTGTATGATCTTTGCTTGCCTTCTTGTGTTTGCTTATTGGTTTTTCTGTGATATCATATTTGCCTGATCAATTGACCTCTGCCTGTTTACAGCTATGATGTTGGATATGGTTTTGACTTTTTCTGCCTGGTTTACGTCATTAAATCTTTTTGTCTACAAATGCATCAGCACCATTCACTACGGCAGTCACATTTGGCACACTTTCAGCAGGAACCTAACTTTTATAAGGATGATAATGTGTCTGTATGAATAAATAGTGTGTCAAAAATGCTTTTCCAGCATGGTGGTCAGATTTAGGGTAAGTTTATTTAAGTAAGTTTAGTTGTAAGTTTAGGGTGGCACGGTGGCGTAGTGGTTAGCACATCCGCCTCACAGCAAGAAGGTCCTGGGTTCGATTCCCAGCTCGGGC
>JAQMYF010000024.1:19668548-19683091 GCA_030014195.1 Neosilurus mollespiculum
AGAACAGCTAGAGACACCAACACACACACACACACACACACACACACACACACACACACACACACACACACACACACACATTTCCACCTTGGGGCAGCCAATAAACCTAGCTTGCAGGCCTTTGGAGGAAACCAAAGTACCTGGGGGAAACCCATGTAAGCTCGCACAGAACATGCAAACTCCACGCAGAAACACCCTCGCCAAGCACAGGACCCAAAGCCAGGATCTTCTTGCAGTGAAGCGGGCATGCTCATGACTATTTCACCGTGCTGCCATGGAAATTATCTATTAGTACAATATTAACGATACGGAGTTGTTGAAGTAGAAAGCATTTTTGAGCATTGTTTTTCTTCTCAAAATAAAGACCACCCCTTCGAAAAGGGTGCTGAATTAAAGTTCAACCTATGTAGAAGAAGCATTATGGGTCCTTTTCTGAGACTGCATTTCCATCAAATGATGGAACAGTGAACTGTTTGGACAGAACCTTTGCTTAAAATTATGTTCTTTGATAAATTAATAGCCCCTAATAAAATATTACACACACAGACTGCAATTTAATGTGCAATAAATTAGGTTAACATTGACTATTTTATTTGTTTGACCATTAATCTGGAAATAAAGATGTGCCGTGGTATTTCCTGCCTCAGGGTTCATACTAATAAAGTAGACTGGATATTTTGTTTGTTAAACTTGGTGTCCTAACTTAAAAACACACTTGAACCATCGCAGTGCATCAGTCCCACTGCCGCAATTACCTGAAAGAGATTACAAAATCAATTAGTGTAAATTTAAGTGTTATCATACCACTAAGGTAAATTAAATATATCCATTTTCAGAGACACGGCAGACTTTAATGTGAAGGCAGATCAATGTTCAGATGGACAACATACGAGGTGACCTGCAGTCAGCAAGATCAACACAGCGCGACATGCTTTTCAGCTGAATACACCCATGCAGACATGCCTTTTATAACAGTGAAGCACACTATACAACCATATGTATGTGGACAACTGACCATCACACCCATGAGTGCTTTCTTGAATATCCTGTTCCAGATATAGTATCTGGTCTGCTGTTATAACTAGATGAGTGACACATGACAGAGATAGACAGAGAAGATACCTCCTCTCCGCAGCATGGCTAATGTAGCAAATAGGCCCTGGATTGGTGTTGGATTAAATTACCCATGTGACCATGTTACAGTATGTTCCATAGTGCATGGCCATGGCCAAATCAGCAAAAAAAAAAGAAAAAAAAGAAAAAAAAAAACTTCTTGAGTTTGAAGACATTATAGGAATTCATGGTCACTCAAGGTCAAAGGTAATTGCAGCACTTAAAAGTCCATACTGTTATCTGTTAGTGCTCCATACTAGCAGCATATCTATTTGCACTTGTTATAAAGTTATAAGAGCACCATCTCCAAAAACGTGTGACCTTGCTCTGACCTTCCCCTCTAACCATGGCATTCCCAAATTAAATCCATTCTGGGACTCAGGTAGGGTAGTGCCCCCACCAAGTTTGTTAGAAATCTATGCATTGGTTTGGTCAGGATTCTGTTCACAAACAAACAGACGGACTCATCTCCACCAGAACTCATGGGCGGAGTTATTAACTGATTTTGGCTGTGGGAATTTAGTGATGAGTAGTAGTGAGTTCAGGCTCTTATGCTGGTTGAGGAACTTGTAATGCTACAGCAGACAATTACATCCTATAGAGTTGTGCGCTTCTATGTTTATAGTGCCCATACATGGCTGTGATGATCAGGTTTGCACAAATTCTGGCCAGACAGGCTTAGGGTGTATTCGCATGAGCCATGTTTAAATATTATTATCATTATTATTTTGATTTTGCTATACTGTATTAATCCTGCAAGGGAAATTACTGCTTCTGAATTTACCCATCCAAAGTGAGCACACACATATAAACACTGAGCACATACACACTCGGAGCAGTGGGCTGCCACACACTGGGGTGCCCAGAGAGCAGTTGGAGGTTAGGCACCTTGCTAAAGGGCACTTCAGCCATGAAAATGGAGAGACATTTTTCCTGCTGGTTTGGGAATCAAACCATCGACCTTTCTGTTCCAAACCTGCTTCTCTAACCATTAGGCCATGGCTGCCTAATTTATTTTTATTATATCTACTTTATTACATTATATCTACAGTAGCAAGTTACACAGTGACCTATGGTATGACTTATGGTAATGCATGAACTGATACAATTGTTTGGATGGATTCCACAGTGTTGATGCTTTGCAACATTCAGAAATAATAAAGATGCAACTTTTGATTGACAGACATGGGAAATTCTTCAAGACTGATGAGATTTCTCTTATTGGTTTCATGGGAATGTGACAAATTGTGTTATTTTTCTTATCTACATAAAGATACAGAGATCGGTTGGTAAGGGAACAGCAGTTTACAGCTGTTATATTGCAAGTGATAACAAGAACTAACATGTTTCGCTGACTTTCCACAACAGATACATAAACTATAAACAGATACTAATATGATGTGGCCTGTCTTTTTTTTAATAAATGAAAACAATTGATAGCACTGACACAGGACAAGAGGAATAATACTACGTGGGAATTATTGAGAGATTTTGGAAATATTTGGAAACTAGAAATGGAAATTAATTGACTTAATTCACTGACTTGGTGGCAACATTACCCAACCCTGTCATGGAGTCTTTTCTCCAGAACCCCTTGCTGTATTTTCTTGTTTAGATGACAAATATCTCAACACTGCCTTAACAAAGAAAAGACAGCTGGATATGATGTATATGGATATGTACACATTTGTAATTCACATATCTATGAAAAATAAAATGCACATTAGAAACTACTGCACATTAAATTAAATATACACATCTGGGGTGAAATGTCACACTACACCGGGTTTCTGCATCTGCGTGCACTCCTTATTACGAGTTCTCTTACTCCATCATCACATTCATCTCAACTTGATCCTAATACTGATGAACACCAGCCCAACGAGAAGGTTAACCTGTGAAACTGGCTGCGTCTAAAATAACTCCTACCCCAGTGTTTCCTGTTGTTCTTATTCTTACAGTTTAACTTGGAGAAGTTGTTCTCTCAATTTGCAGTATTTGAAAAACAAAAAGGAGTAACTCTGACCTTTCTGCAACACACACACACACTTTCTCAGGCTGTAGAACCCCTTGACCTCCCCGCTTTCATAACCTTCACATGTAGGAGAGATCGGGGGAGGCTTTCAGAGGCTTCCGCCTGTAACTTATTCAAGAAAAAGCTTTGAATAATTGTGCCGCAATATGAGTCTGGCTGATTAATTGCCTGTGATAAGAGCTGCTGCATTCTCTCTCTCGCTCTCTATATGCCTGCCAGGCCTTCTACCACAGCCTGCTGATTCCACTAATCACCTCAGTGTACCACCAAACACCCTGCAGTGTACGAGCGAGTGTGTGGGTGTGTATGTGTAGCAGTGTGCTGCTCCATACGAGAGAAAAGAAAAAGTTTTCAGCTATGAAATGTTTGATTTTCTTTGTGACAGTAACAGCTAATCCAAGGTGTGAAGCCAACATTTCCTTCAACTGTTTACTAGCAAACACAGGAGTATCTGGAGCATCCCAGTGTAAACTCAAATTTAAACTCAAATGACCACTCATTACAACAGTGGTGAGCAGAAAGGCATCTCAATAGTCAAAAAACATCAAAACTTCAGATGGATGACCTACAAGAGCAGGCCTTCTGCCTGATCCTTGCCCTCAAGACAAGCAGTCCATTACCCTAAGAAGATTTTGTCCAATCCCAATCAGTCTCCAGTGATCCAATCTTATGTCCAAACCAACCTCCCTTGAGCTCTACAATATTCATCCCAAACCCAATCCAACCATAACCTAAAGACTTTATTTCCAAGTCCGACTTGACCATAGCTCTACAACATTGTGCAACTCAATACGCTAATACCGCAAGAACAATCTCCCCAAACCATACCCCAAGAACATTCTGCCTTCAGTCTGAACACAACCTGATCACAGTTTCAAAAAAATATGTCCAAAACCAAAGAGGCCAGAGTTCAACAAGATTCTAACCAAACCCAACCTGATCACTGTTAAAGCATGGTTTGAACCCCATATGCTGATATCTCAAGAACGTTCCTTCCAAATTTAACCTGATCACACCTCAAAAATATAATGCTCAAACCCATTCTCATAGCATGAAAGCATTATCTGAACTCAACATTGCTTTGTAAAAACCCAACCTGACCACATATATCAACAGAATCCTGAATGCCAGGGGCCAAAGTCAAACCCTTCTACAGTTCAGAAACATTTTGTTTTAAATGACCTAAACCACAGCACCAAGTTTCGAATCCAAACATTTCCATAGCCTGAGACCATTCAGTTCAAACTCCATCGCTACCACCTACTGAAAGGACTAACAACTGACAGCCCTGTTTGTACACTGCAGCATAATCAGATCAAATGAATAATTCATTCTAATGGCCTGGTCTTTCTTTTCAGTTGTACTAATTTGTTCTTGCCTGAATTGATCCAATGTTTTACCTAACTTCATTGACGTTTCCACACATTTTGTTCTGTAAAGAACAGGGGCAGTGAATGAGTTAAACGTACCGAGGAAAACAACAGACAGAAACCAATAACAATGAAAAGCCCCAGTGAAAATTATATTTGCATATTTGAGAGTTTATGCCCAAAACACAAACATATCCGAATTAAATAATCTGATTTAATTGGAACATCATCAGATCTCGCAAGTTTGAGCATGCTTCGTTGAATAGAAACGCAAACACCATCTTGCAAGTGGTGAGAAATAAGGTTTTAACAGTTAAAAATAGTAGAGAATGTAGAGATAAACATATATAGTTAGTACGTACTACACAGCAACAATGCGATCTGATTGGTGCATTTGTCTGGGGTTGAGAGGAGCTTATTACAAGTGGATAATGTTTGAATGAGAATGACGGACACTCAGTTTATCATGGTCTCTTGGAGCAGATGGTGTCATCAAATTTCATTTAAGTCTGCTTTTCTTGTTTTCACATAGTACATTCTAAAACTTTGATCGAGCTGAAAAACACCATTACAAGTGTGGTTTGCTTCTGCTTCCATGTAGTATATTCTAAAAATCAGAATGGGTTTTAAAAGATGCCTTTAACTACACAGTGCTTAGCTCAGAGCTCTCTCATGGTTAAAACATATAAAAATAATCAAACAAACAAAAATATTTGAGTTTACTTTTCTTTACCCTTTACTGTAGTATATACTAAAACTCTGAATGAGTTTAAAAAGATGTTATGCTCTGTGTGCTGAACTGACCTGACCTGCCACTGTCATGGTTACAATAAACTCTAAAAATCTTAAGTTTGATTTCTACGTTCCCATGTAATATATAATAAAACAATTATGAGTTTTATAATAATCGTTGTTGAGATGGAACTTTGAGCAATAGCCACCAAGCCGGCAGCACATAATAGTTACGTACCTAATGGATGTATGTCGATAAATTCTTTTTTCAATGTGTTTTCAAACTTGATGCTTTCTTCTAAAATCATGTAAGACTTGACATTCACCCAAGAAAAAAGCTCTGCTTGTATTGCATTCTGACAGAGATGAATTTTATCTTGATAGCGGTCGAGATAATATATACCTGACCGAATGTATCAGTAGTTTTATGTAGTATATAAGCCAACTCCATAATTCTGACCAAACAAGAATTCTATGAAAATTTGGCTATAAACAAAAACAAGCCTTGGATACGGAGTTGACTTCTCTGGTAAAGTGTTCTCACGAGACAGGGGTGTGTCACTGTGATATTTTACACCACATTAAATGATCTTCATGCAGGTAGTGTAAAGTGTATGAAAGAATGCATCATCAGCACATGCAAACAGTTAGAGTTTCACAGAGAGTAAGGGGAATAACGCAGAAACTACAGTAGACACTTTACACATTCACACTGAAACCTCTCTCGCTCTCTCTTCTTTGATTGCAGCTCTTTCTCTTTTCTCTTATTCTCTTTCTTTCAGGCTGTTGAGGAGACAGACTGGCTGGAGCACGCACATGTTCTCAGGGCCATACATAGGAACTAAAGTAATGCAACCCTCTCTCTCTCTCTTCCTTCTCTCTCTCTCTATCCGTAGATCAGGGGCCCTGATCGCCATTTGCGATTAGAATACCGCAGAACTCGGCCTCCCCCCAAAACAAAGTGTTTTTAAGGCTTCTGTTTTTCAGAGCCATGGCGCCACCGGAGAACAGTAAACAATAAACATGGACGGGTGGCGTTGGACACGTACACACTCCCCACACGCCTACGGGTTCAGCGCTAGTTGTGTCTCATGACTAATTTGAGTCGCATTGAGAAGCAGAGCGTGGAGGCGCCATGCCAGTATGCGTTACACACTGTCATCACCTACACACTCGCTGAAAGCGACATCACGCTGCTAAACAGGTAGACAATTCCACTGTCGCCTGCACACACCTGCTTTTCTTCACACACGCACGCACGCAAGCACACACAGTGGCTTCACTTGCCAAAATAAGCTGTCCTTAATAATAAGCTATATGACGGCAATAATCTATTAAGTGTGATCGAAAAACACATAAAGCCATTTGGGTAAACAAATGCAAGGGTACGCTGATGTTTTGACCCTGTTAAATAAACAGGCCCAAATTGACTTGGCGTTATCGATACATCGCGGTGTGCTCTTAGGAAAAGAGCTGCTCGAGTCAAACACTTAAGAGTGGACTTGTGGCAAATTGACTTTTACTTCAAAGTGCCCTACAATTATGTCTTTCAGCAATTAGAGAGGTCGAAAAAAGGGCCCTACTTGAGGTTTGCCAGTGAACCAGCAGAGGAATGCCCCCGGAGCAGGCCAAGCAGGAACATACACACACACACACACACACACACACACACACACACACACACTGGGTTGAAATGAGGGCTGAGCCTATCCACACACAGCCTACACTGTATATGTCTCTGCAGTCACAGAAACAATAAAGAAAACCATTAACCGGTCCAATCAAGAGTATAAAATAAAAATACGGCAAAATTTTTCACCAATTGTTTCCAGATTCGAAATGGTTTAGTGCGGCAGAGGGAGGAGGATATCTCTGCTTGTGTGTGCAGTTATAAAAAAAAAAAAAAATCACAGAGGTTTGTTTTAATTCAGGGAGAACGGCTCTTCTGCTTGGTTTTGAAGCTAATAACGCGCTCCTATCTGAGGCAATTAGAGTGTGTGTGATGATTATCGGTGCCGTGTTCCCAGCGCATCTAAAGAAAATGTTTGTGTTTGAAAAAGTGTGCCGCGTAAACAGATAAGGAGGACTGTGTAGTGGTGTATCGCTGGGGCGACTTTGTTCTGCCCACAGATCAGTAATGCTGGCCTGCTGCTCGAGCTGATGAGCCTCGGTTACTGCAGTTGCTGGCGATTATGCACAGGCGCGTGCGCACTCACACACAACAGCAGTTTTTATTTTAAAAAGTATAAATAAATAATGGTAGATTATTACCGACCTAATGTTACAGTAAAAAAGAAAAAATGCTAAATTCAGATTAATTAAAAAAAATCCTAAATTAAAAATCAATGATGTGATGGTGGAAGAAGCACATTAAGAGAAAAGTGGGATTCTGGAGTTGATGCATACACATTATCAGAGAGCTTAAAAAAATGATTAAATGCACCCATCAATATAGTTTATTAATTCTGTCATTTGGCAAATATATACGAAATAGAACAATACCTCTTGCACATTTCCTGAATCTTGAAGATTGGCTGATGCAATCTGATATTCTGATATTTTTATTAAAAAAAAAAAAAAAACTAAACTTGGGTAATATAGCGCAAGATAGCCATCTAAAATAGCCGGCATAAACTGCTGAAAAATTCTGCAATACTGAGTAAAATATACCTTTATCATGGCTTATACACAACCACAACTTTTTCCACATCAGTAATAAATAAATAAAAAATATAAAAAGGTTGGAAAAATGGAAAACTCCCAAGTCAATTTAATATATTTTTTTCAGTTCAATAACATGTACCAACAGAAACATGGATAAACACTGGATAACACTAATTAATAATAAATACATTAAGAATTATAGAATCCTTGTCTTTGTCTGACCCATCATGCATAATTTAAATTTACTGTTTGTTTATAAATTATTTATTTCGTAATAAGAATTTGAGTTAAATTAAACTTGTCTTCTCAATTTCAGTAGCTTAAAATTGCAGCCTGGACACTAGCTTGGAGATCTTTTTTTAACTTTAATAGTTTTTACAGTGCTAGAACACTGTATTGCTGTAATATCTAATGAAGTAAAAACCCTGGAAAATAGACCCTCACTATACAATAAACTTGGCTAAAGTTTCATAACATTATATGATAAAACACACCATAAAAATAGCTAATATTAATAGCTTCATTTTGTACTCGTGTCTTATATTCCAAATAGAAGATCATTTACAGTGCATTCTGGGATATTTCAGCTGTTTCCACAAACTTTACTGATTTGTAGATACTAAAGTTTGAGCTAGAATAAAATACCATATACACTGGGTTAAGGACACCATAATACCACTAATATATTATAGTATACTATAGAACGTTACTAGAGTGCTGCTGGTGAGTTTCAAATTAACACTTAGGTCAAGTAAAGATTAATTTTATGTTGGGGAGCTAAACTGTTACACAAACTATTTAAGTGTTTACACAAATGTAATGTACAAATTCTTTTCATTTGTTCTGCCTGAAGGAGAAGACAACTCTGGGCATGCTCTGCATGGGGAAGCAGTTTAGTTGCACCTTTTTGTTTACAGATGATCTCTTCAGCTGTGAAATTTGGCATGGACTACAGTTTTATAAGTACAGGCTGTAAATCTGACAGCAGTCTAATTGCTCAGGTTAAAATTTTGTCATTGTTACTTGTCTCATACTTCACTGTTAACAGCACGGCGTGTCTGCCTTTTCGGCATCAAATAAGAACTATTTTATAACATTGAATATCACAGGCCCTGCGATGGCCTAGCGAGCTGTCCAGGGTGTACTCTGCCCTCGCCCAGAGTCGGATGAGATGGGCACCAGCCTCCCCACGACCCTAATGAATATCACAAGTATGATACTAAACTTCAAGTTTCACTTCAAGGTAAATTAAATTTGTTTAAATTTCAATTACAAAGACATAAATGTAGCGTCCAGTTTCCTGAGTGTCTCATGTGACAGTACCCTTAATTTCAGTATGCTTTTTGTAAAACATCAGAAATTCAAGACCACTCCAACCACTAGTGAAATAACGATATAATATTCTTATTGCTAACATATCATGGGTACTACCCTAAAGTGTTTTTAATGACAAAATTAATGAACAGTGGACACAGCTAACAAAACAAAAAAAATCTTAAAAATTCACTTTAGTTGGTATAATTTTTTTATTCAACATTATTACTTTTGTTCGCAAAACAATGCCTGATAAATATAATACTTAATCAAAACGTCTTTAATTACAAGGTGATATTCTTATCACATTGTCCTGATTTCTCCAGAACTGCTCAGAAAAACCATTCTCGAGTGAAAGAGTGCAACGTGCTAATCTGCAGATCAAAAAATGCGCTCAAATATGCACCTTATCGTTTGAGCGTTAAACATGACTCAGAGAGGACGCGGGGCATCCAGACACACTGCATTGCGTTCATACACACAGCCATCTGATGCAAAAGCGCCATGCTTAAATACACGCAGACAAAGCATTAGGCGACAAAAATCTCCTTTAAAAAAAAAAAAAAAAGGCCTTAGTCACCTCAGCATATAGAGCATTTACATACATATTACTTATGAACTGCTGAACCACACCACATTCATTTCATAGTTCACCTACAGGACAATACAGAGGTTTGTTTCATGGCTCAGGGACGGTAAAACTGTACTTTACTGTGAAGACCTCAATGTAATTCATTACTCATGTTAGCTACTGCCACTCGCTTTACGTGCACCTGATTTCTTTATAACTGCTTTATGTACAACTAACACATTCATGTGTTTTTATCATTCAGGATATCAATGCTGAGGAAAGGAGTCTCTGATCAAAATGGCTTGGTAAAATTTCTAAATTATATTTTGATGGACAGAATGGGAAAAAAAAATTAAACACGGCTCTCAATTTCTTATTGACATCGTAGCTTTGAGGAATGCTTTATAAAGTTTTTTAAAGCTTAAAAACACTCCTTTGTCACTGATGTTTCTGTCTTGTTACATAGAGGAGTTCTGAAAAAGTGGCACTTTCCCAGAAAAAGAGAGAGAGAGAGAGAGAGAGAGAGAGAGAGAGAGAGAGAGAGAGAGAGAGAGAGAGAGAGAGAGATTATTTGCATCAGTCTGTAGCATAATTCATATGATAGTATGCTTAATTCCAATTGTGCCGAGGAAAAAAAAACATCATGAACTGTTCCTCCTTATATAGTCAACCAGAAACATAAACATCTGTCTATAGTCACTAGAAGCAGCTTATATTAAAATTAAAAGCTTAAACACCCATCTATAAACTAGAAGCAGCTTCTATTAGGATTATTATTACAAACATATATAATTTAAAATGTCTAAGAATCAAATGCCACTATTACTGGCTCGTGTCTGTGAAAAATAGCATTCAGGGAATCTACCTTGAGGTGCAGACATCTAAGAGAACCCTAAAAATCTTCATTCCCTTTTAAAAGCAAACTAACAAAAAGAAAAAGTTTCATATTGTGAAATGAAAATATCAGTATTCGGATCACTGTTTAAACAGACACAGCTTTGTGAGATTGGCTGTATTAACCCTCTTTGTGACAAAAGGCAAGATTTTAATTCACTCGTCATTGTATCTTTATAACTGAAGAACATGTTCACATGATGGATTTGATTGAATACCGTTTTAATACTAACTTGTGAAGTCCATGGCAAAAAAAAATATAAAACAGAAAAAAAAACAAAAACAAAAAATCGTGTAATTATATTTGTCGATTTCACTCAACATCTTGCTAACAATATATTTTATTTTAAATTAGAAACCATCAATTTCATTGTCAGAAGCTTTATCTAAATATTCAATGCATACACGTTGCATTTTTTAATTTATTGCGCAATAACGTACCTCACTCGTGTGTACATTCCTAACAGTTTTAACTGCAACTGCCGTCAGGGCCAACATCTGATACAGACTCAATTAGTACACTCCTCTATGCGTTAGTGCTTTCAGTCAGCGACTGTACACTACTGCTAGTGAAGAATAATAGAAAACTATAATGAGGAAACAGGATTAGTTTTTCATGACTGATGAAATGATGAACTGTTTTCACAGTTAGAAATAACCTCCAACATCATCAACCCGCACAAGGTTGATGTAAACCTTAACTTACAGCACAGGATTTACAGCTACACAATAAGCATTACAGAGATGCAGATGTGTGGATTAATGGAGTACAGTCCTCTCGAATGTCCGGAGGGGGGGGTGCGATCAGAAAGAGAGAGAGAGAGAGAGAGAGAGAGAGAGAGAGAGAGAGAGCGAGCATTCAGTCAGTCAGGCCGTGACCTCATTGTGAGTGTCTGCGGGGTCAGAAGGTCAGGTCAATCGGAGGGGAATGTTAGCCAAAGCGCTTTATTTATTTATATAATCTTTCATCTGACTCCGCTTCTCCGCCACTGGCCTGGGATTATGCAAAAAAGAAAGGAGAAGAGAGAGAGAACGAGAGAGAAAAGCACTGCTTCAAATTAGTCTGGATAAATAATCGCTATTATGACTCTGTAAACATTGTACCTCGGGAAAAAGTCAAATAAACTTCTCCGAAAAAGTGTTCGCGCAGCAAAATAAAGAGTCACATGACACGGCTGGGCCATTTCCTCCCAGCTCCGCATTGCGTTCGGCTTTCATCCTGAGGTGTACGTGCTAACGTTCAGGACAAGCACTTTGAATCCACATAATCCACATACTACTCCCGAAGTAGAAATATGTAAACAGTACACAAGAAAATAAGCACAGCTCAGTCTGGGGTCTAATACTGGAGTTTTTATCAGCAATAAAACTATACAGTATTGTGTAAAGGGGCAGCTCACAAAGAATGAGACAGAAATCGACTACAACAGCTAACTGGTGTGTTGCATGAGTGTGTGTATGAGAGAGAGAGAGAGAGAGAGAGAGAGAGAGAGAGAGGTGATGCAGGGAAAAGAAGAAAAAGATAAAAATTTGGTGAACTCCCAGCCTGCATGAGGGCCATGACTCCGAACTCTAGAACATTCTTCTGTTTCGCAGACGGCCGGCGCAACACAACAATACGCCTCATTTACAGCTAGAGAATGCACACCCCTCTGCATGCGTATGAGAGGGGGTGGGGGTTAAGAAGACACATTTTAATATTGTTTGTTCACCAGTAACAAGTGCATGGCATAAAAATTAGTCAAAAGTTACTAGGAAGTGCAAATGCCATGCAAATGGTGAGAAATCTAGGTAGGTGTGTGTTTGTGTGTGTGTGTGTGTGTGTGTTGGTGTCATTGGGAGCCCAAACAGGCCGGCGCCAGCAGTCTGGCTTTCTCGTAACGGCTGAACGCCGACGGAAGACTGTGTGCATGTGTGTGTGTGTGTGTGAGCGAGAGAGAGAGAGAGAGAGAGAGAGAGAGATCTGCATCTCTTGATAGGATTCCTCTAGCGTGCCTCTATGAGGGAGAGAATGGGGAAAAAAGAAAACAGACGACTGAATGGCACCAGGAAAAAACATTGCAATGCCATATCTGGCGTGCCATTCAGATTGACATGTACAGGTGATGTGTACTCACGCATCCTTTTCTACACCTGTCCTTTCTTTTTGAAACAAAATACGGCCTGTTTACCAAAACGTGAAAACTGAACTACTGAACAAAAGCTCCAACTCGAAGGAACAAATAAACATGGCACTGTCAGAGGCCGAGCTCAACAGTCGCCGTATTCAAATTTCTCCCTCTCATGCATCTTGGTGTATTAAGATAACTTTCTTAATTCTCACAATTTATTTTGATTTCCTGGAATTGTAGAAACCGCTGGGTCAACACACACCCGAGTCTCGGGCTGAGCGGGAAAAAAAAATAAAGCTGCTCTATCTCAAAACGAGAGAGAAAATAATCCTGAACCGCCTTCTCGCTTGAGACGGACGCGACTCGATCTTAAAAAAAAAAAAAAAAAGAAAAGAAAAAAAAAACACTGAAAGTGCATTTAGGATGAGGGGCTGAGCTTAAAAAAATTAAAAGAAAGCCTGAATGCTTACTCCAACAAAAAATACAATTGTGCTGCCGTTAGCGCAATCAGCAAGGCAAAAATATTTCGCCATGGGATCGGCTTGACGCTCCAATAAACTTCGAAGGCCCTAAATCAGCATTTATGAACTTCCATAGTGGCGGTGCAGCTTGGAGACAGAGCTGCTGATGACTGTACGGGGCGAACCGCAGCGGCGTAAGCCGAAGAACATGTGATAAAATCCTAATGCAGAAATCAGAGAGAATCTCTAATGCGCTTTGGTCGGATTCACTCCAGCAGTGTGATGATAGAGAGGCATTAATCTGTAAATATTAAAAACACACACACACATAGGACAGGAAGTGTGTGGCCCTGACAGTGATGCTTCTTCACACTTTCCACAGACATGTCAATATTACATATCTCTCACTCATCTGTTTAATAAAACCCTCAGCGCTGCACTCCCATCCTTTTGACTGGACGCCTGTTTGTCAGTGAGCTTAGCGCGATTAAGATTCATTCAGCAGCATTAATGTACCTGCTAAAGGAAAACTCCACCCTCAACAACTAGCAGGTGATCCTCAGCATGAAATGGGAAATGTAATTTTCATTGCCATATTGTCCAGTGTCACTGGCTAACGCTTTCCTGATTTACCCACAATGCAGTGTGGTGACAGAGTGATGCAGTAGTGCTTTTAATCTCATCTGTACACACTAACACACTAGAGCCTAAAGCTTCAACCTTCATGCAAATTAAGCCTTAATCACCATTAGTGATGACACCTCATAGACCCCTAACTAGCTAGCTAGCGGAGTCTCTAGTACAGCTGCATTGCATTGGAGAACTTAATTGAGTTTAGCATGTACACGATCCATGATATTTCATGAGCATCATTCTTAAAATCTCTGTAAAATGGTGAATAGAACTTCATTAAAAAGGTTATTCTTACAGCAACTACAAAAACTTCATTTACTTTATTTAAAACTTTACTTTATTTTAATAGATTAACCCTGAGATTACACAATTTCATCATCATGATTCCACCAAGTTTCCTCAAGATCACGATTCCACCAAGTTTCCTCTCAATCATGATTCCATCACGATTCCACCAAGTTTCCTCTCAATCATGATTCCATCACGATTCCACCAAGTTCCTTCAAGATCATCATGATTCCACCAAGTTCCTTCAAGATCATCATGATTCCACCAAGTTCCCTCACACTCATGATTCCACCAAGTTCCCTCACACTCATGATTCCACCAAGTTCCCTCACACTCATGATTCCACCAAGTTCCCTC
>JAQMYF010000024.1:19683449-19698668 GCA_030014195.1 Neosilurus mollespiculum
TCCACCAAGTTCCTTCAAGATCATCATGATTCCACCAAGTTCCCTCAAGATCATCATGATTCCACCAAGTTCCCTCACAATCATAACGATTCTACCAAGTTCCCTCAAGATCATCATGATTCCACCAAGCTCCCTCAAGATCATCATGATTCCACCAAGCTCCCTCAAGATCATCATGACTCCACCAGCATAAATATAATCTGCTGCCGTAACCTCGCCTGAGTGAACAAATCAACCCACGGCATCTACAATCACTGACACAAAAACACAATCACAGAATCTTCCAGCATGTGCCTCGTATTAGCAGGTAGAAAAAGGAAGAAACTAATTACCTCATGTACACCATGTTAATAATCACAGTGGCAAGCTGAGATGCATGCTTGCTCTCTCTCTCTCACACTCACACACACACACACACAGACATACACACACACTCAGTGAGTGCCGAGTCAAACAGAACCCAGCCTGTTTAGACTGCATTAATTCCCTTGTCGAGCTTCCAAGCAGGCCCACTTAAGGTTATTAAGGTCTAAAAATACCACGGCTTACAGTCTATAATGTCACTGTTGTTTGCCCTCACTAAGACACATAATTGCTTAATTTACATTTTGCTTCCTATTTCCTCCCCAAAAAAGGAAGCTATTACATGGCCTAAACGGACCAGTCCCAACAATTATGCCGCCGCCCAAGCCGGCCAATGGGCGGCGTGCCTCAGAGCCGCTGAGGGACGCTCCAAAGGGAGTGATGGGAAAACAGGAAAAGGACAGTGTACAGATGAGAAAAAATGTGTGTGTGAGAGATCGGTGATGAATGAACAGCAGGGTTAGAACTGAGCACTATCAAAAATGGATACAGGGCTCGATGCTTTCTCAGAAATTGGGCTGTTAGGCTGGTTGGAGTGGTTCACAAACTGCTGATCTCCTGAGGTTTTCTGAAGGCATCCAGTGCGTAGCAGTAATGCAGGCGGAAATGCCATGCTGATGGGAGAGGTCACAAGAGAACGGCCAGACTGCTTCAAGCTGACAGGAAGACTGCAGTAACTCGAAGAACCACTTTTTACATGGTGAGCAGAAAAGCATCTCCGATCACAGCCCCACACTGGGAACAGAAAGAGGATGGGCTACAACAGCAAAAAGATTACATCGGGTTCCAATGACATCAGCCACAAAATGATCAACTCAAGACTCTGCCAAAATCCAAGGATTAAACTAACAATAGATTCATTTGCTGCTTTTAAAAAGTATTTATGGATAGTGACCTTGAAAAATTAGGTCAAGGTCATGGTGCTCTTTCTGAAGACAGGGATAATAAATCAAGGTTATCCAGTGCAGAGACTTTCGAAATAATACAAGCTGATTTCTAAGCTCAAACTGTAGATGATGTACAGTTCTTCATGAGGAAATTTATGCTGTGACTTTTTGGATGGATGTGTTAATGTGTATCAGAGAACTAAACCATCCTATTAGCTGAAAGATGAGTACAGAGGAACAGGAAAAACTATGTTAAGACAAATAAATAAATAAAAATAAAGATTTCACAATTCTACACACCCACACACACACACACACACACACACACACACACACACACACACACACACACACACACAGGGCAAAAAGAAAATTGGACACACTGATATTTTCTTGTAGATCCTTTAAGCCTTAATCACAGCATGTAGTCTCCATGACATTGTTGCTCCAGTTGGTCAGGTCGAGGCTCAGCAACATTAATGTGGCAATAACATGAAGTCAGCTGATGACCTGAATGTACTGAATGAGCAGGTTATCACATCAATGGACTTTTTTCTTCCATATGTATTGGCACCCCAGAGTCCTGACCTTAACGCTATTCAAAGTTTTCGGGATGTACTGGAGAAGGCTTTATAGAGTGGTTAAATTTTTCGTTCATCAATTCAAGACGTCGCTGATAAATAAACCCAAAACTAGATGAAAATAAATGTTATGTTGCTTAAAAATGCCATGAAGATTACATGGTGAGATCAGGGCTAAAGGCTCTCCAAGAAAATATTACAGTGTGTGACTTTTTTTGGGTGGGCAGCGAGTGTACAATTATATATAGCGCCTTTTTTTTATAGTAGCCATGAGTAACATTCGCCTCAGTAGAAAACAACTGCATTATATTATCACTACTATAATAAAAGGTAATTCAGCAGACAGCAGTATGGAGTGACCTCGGTCCTCAAATATTGGCGTATATTTAGGCATACATGTAGGCAACATAACTAACATCCCATAAATGAAAACACCTTCTTGAATAATAATCATTCTCCATAAATGCCTCAAACCACACACCATTTATTACACAAGGCTACATAAACCATTACAGACCATCACTCCACTGCGGCTCTGTCTCAAACCTCAGCCCTGGTTAACAACACAGGTCACAGTAACACTGTGCCACATCTCCACACCACCACGCTAAAGCCTCAGTGTTACAAACCACACTCCATTTTTACTATATAGGTCAAACCAAACAACACTAACTGTCCATGTGGAGTGGGCGTGTCTTAAAGCACATACTGTCAAAATTCATATTCATCAGCTTACCACAGCGTCCTGGGTAGAACAATTTATTTTACCTACTGTGGAGTATTAATATGGATACTGGAATTAGAGTAGCAGCCAGTAATGTAATCTCAATGTGTGCTGTCCTATTCAACAGAAATGAAATGACAGTGATCCAGATGTGTTTTATGAAAAATAACGCCAATCAAAACAACGCAGATGTCAAACTATACTCTGCAAAAAAATATCCTGAGGAGCTGCAACAACACTGTCTTCCAAGATCATCAAAAAGCTCAGCATGAAGAGATCACTGCTAGCAGGAAACGACCAACAAATCTATAAACAACGTTAGATGAGTAAAAATAACGGCTCTTTACCAGAATGTTCGTATTAATGATCGTCCAGTATTGCTCATTGAAAACAAGGGGTTCTGACCCAAAGAGTGAAAACACTGAGATGTACTTGAAACAATAACACACTTTTCTCAATTCAAACCATACTCACTTTCCACATTCCTAATGTAGCTGATGTATATACTACACAGGGACAGCACAATCTGATTGGTCTGCTATCCATGGGCCAATACACATTGTCTGTGAACGCAGTTTGTCATGCCCTAATTAAAAAAAAAAAAAAAAACATGAAAAAAATGCAGGTTAAAGCTCTATCTTACAAAGAAAAAGCCATATGTGAACATGATCCAGAAGCACTGCTGCCATCTCTGGGCCAAAGCTCATTTAAAAAAATAGACTGCAGGGGTCCAAAGCTCCCACCGCCCAGGAATCTGTATTTTAAAGTTGATCTATATCTTCCTTAAACCAAAATCAAAACTGTTGTGTTAAAAAAATTAAGTCCAGCTGGCTCATTAATCATGCACGGATTTTGGTGTGCACTAATCCCAGGCGAGGTACCTGTAAGACAAACCCGCATACAAAATTTTATCAAAATCCAAGCAAGCATTCCTAAATTATCATCCGGAAACCAAAGTGTGACAGATGAGGGAACCGGACGAACAGACGCCACCCATTCCAGTAGCTCCCACCACTATGTTTGGCTAGAGCTAATTAAGGCAAAGTGGAGTACCGTTCATACAGTGTGTGAGACATATTGAAATCTGAAATTATTTTTGGAAATCATAGATGCCACCTCCTCTGGAAGAAAGGGGAGTGGGGTCATTCGGCTTACCATCAGTGTTCAGTTCAAAAAGCCTGCATCTCTGCAAACTGGGTTCAGAAACGGTGATTTCTGGAAGGGTTCCTGAGCACACGTAGTAATTTCCATCAAAGAATCATGCCTGTTTTTAATGAGGAGCCGCATGAGACCATTCGGTATTGATTTTGATTCAGAAACCTCTCCAGATTCTCAGAATCGTTTGATATGTACTGCAGATAACGACATATTTAAAGTCCTCATAATTTTACATTAAGGAACATTACTCTGAAAATGCCCCACAAATTGTAAATGCAGGTTCTTTTTGCAGATTGGTTAACCTCTGCCCAGATGCTCTTTTTATACCCAATCAAGTTATTGGCTTTTTGACAATTTAAAAAGTTAGCTGCAGTTAGTTTATTAATCTTCCTCCAGCTGTTTCCTTTTAGTACCACTTACTTTTCCAGACTTTTGTTAGCTCGACCCAACTTATATGTTCCATGAAATAGTAAAACGACTTCTAAAATTTTATATGTTTCCTGGTTCTGTTGTGAATAAAATATAGTTTTATGAGTTTTGCATTGGGTTTTTATTTACATTTTACACAGCATCCCAATTTCTCTGGAACTGGGATCGTACATATACATACGCAAGTGGTGAGCGTGTGTGCACACGGTCAAAACATGATCAAGATCTTTCTCACAGGTTGTCAAACACCCATTCTCAGACTCAGACACACACACACACACACACACACACACAAAAAGCACAAAAACTAATAGCACCTCTTTAACAGATTTACAGCTGTAGAAGGAGAATGATTTCGAATTGCATGTCTGGTGTCACTACTGACCAGACATAAAGGATGCATTCCCTTTTCAGTCTGTTTGCTCTCTAGGTTTCTTCCTCATAAGGTATCGGGGAGTTTTATCTTGTCAGTATTACCTCGTGCATGTATATTCAAGCTTTAAATCTTTACTCAGAGTTCTGTAAAGCTGCTTTGTGATAATGTCTCTAATTAAAAGTGCTAAATGGACAATCTCCTTTTATACAAGAGAATTTAAGAGTTATTAATCATGGACATGTCAGTATGAATACTTTTATAATAATGTATGAGTTTAAACTCTTCATACAAATGATACTGGTGGCATATTTATTATCATTACATCATAATGGCCATAGTATGAACTTAAAACTGCACATTTTTTTCATTTTGACCACTTCCCCACTGCGTTCACTGAAATTTCCAGGATGCACTTCATGGACTTTGTGTGTCATTATTACCCAAATTTATAATCATGTTAATAGAAGGGATTCCGTGTGCGTGTGTGTGAGAGTGAGAGAGTGTGTGAGAGAGAGTTCTTTACGTCTCTCCCTACACATTAAGGAATTCCTCCTCTGGTAACCCAACAGCCCAGGCAGGAAATCCTTTAAATCATGTTATTAGACAAAACGCGCCAACGCAGGTCAACACACGGCCAGCCACTGTCTGAGACTGTGTGTGTCCATGAGAATGAGTGTGTGTGTGTGTGTGTGTGTGTGTGTGTGTGTGAGTGAACTAGGAAGACTGAATTTTACTTACAAAATGCAGTTAACAAAGAACAATTAAACAAACAGGGTGGAATTAAAATTCCTTTTAAATAAATAGATAGGAGAAGATTGCTATGATACAGCTGAGTGAACGCCTGGTAAGATTTTCAGTTAGTTAGGAAAAGAATACAGTGATGCTATTATTCATCTGAGGGGAAAAAAATAAACCCTATACATTTACTGACCACATCACACACACCTTCCATCCTAGTCCTCCTGTAGGTACGCAGTTTGAACCAAAATCTTTTTTTCCAGATCAAACATATTAAAGCTTCTATAAAAAGTCGTCAATATAAACTCACTGCCAATGAAAACACAACAGAATTTTATTTGTATTTTTGGGACCATCCTATCAGAGCATGAGCTCTGGTATTTCAATGACCCTAAACACCTCAATGACTCATTTCCAGTAGCAGCACTTATCGTCACACTTCACTGAGCTTCAGCTCTGGATCAAGACTCTTTTACAGCTCCAAGTTTGTTTGGGGGTTTCAATAAACAGAAACGGGTGAATTGAACGAGTGGTCATCTTGCCTACATAAAGCTCAGCAAAAATGCATAGCATTCTGCAGTAGAATCTTGACCATGCCTCGGCTGTCACATGATGATCAATGATTGAATATCTGCAGCAGCAGGCATTTAATGTCCTTCCCTGTCCTGTGTATTCACCTGATTTGTCACCCACCAAACACAAAAGTGTGGCATTACAGAAGGCCCTGCAGGGGGTGCTGTTTACTTTATTTTTTAAGCTTAGCAGAGGTTTGTGCTCTGAGTGGTCCTGTTTCACCAGTCATCACTACTAGTCGCCAAGTTACTTCCTGCACACAGCTCCGCTTTTGGATGCATATGTATAATTGACAGACTGAATCTCACCCCTGCAATAATAACGGGCTAATTCTGTGCTCTGAATGATTCACTAACCAACTCTTTTCTGTACATATAAAACCGCATGATGCACATATGATATAGGTGTTCCTAATAAAATGGCCAGTGTAGGTCTGTGTATGTACCATACATATTTGTTTTGCAGCCTTGCTTGTGTCTTGCATTAAAACATGCACTTCATACATTACACAAGAATGCCGCTACATTTCATGAGGCAGTAAGGATTTATATAGTGTGTGTGTGTGTGTGTGTGTGTGTTGAAACAGAATTAGGAGCTTGGTTATGTGTAGGAATACCAGATAAGAAGTAGAAGATGATGAAATATAAAGCAACATATGACCTAGACAACCTCGCTCTGATCACTGATAACACACACACACACACACACACACACACACACACACACACACACACACACACACACTCTCTCTCTCTCTCTCACTGGAGAATCTGTGATTCATGATAACAGAAGCACAACACACACGCACGTGCAGGTCTGAACGCTATATCAACAGCTGAATTACAGGCAGATATAACCTCTGATATACCTGATATCAGTGTGTGAGAGAGAGCATGTGTGTATGTGTTTGTGTGTGTGTGTGTGTGTGTGTGTGTGTGTGTTTGCAGACAGTGAGAAAGGAGGAGAGAGGTGAGGAGATTCAGAAATGAAAGTAAATAAATAGAAAACAATAAGAGTTTAGTGTTACCAAGGCCCTGTGGTTTTCTCATAACAGTATCACAGTGCAGCAGATGATTAAGCGTGTGAAAACGGGATGTTATGATTCCATGGCTTATGGGCGACACTAATCAGAACTTGGAGTATCCGCCAATAATAAACTGATATGTCCGAATATTTAACACCACAGCTGTGGTTCTGCATGCTTCAGTTGCCAGGTTGTGAGAAATAGTGTTTCGTACAAATCACAATATCTGTTTTTATTCAGTAGTGTTTCTCTTTCCTTTGACCACTTGGTGATTTAAAGATCTGAAATAAATTTAATTTGACATTTTATTTCTTTAGCTTTAAAATTAGTTTATCTAGTAGGGAAGGTTCCGCACAGGACACTATAAAGTGCGCAACATGCTCCAAGGTTCACATTACTAACAAGTTAACAACAGATTTAAAAAGAAAAAGAAAAAAAACTTGACCTGTCCATCACTTTAATTAATTCTCCACTCGTCTCTCTGTCTGGCTTGCTCCCTCTCTCCCTTTCCCTCGTTCCCCTGACACAGCCTCCTCTCCGTCTCTATCAGTGCATTAATCTAAGCTGTTTCCTTGCCTCTCCCGGTGCCATGAGGGCAAAACCTCAGGATGGAAAAACCCTGTTTGTATTCACTGGGCGAGTCATCCCTCCCTCAATCTCTCTCTCTCCCTCCTTCTCCCCCTGACAGTCCCTCCGTCATCCCTCTTCAGTCCACGGATTCTCACTTCTCCTCATGCATTTTTCCATCATCTGGAAATAAACACTTCCAGTTAAAAAGAACAGAGGGATGCAATCTGTCTGAAAGTGGAAAAAAAAACTGGTTTACATCTCCAATACAAACAGCAGCAGTGAGAACGGTGTCGTTCACACACTAAAAGACTGAATAAATAAAAATATAACAAGGGCCAAAAACCTTTAAACACAACAATAACAATATAGCACATTATAATTTTAGTATGACTACTACTATACTATAAATTATATTTACAACACAGCGCTGTTGAATTCTCAAATCTAATTGGTCAGAGAAGCATTGATTTGTTTTCTATAGCAGCAGTCTAGGTTGACATTAATAGACTTCTAATGTGTTAAGTGTTGCTCGAGGCTTCCCCTACCTCCAGAATTATAAGAGAATGGAAAAAAACTTTAGTTCAGCACTTTTCTCAGCATATAACAGAAGACTACTTTAGTCATGATTACTTGTGCTGGTCTGTAAAAATATAAAAGTAAAAGCCTGCTGAACTAAACATCAGAGCACAGTTATGAGCTATAAGCCAGTGAATTTTTTTATAAATGCATCATCATTGAGGAGTTTTTTCCCCAACAGAGCACAGTTAGCTTATGGAAGGAGTCTCCAGTGAGAATGAAAGTTTTTTTTTTTTTTCCCTGACATGGGAGTTGTCCATGGTTTCTCTGGAACATGATAAACTTTTTGGTCTTATTCACACATCAGGAGAGAGGAAAAGTGAGGCTGATGCCAGAACATCTGTTTACAGCTGCTAGAACAGGAACTAATTTGTTATTCCACAACGAATCAACCTAACTGTAAAAAAAAAAAAAAGGGAAAAAAAAAAAAAAAAAGTCAGAGAGTGCAAACCTTTGCCAAGCCCATCAATACCCCATATTAACAAAAAATGTCAAAAACCATCCTCTCTCACAGCATTAAAGAATTCTTTCAAAAGTTCCCGATCTGATCGTGATCATCTCCGAAATGTAATGGAAAAATGGGAAAAGTTTCCCTTGTCCGAGGCCCCACCTCTGGTGGAAATGTCATAATTTTCATAAACTTTTTGTAAATAACAGAAAGTACCCACCGCCTCCTGCAGGGCCTGCTGTAATACAAAACTTAAAGAAATCATCCTACATCACAATGTTAATAAATCCTTTTAAAAATTCCTGGATCAAGTATTTGACCTCGGCCATCTCTAAAATCTAACAGAGTCTTCACCTGGTAGAAATTTCAAGAAAATCTGTGCATAATTTCTGCATAATCCTGCTAACAAACACACAAACCAAGGGTAAACCAATCTCTTTGGTGGAGATTAAAAAAAACCCAGAAAATATATGAACTTCAGTTCTTTAATATCCTAAAGGTATACAGCCATACAACCTGGAGGATTAAAACACTTACTGGCAAACTGGCATTAGCAAAATAACCAACCTGAGCTCATTAACAGCAACACAACATTAAACTGCTCTGAAGTGTTGTGCTGCTATTACTGAGCTCAGGTTAGTTATTTTGCTAAGAGCACAGCCCCTGATGTTTTATTCCTTATTTATACTGCAGCTGAGGTGCGTAGCAAGGTTTTAAGGACTGACCTGAACTATCAGAAAAATTGATTATGAGATACCAACTATAATGCAGCTCAATCATTTCTGTATTCCAAAGAAATATATCCTATTTACTAATTACAGTTAGATTAATTTCCTTTAAAGCTGACTATATTTATTCCCCTGCTGCAACAAACTGCTGCATGTTTATTATCCCTTAGGAGTCGATGGACGTGCCGGCGCGTCCAAATCATGTGGCCAATTTAAGATGACGTAGCAGGACAACGCAGATTTGCCAACTTGTGTCAGAAGTGCAGACTTCAAACTATATACCAGTTCTTATAGTTTGATTAATAATTTAATACTTTTAATTTAACTTCCTGTGATGGCAGTTTACACGGCGTGATGTCAGCAAAAAAAAAAAAAAACCCAGAACAGTCTGGAGGTAAACGCTGCCATCAAGTGGACAACAGGAGTAACACAACCTGGAAATGTCAGTGCTAAATTTGTACATAATTTTTTATATACACAATTTATATTTGCATTCTAAGTTATAAAAATGGTTCGTTAAGCATGTTTGGGTTTTTCACATTAAAAAAAGCAACCTTTTTTCTACTTGGATTTTGTGGGGGGGTTTTTGCGTTATTTTATGTCCAATGTGTTAACTCAGTATGTCAAAATAAAAAAAGTGTAACTGTAAGGTCACACAAGTGAGGTTGTGCTGAAAAAATGACACCAAATAAGGTAAGGGAAACAGGGCCAATTATACCCCAGACCCTTAAGGTGGATTTTTTTAATTTCGAAAAAGACAATGCTTCCTGCAGGGATGCGTGTCAGTGTTACATGCTTCCAAACTATTCAGAAAGAAATATCAATAAAGTGTCACCATAATATGAGCCCCTAAGAGGAACAGTGGGGTAAGTCCATTTTTATGAATTTTCTTTAAAGTTTTAAGTTTTATCGAAAAGATTCGATATGATAAACTTTTATAAATATTGTCAGCCAATAGTAGTGTCTTCAGAGGTAAACACCAGTAAAAACGTTCTGCCTGGATATGAAAATCTGTTTTGTTTTGTGATTGATAAAAATTATGATACAATATTTGTAATACCGAACATCCCTACTATCAATTGCAAACCTGAATTATACAATCACAGGAGGCATCATGATAACCAGTCAGAAGCGCTATAGCGGGGGTTCCTTGCTGCTCTTCTTTGAGTTTTTCATTGAGTGGGTCACATTTCATCAGTGTGGATCAGTCATTCAGAGAAATTCCACGTCCAGACGAAAATGCTTGAGTCAGATAAAATAATAAATCACTTTTGACAAACAAGGGAATACACTCTTCCCTTACCTTCTCCCAACACTGCTGATCAGGAACCTACTTAACAAATAATGATTGAGGAAGAATAAAAAAGTGTGTCTCCCTTCAGACACATTCTATACCTGTGTGTACACAGTGTGTGTGCATACAGGATTTTTCAGCCAGGTTTTATTTCGCCTACACATACAATACGGTATATTTCACTCATGTATCTGATGTGGAAAGCTTCTATAACAGTCCAGACAGAAATGTTATAAATGCACCATTTCTTTCCTTATGTAGATAACACTCTGTGTGTGTGTGTGTGTGTGTGTGTGTGTGTGTGTGTGTGTACACACGTGCAAGTGAGAGAGTCTCAGCACTGTGCCGATAGGTGTAATCTGGGTGGATGTGGATGCTTGACTGCCCCTCGCTCACTTGCCTTCTCATCATTCGTATCATCAGCTTTAAGAGGAGATTAGGACCCGCTGTGGCATCATGAATGATGGGCCAGTGTGGGTCGTTTTCTTAGGCGTGGAATCAAAATGGCTGAAGCTCAGTAGATGTCGCCAGCACCTGCTATCTGCATAGTTTTTATCAGCCTGAGGAAGCTCAAGGCAGGAGGACTGGTGACAGCAAAGAATAAGCAGTGATGGGACACGTGCGCACACATGCGTCTGTGTGTGCTTGTTTGTGTGCTGATGGAAAGTGTGAGCATGGAGTAAAAATAGCAGACAGAAGCAAACCCAAAACAGCAGGCAGGTAGACGGGGAGTTAATATAATATCCACCTGTATGCACAGTGTGAGTGCACCGCCTATTAGTGAGAGGTCATACCTAATAAACACTAATGTCTGCACAAATATAATGGGAGTGCTATCACATGACACTAACATCACAAAAAACTACAGTACTTGTTCCTCTTTCGGCTGCTCCTGTTAGGGGTCACCACAGCAAAACTTTCTACCCCATCTCACTCTGTCCTCTGCATTCCTCTCAGTCACACCGAACACCTGCATGTCCTTCCTCACTACATCCATAAATCTGTTTGGCCTTCCTCTTCCCCTCCTATCAGGCAGTCCCATCCTCAACATTCTTCTACCAATATATCATTCATCCCTCCTCTGTATATGCCCAAACCATCTCAATCTGGCTCATTATCCCCAAACACTCCTACCAGTGCTGTTCCTCTCATGTATTCATTTCTAAATCTATTAATCTCTGTCAATACAAGCTCCGCTTCCTGTCTTTTAGTCAGTGCTACAGTCTCCAAACCATACAGCATAGCTGGCCTCACTACTGTCTTAGAAAACTTTCCCTGAACTCCTTCAGACACTCTTCCATCACATATCACGCCATCCACTCTTCTCCCCCATTCCACCCTGCCTGCACTCTCCTCTACCACACTCTCCAGTACCTTGGATAGTTGACTCCAAGTACCCTCTCTCTCAATCCCGCACATGTACTCGGTCTTACTCCTGTTGACCTTCAAACCTCTTCTCTCCAGTGCATATCTCCACCTCTTTAGATACATCACCACCTGCTTTCACTACAGATCCCAAGGTCATCCACAAGCATCATAGTACATGGAGACTGTTGCCTGACCTTGTCAGTTAACCTGACCATGACCAATGCAAACAAGAAAGTACACATTCTGAAAGACCAGGAGCATACAGTGCAACTCCGAGGGTGCCGAGGATGTCGAGGATGTGTACACAGCTCACGCTTTGGTTATACAGGGATTGGATAGCTTGCATCGGCAGCTACAGTACCCCATTCTCCCTCAGCAGCCTCCTCAGAATCCCCTGGGGGACACGGGACATAGGCCTTCTTATAGTCTAAAAGCAGACAGACTGAATGGTCAAACTCCCATGACCCCCTCAGCAACTCGGGTAAAGCGCTCGTCCACTGTTCCATGACCAGGACGAAAGCCACTCCATTCCTACTGAATCCGAGATGCGACAATCAGTTGGAGCCTCCACACTGACACCCTGGAGTAAACTTTCCCAGGCAGGCTGAGCAGCTCAATACTGCGATATTTGGAGCGTGCTCTCCGAGCCCGTTTTAAAAAGAGGGAACCACCACTTCTGGTCTGCTACTCCACATATATCCTCCAAGACCTCCATGTGACTTTGAAGAGGTGTGTCAGCCAAGACAGCCCCACAACATCCAGAGGCTTCAGCATCTCGGAGCAACTCCCTCGGTGACCTCTTTCATAAGAAAAACTCAAGGAAAGATTTTTCATTCTAATTTCCATTTCAGTATCTGCTGATTTGAAATGTAAAAATACCCCCCACAGAGAAATAAAATATCTGCAATTAAACTTGCTTCTCTTTTAAGTTTGTTTAATTATCAGAAAAGCGTTGTGTTGCGGCCTCTCGCTGTGCCATCCTTCAATCAGTCACTCAGAGAGTACCATTTCTCCCAGCTCTTGTGTCCTATGCTGGTATTAAGTGCTTACCCAGTCACACTCTCTGCTAGCACAATAAACACACACTAATTCCCTGGCACCGCTTAATGCTCCACAGATATGCACTGTGTGTGTGTGTGTGTGTGTGTGTGTCTGTATTGTGACGGAGCTATTACAGCAGTCTGTTCCTTTCACAAGTATTTTCCGAAGTGTCTGCTAACAAGGAGAAGTGAGCTGGAGGTTTTCGAGAGAGCTCAGATGTAGAAGCGGTTCATTTTCAGCACCTTGCAGTGAAAGGCGAAGTTTTCAGAAAGGAATATTTGTGGTAAATAAGGGAAGTTAAAGTCAATCTCTCTCTCCGTCACACACACACACACACACAGAGCTTTTGTTGGAGTTTGCACAGTAGTGAGTCCATGGTTTAACATGAGGAGGAGTTCAATTCAAGTTTATTTTTTGCTGTACACCTCCACTGAAAAAAACTGACTTTTTTCCTTAATGTTTTTATACCACTAACTTACTAATCAATTACTACTAGCAAGTATCTGGCTAATGCTAGCACTAGCCATTACACGATGTAATATAAATGCTCAAATGTAATTCTTAATTCACATTGATTCATAGTTCAATTTTAAGAAAAAATCAAATTTTATTTAAAGTAAAAATAATATTTTGTCCAAAAACATTTTTCCCATTATTTAAAAATAAAATGTTTTATTTTTCTTAATATTCAACAATAATTGTTCACAGACATTTGTAAAGTCTGGAGTAAAACGTAGTAGCATATTATATAAAATGCTCGATTTATAAAAAAATGCTAATGACAAGAACGTTAATAATAAATAAGCTTTTACTTAAGAACATTTGTGAAGGCTGTATTCAGGCTTAAACATAAAACCTTCTAATTGCTTTTTTGTTCTTTAGCTTTTGGTAGTGTGTTGACAAAGAGCTCAGGTTTCTTTCTGAATTTATTTGTAAAGTCAATCACACTCTTTTCCATTTAAGATCTGAATGCTAACCCTGCCAGCTTGTGTAACCACGTGAGGGTATAACCACAGTGACACCCACCACCTATGATGACATCATGTTCATAGCCTCTTTGTATGTTATTGCACCCCCTGTTGTCTGAAAAATGCAATTATAGCCATGAATATCAAATTGTGCGCACAACGTGATTATAGGAAAGCTTATATATTTTCATAATTCAAACAGTTAAATTTGTCCCCGTTATTTATCAGTGCACAATTTATAATGGTATGCCTAGTTAGTACTGCATTTGTGTACCCGATAAGCTTCTCACGCAGCTGAACGAAATGAAACAGCAATTTTTATGCTACTCGCTGCATCAAGCTAAAGAAATTAAATGAAAAAAGCTACTAGAGATTACACACGATTGAGTTTGTGACTGTTGTTTGGGCGGTGGTGGCTCAATGGTTAAGGCACTGGATTACTGATCCAGAGGTAGATTCAAGCCCCAATACCACCAAGATGCCACTGTTGGGCCCTTGAGAAAGGCCCTTAATCCTCAATTGCTCAGTTGTACAAAAAAAAAAAAGATAAACATAAGGTCACTCTGGATCAGGGTGCCTGCTAAATACCGTAAATGTTGTGAGTGTGCCAATGTGGAACAGACAGGTGGGTATGGCTGGGGCTCCCTCCAAAAAAATCAGGAAGTGTGACCACACCCAAATGTAGACATTTATCCCTGGTTAACTGACCCACCCTGTGAGCATGACATGGAGACATGGCTGAGTCTGCAGACCTGTCTTTCTCTCTGGGGATTCACATTCCGCACCCTTCCCTCTTCCGCTTCAATTAGTAACGGCCTAAACTAACTCATCCATTACACACACACACACACACACACACACACACACCACCCCAAATTAATTCACATCAATTAAATTCTTGTTTTCACAAGAAGTGAAAAAGTCCAGCATGAAACTGCTCCACGACTCTCCTCCTTACTACACGCTCACCTCTCATAAAGGGGGAAAAGAAAAGACTTAAATATCCAGATTGTGCGACTCCAACAACTTAATGAAATTTTGTTGACAGCACAATGATAAAGGGAATTATTCCAACTTGCGTTCCAAGTAAACATACACCAAGCAAGTTCACTAACCCTTCAGTCATTCTTACAGCTATCTACTAATGATTTTTTTATATAGTCAATGAGGTTTCACTAAAACACCACTGCCAGCTTTAAAAATCTCACAGGGACAATAAGAATTCAAATTCCGCCTTCATTACTTTTAGTTGAAAATCATTTTTAAAAAATGCATTTTGCTATTTTAAGGCTCAGTAATTAATTTTAATATCAAATTAGCTCCTTTAAATCTACTTGATCAAATTTTAATTACTTATATATATATATATATAT
>JAQMYF010000024.1:19715024-19730538 GCA_030014195.1 Neosilurus mollespiculum
ATTACTTCTTACAGCTTAAAATTTCTCATAAGAAGCAAGACAGTAAAATATTACATAATTCAATTATCAAGTATTTACAAAAAGTTCCATCTTGACCACTTTTCTTAGTATAATGCTTATGGCGCGTTCCACATAATAGAAGTGGTTGTAATGTTTTGGGACTGGTAATATGGCGGCTGTCCTGGGTTGCCTGGCTTCATTTCTGAGCAGGCTGACAGGCCGAGTGCTTAATCCAGTTATTTTTAGATCAGTGTTTCCAACCTAGTCTTCTTCATATTAATGTCTTGATTCTACTTTATTGAACACTACTGCACTGTGGTACACTACAGGAATGACTTATACACAGGAACATGTATAATCCCATAACCCCTTCCCTACCACCCACCAAGTGTGTATAAGAATGCGTGCCATCAGCTGCTCGTTATATACTTATCATTAAGTACTTATATTTACCTTCATTTGCTTTTTATGTGACTAAATAAGAATAATCCATTACTCAAAATTTGGGTTCATCTCAGGGGCAGCCATGGCCTAATGGTTAGAGAAGCAGCTTTAGGATTGAAAGGTTGCTGGTTCGATTCCTGAACCAGCAGGAAAAATTTGTGGCGGCGGGGGAGTGAGCTGCACCTTCCCTTCCACCACAAGGCACCTAACCCCGACTGCTCTCCGGGCACTGCAGTGTGTGGCAGCCCACTGCTCCGAGTGTGTGTGCTCACTGTTTAAGTGTGTCTTCACTTTGAATGGGTTGAATGCAGAAGTCAAAGTTTCCCTTGTGGAATTAATACGGTATAATTTTTATTTATTTGTTTGTTTATTTATTTATTTTAAATAATTAATAAATAATTTTATTCCACCAAAACACTGAGTTCACATTTCCTTCTGTATTCATGATGTCACATAAGGTGCATCTGTTCTAGGCTACTGTAGCAGTGCGACATGGCTATGTGGAAGATGACCCACATCGTGGAGATATAAAGTAAGTATATTACAAAAATTTGTAGTGACATAAAAATGATATACTTGAGGTTTAGTGGATAGTACAGAATAGCCTCTGAGAAAGAATGTGGAGGAGACAACTCAGCAATATCCACCAAGCATAAGTGTGGTATATACTACACAAGAACGGAATAAAGGCAAACTGAAATGAGACTTTTATGGTTTTATATTTTTAATGGATTCAAGCAGTATCCCGAGTATAAAGGGTGGATAATGCCTGATATCCTGTTTCAGTGAACCAATCAGATAGCGCCATAGTCGGATTATACACCACCAAAAACATACTTAGGTATACGAAATTCCATTTATGCTAATAGATTCCTCTAAGTCCTTTATGGAGAAATTTCCCTTTTCTCAGTGTCATGACAAAGCTGTTTGTTTTGGTCTTGTTAGCTGGTGATGGAGTGACTGTCATCACATTCACTGAAAGTAGAAATAGTCTTAAATAATTTAAGAAATGTGCTGTTTATGAATGAATGAATGATAAAGGGAAGTTGTGGGAAAACCCCAGGACTACCCTGGCATGGATTAGTTTCTTATAACAGTACATCGCTTCATGTTTCACTCCGTACAGAAAATACAACAGCAACAACAAACTGGAAGCCATAACAAATGAAATTATCTTTATGAGACATTCCCAACTCGCTTACAAAAACATGTTTGTAAACTTGTGCTCAAAGAGACAAATTACATGTAAATGCTTGTGAGGGTGAAGAAATAGAATCGCTTAATGTTACTTCTCATGGAATAAATAACAAGAGAGACTATTTTACGGTTTTGAATGTTCTCTAAGAGGCGAATTAAATAAATCAAAAATGCAATAGTTTCACTTAACCCCTCAGACCTCTCTCTCTCTCTCTCTCTCTCTCTCTCGATCAGTGTTAAGTTTTTTATTGGCAAATACAAGATTACATTACCACCAAAGCAAATATGATGAGGAAACTGAAGGTTAACAACAAGTTAATAATATAACAAGGTTACCATGATGCTCTGTCTCTCTCTCTCTAATTTGCTCTTCCTTTGTTGGCTGCTGTGTCTCAAAGAACTGGATTAAAGTTTGCTTTAACCTCAGCAGCTCTAAGTCGTCCAGACAGAGCCCCCAATCTCAAATCACTGGACTCCATCCAGCAGAGAGAACTCTTCTTTCCTACTTGTATTCATCCTGTGCCTCTCGCTGCAGCTCTCTCTGCATAGAGCCGTACTTTATCACACAGCATGATCGCTGGTAATTTCAGTGTACAGATGCAATCGCTCACTCTCGCTCAGCCATCCCTCCTTCCCTCTGGAGCAAACGACAATAAGCTTCAGCACAATAGACAAACAAGCGCCTGCAGACTGAAACCCGGCCTCGGCTCAGCTCCCCTCCCAAACCTGATTCTGAGGAGTGAACGTTCCCAGACTTTGATAGCGGTACACTGGAATAAAATGTTATAATGCATCTTCCAGGTATCATCAGTACCTTGTATAGCACGTGTTCATTAACCACTGTTTATATACGTAATGTTACAAAAAACAGAAAAACCTCCTGATGATTACGATTGCTGACACCAGAGATCCTTCCCATACACACAACCTACACAAACTTTCAACAGATCAAATGATTAATACAAATCTGTCGGTCCGTATTTCTGCATTAGATTTTACTAGTATGCAGTAATTATGGTATGTATCTTGAACATACAAGGCTCTTTAACATATCTGGTTCTATAATGATTACATGAAAAAGATATTATAAATTAAAAATTTAAGTTAAAATATATGCAGTGTGAATATATTTATTTCCAAGCCAGAAGCACAAGCTGAGGATCTATAGAAAAATTTGTCAATATCTTCTGACCAATCAGATTTGAGAATTCTGTCCTGCTGAAAATGAAATCATAGGTTTACAGGTTACAGTGGGGATTTTTTTTTTCCTTTGGCGCTACCATGACAGTCCCTTGTAATAAGTGTTAGGATTGGGGTTTGGGTTGAAGGAACACTAATATGAGGAAATAGAAATTTGCTATATTTTTGTGGCTTCCGTGACATGAACCTTTATTAAAACTGATCAGTGGTTAAATAAATACGTATCCGTGGATCGTGATCCAGATCTGCTCCAAAATGCTATGGATTCTAGCCAGGCCCATACCCCATAACCCTGCATCAAGTTTGGTGAAAATTGGTTTAGTCGTTTTTGTGTAATTCTGCTAACAGACAGACAGACAGACAAACAAGCAGAAGTTGATGACATGGGGAAATAATGTAGGGTCAGTGTTCTAACAAGGCTTGTATTGGTGTATCATTTAAAATGGAAAACAGTTTAAAAGCAGTGATGTCACTGCTTGATGCAATGCAACTTCTACTTAGGACATGAAGCCTGAATTATTTACACATTAGACAAGGGATTCAGCACTCGTTAAAATCCTGTATATTCAGCAAAGTGTTTATATTCTACTCATGCTCGAGGGTGTGTGTATAAGCATTTACACACAAGACAGACAGACTTGGGGAAATCTTTATTAAAAGGACTTCAAAATCCTACAATTTGCATGGATTACTGCACTTTTATAACATATGGAACATACTGTTGATTATTGGCTAGGAGTTTTTTCTAAATGACATTTTCAGAATTACTTCCGCACACCATTACTGACAGAATGATAAATGAGGCCTACAACCTGCACACTCCTCCACATTTAAAATAGAACCTTACGCAACGTCAGTGAAGCTTTCTGTCAATCTGGTTGAAACCAACCAAGGGTGTGCATAACTCTGTACACGCATCACCACCACGGAGGATCGTAATGACGTACAACGGATCACAACTACTGCTGAAAGACAAACTCGTGAATGCTGTGTGCCAGGTGTGAAGAAAAAGGGACCAGAGTTACCGCGAGTTCCAAGAACTGACGTAGGGACTTTTTGGATAGACCTTTCTTGCTACTGTAGCTTTTCCAGCTCGGTGGTAAATTCGTTCAATCCACTCTCCACAAGCATAAAGGGGACAGCACACCCTTCCCAGAATTCAGCTCATTGTTTTTCTTTACATACCGGCCACTAAAGGGATCTATCAGTATAATTTAAATCAGTATACACTACACAATCTGATTGGTCCACTATCTCTGGATTAAAAATCATTATTTTGAGTGGAAATGGAGGTAAAACACTCAAGATTTGCAATCACTGATGCTGAAAACCTAGAAATATAACAAAATGCCATCCCAAAAAAGACAAACAAAGCTGCACTGTTCACTGTACACTGGTCTTCAAAAGGTTAAAAAAAACAAAAAAAAAAAACACTTTATTCAAACTGTGAATTGAATTAAATTGATACCAGGGTCAACAAACTGTAATACAAGTGTTTAACAAAGTACATTCCTGTACGGCTCACACTGTTACAGTAAACATGCTATTTACCTCATGGTCCACTGTGAAGATAAAAAAGTAAATAAATAAATGAAGTTTTTATTAAACAGTGTGCTTTTTGCTGATGTTCCCGTGTAGTACATACTAAAACATTTCTGCACCTCAGGTTGCATGGATGCCAGTAAATTGAATAGCTTTTGAATTCACTATTTGTTGACATCCACCTCACCTTTGGGGTATCATTGTTTTAGTATATACTACATGGGAACATGAGCAAAAAAACAAAAAAAAAGCACTACATTAAATTTTATTAAAATACATTTTTACATCTGTATCCGCTATCGACTACTAAGATATCAGCTCATATACCATTAGTAACTATATCATTACAGGAAAAAAAAAAAAAGCTGTCCCATCTCATACTAAGATAGTTGCTAACACTAACCAGACTGCTGTTCTTTTCATTCTAGATTTATGCCAAGCAAAGCAGGAACGAAAGTATTTGATAGAGAGAATATTTTTTCCCTAATACTATTGTTGTTCGTTACAAGACGGCAATCTCTTAGGCTCTCCATGGAAGAACCTCATCACATCAGGATGTGCACACTGGGCCCTCTAGTGTTGAAACCACTGCAATTGCCGTAAATGCATAATTACGAGTTCTGAGATCATGCATTTCTGCATGGGGACACACCGTTACCGCCCTAATCAGGAGTCACGTCCCTGTGATAGGGTTTTACTCTGGGTTCTCTGGTTTCCTCACAAAAACAACCATTTACAGTTGCAGTAAAATGGATTTAATTTCCTTGATTTCATAGGAATGCAATTTCAGTGTTCAGTGATCAGGAGAGCACATCATCAGCGTGCTGGAAAAGCTAAAGAGGAAGATTAGCAATCAGGAAGGGAATCATAACCTGAATGAAGGGGGAAACCCTAACATCCTTCCAGTTTTCGGTTAAACAGCAGCACATTCCACATTAATTCTCATGCTCTGAAAGATGATTCAGGTTTTTCTACATTCTTGAGGCCCATGGATGGATAGCTTCGTACACAAACCCTCATCAGGTTGCGCAGCCTACAGCCTGCAGTGTCTTGAACGTTAATGTAAATCAACCCCACACACATTTACCTCATCATCAGTTCACATACTGTCTTTCTTTCAGTCATTCACTTGTTTTGAAATAGAAAAGATGACTTTAAAACCATAAATATTACAGACTGATCCTGCATGCCTACTGTTCTGGATTTTCACAGGTACTGCTTTTTAAAAATAGCATGAGGGTGACGGTACAGGGGGTAGGAACATGGGAGCAGAAAAAACTGCTCTCTCACACAAACACACACGACCATTCAAAGCTTAGGGTCACTTAGAAATGCCCTTAAAAGAAAAGCAGTCCAGACACTGTTACTGTAGTGAATTTTTACTGGAAGACTTACATTGGTGTACAGAGGCCCATTTTCAGCCATTATTAGATGCAAGTTTGTGTGTTCATGGAAAATGTGAAATTTTCTGGGTGTCCCCAAACTTTTGAACAGTAGGATATATATGGGAGTCAAAAAAAGGTCTCAGAACACAGAACAGAACTAAAGGACATTAGTGGTTAAACAGCTCCAACATATGGCTGAATATCTAACTGCAGCAGTTTCGGAACAACTCCTGAGTCAGGAAATGCGCCTGCATTGCAAGTGAGCGATTGAGCAAGCAAGTGAGAGGGGTGGGGGGGCACCCAGCTGAGCTCTGGCTCCAAGCCCAGTTAGGCCTCCTGCCCTGGCTAGAGTCACACACACACACTTTTACTACCTAGGCTTTCTGCCATCCCGGCCGGACCCCCAGCTAACAACCCCCAAACATACACACACATACACACACACACACTTTTACTACCTAGGCTTTCTGCCATCCGGGCCAGACCCCCAGCTAACAACCCCCAAACACACACACACACACACACACACACACGTCTTTCTACTACCTAGGTTTTCTGCCATCCGGGCCGGACCCCCAGCTAACACCCCCCCACACACACTCACAGAGTCCACTTCCTGGCTGACCTAAAACAACCCCGATCATGTCTGTCTCTCCACCACCCGCTGACTGTGCCCTGTGTGTGATGAGAAGGAGTGTGTGTGTGCGGTGCCAGACAGGAAGTGTTGGAGGATGTCGGCAGGTGAGACGGAGGGAAAAGGGATAAAGGTTTGAGGAGACGACAGCCATCAGGGGAGACAGCTTCCATGGTTTGTCAGCCTGAGTAAACACACACACACCTTTCTCATACAAGCGCTTTCTGGTCCAACAAAGAGTCACACACACTATCCAGCCCACTTACCCCAAAACACACACACACACCAAAGGAAGTCTGAAAGATCCGGGGAAGATCAGGCTTGTGATTTAAACAGGGTTCACTGTTAGAATACTGTTCAATAATTAACCTGAAGATTTCACAAGTTTCTGCCTTCGTGTACGTTCAAAAATCAGTGACACCACAGTTACATGAAGCAGTAAAAACATGAAACTAATTAATTTCAATACCTTTACGATTTATTTATAAAATGTGAAGAGATGTTTGCACAAAAATTAAAGATAGCACCAATCCGAAACCAGAACAAAATGATGGACCAGACAATCAAAACTAAACAGTACTGATGGTACGTAATTTATACTTCATTATAGCAGAGGTCTGGAACACCATACTTGTCAAAATGTCTTACGGTCATGAGGTGGATTTTGTTGTCGTGTCCATGCTCACAGGCAACCAAATAAATGAAGATAATGGTGGGAAAAATATATCACGTGTGCGCCGCCACCATCAGCACTGACTGCACGTGCACTTTGCATCATACACAAATACAAATGAAAACAATTTGCTTTGTAATAAGCAGACATGGATACACTTCTTATACTTTTTTAAATTACAATTTTGACATTGATTTCTTAATTTTTTTAATTCATGAGTGCAGGGCAGAGATGGGACTGAATCTGGATGTTTTAACCAAAATTATGCTGAGCAATTTTTATAACTACATTTAAATTCCCTGTTATAGACTGACTTATGTCTTGAGAGCTTCGAGCTTTGAAAATTCCTGGGTTTTTGCAACCCCATTAATGTGCCACCTATTTACTAAAAAATAAAAATATTGCCACTCCTTCTTAGGTGAATGTGTAACCACCAGAGGGAGACAACTTAATGCACATGTTCTCAACAAATGCTCGAATCCCTCTTTCCTCCTACAGAAACATCATGCAGTTTAAAAAAAAATAAATACAACTAAACGTTCTGCCACTTTGTCACTCACTAGTGTCAACACACCTCTATACTCACTCAGTACTCAAACTAACACTTGGCTCTGTCAAAGCTGAAAGACAGTCCTCAGTGCAGACCAAAAATCCAGTTGAACCGCCAACTCCTCCTATAAAACCCGTGTAGGAGGAGCTACCTCGGGCCCCACTCCACCACTTGGACTATTGGTTTTGCAGCATTGACTTTTTTTTTTTTTTTTTTTTTTAAAGATGCCTCCTTGTGACCACCCTGTGAACATGTCCGATGGGGGTGTGAGTAAGACCTGCGGTAGCACTCGGGGAGTGATCGTGATCATGTGTTTAGTTTTGTGTCGTGTTGCACTCTTTGGTACGGTCATGAGTTTAGTATAAACCAGGATAAAATGTAAACTGTTCCTGCTCTGACTTGCTCCAATACACGCTGCATAATTGTAGTTCATGCCCTCTGTAATGCATACCTTGGTGTAGCGGGGCGAGGGGAGGGAGGTGTTCTGGGATGTAGTCCCTCTTGTCTCCACGCAGGGCGTTGCGGGCGTCTGTGTCGAAGCTGGAGGTGGGAAACTGCAGCACGCTGCTCTTGCTGATGGGGAACTGGGGGATGGAGTGGAAGAACCCCACCGGCTCCAGGTTGTTGATGTAATCTTCGAGCTCCGGAACATTCACCCCCATCAAGCTAAAGGCCTGCTCAAGGTCACTCAGCCCAGGGTCTGTCCGTCCATCTGTAATGGGGGAAAAAACATATGAAGAAAATGTGGATGCCTTAAGAGCCTACAGTGATAAAACAAAAATTAGATTAATGACGTGAGCAAGGACACTACATATACACACATACATGCATACACACACACACAGTTAAAGTCCAAATTACTCATCCACGTTTGTTAAATATCGTTTCAGCTTGCAAATCAAAAAAGTTTTAAGTTTTTGAACCCGACATGAAGCGGATGGAAATGGATTGTAACAAAGACTTTTTGAAATCTTGTTAGGCTTAACGGTTTTCAGAGGTGAAGCTCCTGCAAACTCCTAGCAAATTTGTTGTACAAACCTTATTCCTGTCTACTATCCTTTGTAAACCAAATTTAAAGGGTACCTGGGGTGAATTAGTGTTATTAGCTATTTAAAACTATCACGTATAACGTCAGCGGTTACTTCTGGCAGGATCAGTCCATGCCCGTTTTCAAAGTGCGTGCAAGTGTTATGACTAGGCATGCACAGAAACATGTTGCCTTTCTGACTGGCTGTTCCAGCCTAATAGTGACGCCAACTCGCTGCATAGGCTGGGCTACGTCACAGACCCGCAGAAGTCGTGGAAAACATTCCTTTTTGTTCCTAAACCTACTGATGACAGGAAAGCCGAGTTGGAAAAACGTTAGCTGCATAAACCATTTTGGATTTAGTGTCAAACACATCTCTGGCAGCATTCTCATCATCAGAGACACTGAAATGTAAGTTTCACTGTCTGTACAAGAGATGTCAACCCCGCCGAACACATTGATGTCACTTGCTGGGAAAACGACTGCTAACTCCCATAGTTCAGCCTTCACTAGTAATCCATGGGATAATGACCAGTTTTGTGCTTTTTATGGTTATTTATGTAAAAATAAGTGTCATCGATTAAACGTGTTACATATACCGGTATGCTTTAAATTTCTATAAATGATTATGTCTTCTTTGATAACTCCACTGGCATTATTTCGGCTATTTTCTTCAAACCCTGACACTGCTCCTTTAATACTTCAAATCAGTTTTATTTGTATAGGGATTTTTACTATAGACATTGCAGCAGAAGCAGCATATTTACATATCAAAACAAATTTGGTAAAGGATTTCAACATTTCTCTACAAACATTGCATATCCCAAATGAGCAAGCCCACAGTAACAGTGGCAAGGAAAACTCCCTCAGTCGGCAAAAGGAAGAAACCTTGAGAGGAAACAGAGTTAAAGGGGGAAACCCATCCTGGCAATGATAGAAAGATGTCACAACACAGTGCACTTGCTGTATATGCAGCTACCCATCTGTAGACCAGACAGGTGGTGGTAATGCTATGGCTAATCAGTGTACAGTAAACAAACTTCATGCTGTGCTGGCACAGGGGCAGAAATACCAGTTAACACAAGTCAAATGAATCAGCATTTAAATTGGCGGATAACAAAACCCGACCATACACTCCTTTGATCTTTGATCACTTGACGAAAAATATATATAATAATAACAACAACAGCTACCCTAAAGTAAGGTTTTAATACTGAATTAATAGAAAATGAAATATATCCACATTCCCTACACATTAATGCTGTGAAAAGATTTCCTCCTGAACCAACATCCATCTTTATATTTGAAAACTTACATTTCAAACATATAAATTAATAATGGATATAAAAAAAAAATTGCCATACAAAAGAATCGCAGTACAGAACTGAATAAAAAAAAAATGAATTGCATCACTTGTAAGTTTGAAGCAATTCAACTCTGTACATGCCTACACTGTCTTTGGTCAATATATTACCACAAATCGTGTCCCGTGATTATGGATTCTTCTGTTTAAAAAGAAGTTACCATCTGACAGCTGTTCAGTGCGAGATGAGATGAATTCTGAGGCTTCTCATCTGGTTTAACTTAGGCATAACTGCCATGAAGCAAGATAAGCGCAAACAGAAAACACAGACCATCTCTGAACTCTGGGTGCCGGTGTGAAGGCCTTGGCAGGTCAGGGTGAATAGTTAAACACACTTCGTAGTATAACCCCTGGGGATAGGTTGTGAGTTTGATCACGTGTTTGAACAGAAAATCAGTAAACATTCATGTGGAGCCATGATTCTTCTCTAGAACTCATCACTGCTGTGTGGGAAAGGAATGAAGAGTCAGTGATACCAAAACAGCAACTTACTGGAAAGCTAACGGGACAGGATTCACCTATAGAGGCAGATTTACAGAATGTGTTGTGAAACCAGAGCGTGAATAATGAAAATAAAGCTCTGTATATGATGCTTATGTAGAGGTTCAACAGTAAACATGACAGCTTCTACCTGGAAAAGGATGCTAATAAGATATTATTATTATTAACAACACTAAAGCATCCAAATCAACAAGACAGGACTTTGCTATGTCCAGACTATTTCCCCTCAAACTATCCACAAGAACACTGACCCATAACTTTCTCATCTAAAACTTAAGAGTTGACGGTTAGCCTTTAGCTAACTAGCCATGCTAAATTGTGCTAGCTGAATTTGTTTGCCAGACAGGGCACTCTCTAAAATATGTAAACATTTACCCAGGACATGGGCTTAGGTGTGTTTGTTAGTGCATGGACTCTGGAAGCAGTATAAACAGAGACTCACAGAGCTCGGAGTAGCGGTGGCAGCCTCTGGCTAGCTGCTGCAGGTAGCGCTCCAACACGTCGGAAAGCAGCTCGCAGGCAGAGAGCTGCACCGCGTCCCAGCCCAGCGCCTGGCACAGCTGCGCCACCGCCACCCGCAACAGCGAGCGCGCGTAGCTCTCACACATCTCCCCGCCGGCCACAAACCTTCCAAATCCACGAAACCGCACTATTTGGCTTCGTTTCTGTCACATTTACACGAATAACAACGGCGGCGCTTCTTCGATAGCAGGCGCCATCTTTAGTTCCAGGAGTGCCGAGCACAGAACAATCGATCGCGCGTGCGCACAACAGCTACATCTGATCGATGATGTTTACGTTGTTTATGCATCCTTAATGTGAGGTATCCCCCGTTTTACACACCAACTGCAATTAGACAATTCGTCTGTGACACGTGGCAGTCTTACGTGTTTACAATTCTTGTTCACGCTTAGGTTTAACAAAAGGACGTCATAAGTGCAGCAGAAGACATAAGTCCAGTTCCCTAAATGAAGATCACAGAGCAGTCGATGAGGATTTAGGAACGCAGCTTCGTCCAGCACGAATGATTTTCCATATGTAGCTGTACCTTGTCCTGGATTTCATATAATTATGGTATTTCCTTAAAACAGTTACATCCAGAAAGCTCATCTTACGATGTTCTCTCAGTTTGGGTAATACTAATGGTGACACTTCTCCGTAGGCGCCATTTTTAGACCCTGACTGCAGAGCGCTGATAACTCGATGGAGTACCGGAAGTAAAGCGAGTCGCTTTTGTTTATGTTGTGGACATCTTTAATTCGGACACAGAGCCGCTGACCGTCATCTTAATTTTGCTGGACGATGATGTGTGGAAGCGCCAAGTTACAAAAATCTGTGTGAAATGTTTCGTATTGTTCTTACACCCACCTAAACATTAGGACTGCGCATGCGCAGGTTCTTCATCCAAGCAAGCAAGCCATCGTACTTTAGTGGTTTTTCTGCTCTAAGACACTGAGTTCAATTTATGAAGACCTGCTAATTAACCAATGAGTTAAATCAGGTGTACTAGCATAAGAGCCAAGGCCTGGAATCTAAAAAAGCATCATGTGTTACTTTCTCTGGCTTATCTATCAAACCGTGTCATTTGATTTTGTAATTGAAACTAATGATGCATTGACAAATTTAAAACCGACTTGAACAGTCTCACTTTTTCACATGAAGCGATGGATAAAATGAACCTGTATCAAGGACCTCACCCTGCAAGTATCCAGTAGCAAATATTTAAATAATGAATGTTATCTGGGCCAAACTAAACTTTTCCCTTGTGTAGTGATATCAGACAGGCGAATCGGCGACCCCAGACGTCCCCCAGACTTATTAAACTGCAGTCATGCAACACCACTGAATGTGATCCTGGGACACCGGACTCTAAATGTTTATTGACGGAGAGAAGGGTTCACATTGCAATGGGATAATGAGGAGGCCAAAGTTGTCTTGATCTCCAATCTATAAAAAGAAAATGCAAGCCTTGTAAAGTCAACTGTGTTCGTCAGTAATCAGTTCAGGGTAATTTTATACAGCTTAAATAAACCAGTGGGAGTTCACTGACGGGATTAATCCAGCGTGATATTTTAAGTCTAGTTCTTATTTCAGTATTGTTGACCTTCAGACACTTACGGGCAAAACCCAGATACACTAATGACAAAAGTGGAGAATGTGTTTTGAAACTAAAATGGTGGGGACCTGCAATCAAACATGATGGTAGCTGTGACAAAAAATATATATATAAAAAAATTCCTTATTTAAAACTTTAATTTCTGATCAAATGTGCTGAATAAAAAGAACACATACAATACAGATGGACGTGCCAATGTAAGAGGTTTATTTACTGATATTTTACAAATAGAGGGACATATGTTATTTAACTTGATACCAGATGACTGAACAACAAACATTTTGCCAGAAGCCTGCACGGTTCCTCTTTATCTGTGGAAGAAAGAATAAGAAAAAAAATAGTTAACACACAGGAGCATGACCCAACAGTGCACAGCACTCAGGGTCATCTCAGTGGAATTATATACAGTGAGAGGAGCAGGCTCAAAGATAATTGTTTAAAAATACAGAAGTGCATTGAACATACACCGATCAGGTGAAGCCTAAAATGAGCAAGCGCAAGATTGAAACTGACCGGGCCACTTTATGATGGTTAAAACCCTGAGTTCATTCATCTCCAAAAACAGCAGTTCTGGTGGGGTATTTCTGGAATACAGTGAAAAGCACCTACCAAAAAGTGGTCTGAAGAATGACACGGATACCCAAGACTCTTCGATGTGCATGGGGAATGAAGGCTAGTATGCCTGGTCTGATTTCACAAAAGTGGCACTGCACAAATTGCTGAAACTGTTAATTCTTGCTACAGTGCATTGCATCTGGCTGCCTAGTTGCAGACCAGTCAGAAGGTGTTAATGCTATGGCTGATCGGTGTATGTACAGAACCATCAGGGGCCCAGGGATGTACATCAATACTATGCGTAGACTATTTTTGCTGTTAATCAGTGAGTGTCCACATCATTAAATAAGATGCTCAATCTGTGAATAATTTCTCATAACTGTGTTTAAGCCATTAGATTTAGTTACAATATGGCTACCAGTTAAAGACATTGTCTTACTTTTTTTTTTTTTTTAACCATTACAGTTAAGAAAACTTTGAGCCTGCACCCAGTTTAAAAAACAAAAAACAACAACAAAAAAACAACTTCCCAAGAACTTAAAAAGCGGAACGTGTAAAAACTGGGCTATGTTTCAATAGCTCAAGCCTTCCTTATTTAATTATTTGGTAATTGTTTTGTCCATCATGCCTCAGAAAAGATGCAGATTATGATGAAAACAACAGCAAAACGACAACAAAAAAAAACCCATAGCAATCTGATTAGCTCTTGGTTTTAGTGGGCAATACAAACCTGAACATTGCAGCAAATCAGGATTTTGGAGCAAGAGACAGGAAGTTATTTACCTTCACATCTTACTGAAGTGTGTGGTGCAGGAAACAAGATCTTGCATATTTGCTGAACTATAAAATGTCTGAAGTTCGTGGTCTGATATGCCATACTCTTTTTTTTGTGTGAAAGCAGGCACAGGCGCTTAGCCACATTTTGTGACAAAACTTACCAGTTTATTTAGCAAAGCTAGAAGAATGACTTGAAAAAATAAGGGTCGAATAGCGGCTCTTGGGCAGTTTGAAGATCTCAACCAACAGCTAGTGCGGTATCGCAAAGATATCACTTCAAACCATAACTTAAATAGAATAAACATCAATACTACAGAAATCACACTATTCAAACACACCCACAGTGCTACAATTTATTTCTGGTCTACTCCAGTTTACCTCCATCATGCCTCAATTCCTGAGAGAGTGGAATTTCAACAAGGTGTAAGATGAAACACAATGAGGTGAGGGAGAACAAATGAAAATCAAAGTGGTTAGTACACAAGATGAACAACATGCACTGGTTAACATGACAAAAAATTGATTAAACGAACTCAAAGACAAAACAAAATATTAATTACACAGATAGAAAATGGATTTAGGTGAAAAGGACAGTGTCTTAACTCAAGGACAAGTGACATTACTGGCCTCCTCATTCTGCAAGAATTATAAATTTGAGGTTAAAATGTTATTTTTTTATTACATATTCTAAATAAAAATATATTCATACAGTGGCCAGAAAAAAAAATTAACCTTAATAATCTCCTAATCAAGTCATTATTAAACATATCCAATAAAAATAAGTGAACAGGTCGAGCACTTTTGGCAACACTAATCTCAGTTGAACACTTCCAGCAGCTGTGCATCAGACCTGCTGTTCAGGAATCTGTGTACCATTCATCCCTACAGAGCTGTTTCAGCTCAGCCATAATCTCATAGTATATCTGGTGGGAATGGGTCTCTGAATGGTGTTAAGGCCTGGGCTCTTATTGGATCACTTCACAATGCAGGTCTTGTCTGTATTTAAACCGTTTAGTCCTAGATTTACATTGATATTTAGGGTGAATGTTCTGCAGCATCACTGAGCTTCAGATGGCAACAGCAATCCTGATCCCATCCTGAAGGATGCCTTGAGAAAATTGAGATTCATCACCTTTCATGGAAGGTACTGTGCTGCACCATTTTTTGTTCCACAGGAAATTTGTGTGTTTGTCTGTCCGCAGTCCAAGTGTGTGCGCTCAGTCCTAGTAAATTATTCAGTTTAGCAAGCCATGAGTTAGCTTAATCATATGTTTCATACCAGGCCGTTCGGGCCCTGAACCAGAACACTAATACCTGGACACTGTAAACTCTCCTCTACACATATACATCCACCTCAGATGTTTGCTGCACACAGACACTTTACCACTTTGACACTTGTCACTTTTGCACACAAACACTTTACAGTCTTTCCACTGCAATAAATTATAAATACTTTTATATATATCTATATTCTCTCATACATATATCTTAATTTATTCAATATATTTTTTCTTATTGTCCTTTTCTTAACTGACCTAAATCCTTTAAAA
>JAQMYF010000024.1:19740453-19753265 GCA_030014195.1 Neosilurus mollespiculum
GACCAGATGGCATCACGGGTCGAGTCCTGAAGACCTGTGCCGACCAGCTTGCTCCAGTGTTCACTGAGATCTTCAACTTCTCCCTGGAACAGTCTATTGATTACTGAGAGTTTCACTAACACATTGATACCACAGCTCAGATCAGCATTTCAAGTAGGATGTGAAGAACATGACAACTTCTGTTATGTGGGAATAGACTTTGTGACCACTGGCAGTAAAGTGCAGATACATCAGGAAAAGTATATCCAGTATTTGCAAACAATACACAGATCCCTCAAGAGCTGTGGAGCAAAATTCACAACTCACTGAGCAAGAGAGGACTCAGCAAAGGTTTGGTGTTCAGTCAGTGTGAATGTGTTGATGTTTGTAAACCTGCCATGAGACTTTTAGCCTCATTAATAGTATTTCTCTGTTTCTTCTCCACAGCGAGTTCAAGAGTGACTTTTTGGAGCTGCTGAGAAGACGTTTTGGTTTGTTTCAAGTTCTTTACCAACATACTAGCATGTAGAAATGTTCTTATTTAATCTTATTGACGTTTCACAGCATTTGTTCCTCACCTCATTCCCATATCTGTGTATATTTTTGCTCTTAAAGGAACAAAACGAGTTCACAACAACATCATCTACAACGAGTACATCAGCAATCGTGAACACGTTCATATGAACTCTACTCAGTGGGAGACTCTCACAGATTTCACCAAATGGTTGGGGAGAGAAGGTAAACACTGAACCAAGCTCTAAAATACCCTCATTGTACTATGATAGTGATAAAAGACAAGGACATACCAGTGATGTCTTGTTTCCTTTGTGCATTTCCTTGTGTAGGTTTGTGTAAAGTGGATGAGACACCCAAGGGCTGGTACATTCAGTACATCGACCGTGACCCAGAAACCATCCGCAGACAGGAAGAGCTGGAGAAGAAGAAGAAGCAGGATCTGGATGATGAAGAACGCAGCGCCAAGTTTATTGAAGAACAAGTGCGACGAGGCAGAGAGGGCAAGGAGCCAGAGGTGTGTGTGTCTGTGTTTGTCTCTGTGTGTAGTTTTTGTCTGTGTATGAGAGAGAGATGCTCTAAGATATTGTTGTTACTGTTTTTAGTTTGAACCCGCATTGGCATGTTTTATGTGCAGGAGGAGCCCATGTTTACTGAACTGAAGAGGGAGAATGAGGAAGAGAAAGTTGCCTTTAACTTGGCTGCCAGCTCCTCTTCTGTAGGCCCAGCTAAAGCAAGGTTGATTTAAGTCACGTAAACATTATTCCACTTTTATACATGTTTTCGCCAGATTAAATTGTTTATTAATTGAAATTCATCGAATCAGTTTAATTGTTCAATTACTTTCTTCCTCTTTCTGCTCAACAGCACTTCTCTAGCTTCAAATGCCCTTCAAATGGCAGCGTCTGCTAGAAGAAAGGACACGTCTCACACTGCTGATTCCAAGGAGAAGAGAAAGAAATCGGCACTTGATGAGATCATAGAGGTAGCTCTTCTTTTGCCAGTTAGGGTTAGATCACACTAGAGGTGCGATAGAAAAGCCACTGATGCGAATGGCAATTCGTGACTTTAGCTTTTCATTCTCAAACATGTTTGAAATTTTTGCGAATGTCACAAAACTAGGCTCTGGTTCTTGTCAAACAGTCCGCACATGTTGTGAGAAGGTCGCAAAGTTGTTGTTTTGCTCACCAGTTTTTCGTTTGCAAGGAAAAGCGAAGTTGGATTCTTCCATGCAGAAAGTTTGAGACTTGCTGGCATCCGCTATATTTAGTATAATTTGTCATCATTCGTATTTTGTTCGCATTTTGTTCATGCCAATAATGTGTGAAAAAAAACGAGTGACCACCAGAAAGCAAATAAATCCAAATGTCCACAAACCAATCACCAATTACTCACAAATTTGTTGTGCGTCCTTCTCACGAATTTCGACTATATACAGTGCTTTGCAAAAGGGACTGGGAAACTGATCCGAGTCAAGGGAGAGATGGATGGTGCTAAATAAAGGGAAATTCTTGAGCAAAACCTGTTTTAGTCTTCCAGCAAGACAATGACCCGAAGCATACTGCTAAAGCAACACTCGAGTGGTTTAGGGGGGAAAATTAAATGTGTTGGAATGGCCTAGTCAAAGCCCAGACCTCAATTCAATTAAGAATCTGTGGTCAGACTTGAAGATTGCTGTTTACAAGCAGAAACAATTCAACATGAAGCACCTGGAGCAGTTTTGCCTTGAGGAATGGGCAAAAATCCCAGTTGCAAGCTCACAGAGACTTATCCAAAGTAACTGATAAGTGACTTGCAGCTGTAATTGCTGCAAAAGATAAGCTAAAAAGTACTGACTTTATAAACTTGGGGTGAATAGTTATGCACGCTGAAGTTTTCTGTTATTTTGTCCTATTTGTTGTTTGCTTCAAAATAAAAAAAAAATTCACATCTTCAAAGTTGTAGGCATGTTCTGTAAATGAAATGATGCAAACCTTCAAACAATCCATTTTAATTCCAGGTTGTGAGGCAACAAAAAATGAAAAATGCCAAGTAGGGTGCAAGGCGCTGTACATATTTAAGCCGCAAAAGTATTTGCTTGGACATGGAGTCGAAAAAACATCTTGACAAGAATTTCAAAATTCGCAAAAAATCGATACCCATCAGACGCTTTCTATCAGATCTCTAGTGTGATCACCCTCCTTAGTAATAGTGGAGCTCCCTTGCAAGCAAAGAAGCCTATTTAAAAAAACTGATTGATTTTGGATGGCTTCTACATCCATCTGTCTGGTGTCCATATGCATCATAATGCTGATTGGCTGTTGTGCATCGTGATGCTGATTGGCTGTTTGCTCTTTGGTATTTAATGTTAAGGGTGTCCTTGCTCCTTAATGCCCAGCATATTAAAGTTTACCAAATTAAATTAAATAAGGAGAAATTAGATATTACTATCATCAAGTAATAGTGTATACTCCACTAAGACAGTAAAGCTCGTAAAACTCATGTAAATTCCTAACAATACGTAACATGACTCCGGTTCCGGTTTTAAGTGAAATGCAGGCGCGACTACTCACCGGTAAACTTTGGAACTTTAAAATTATTATTTTTATTATTATTTGCTTTTAACTTGTTTGAACTTGTTTTATGGTTAGGTAACCTAACCAACTCTGCAATGGACTCATCTGATTAACTTCTCTTCATCATTTACCTCGTTCCCCTTGGCAATATTTTCCGTGAATACAAAATCCATTTCCACTGCTACACGGATGACACCCAGCGCTACCTCACTAGTAAGCCCACTTCCACTCTTCCATCGCCTCCCTCTCTGACTGCATCGCAAAAATAAAAACCTGGTTCTCACTCAACTTTCTTAAATTAAACAGTGACAAAATTGAGGTTCTCCTCATTGGCACCAAATCTACACTATCCAAAACTGATAGTTTTTCTCTTATAATTGACAACTCTTCTGTCTCGCCTTCCTCTCAGGTCAAGAGTCTGTGTGTCATCCTCGACAGCAGTCAGTCTTTCCAGTCTCACATCAATAACATCACCCGGTCTGCATACTTTCACCTATGCAATATTAATCTTCTCCGCCCTTCCCTCACTCCCCATACCACTGCTATCCTTTTCCGTATCCTTACCAAAACCCCCTCTGTCAACCATATCACTCCTGTCCTCCAGCAGCTTCTCTGGCTCCCATTTAAGTTCCGCATCCAGTTTAAAATCCTTCTGCAAACCTTTAAAGCCATTCATAACCTTGCTCCTCCATATCTGTCTGAACTTCATCTTCTCGCTCCCTCAGATCTTCCTCCTCTATTCACCTGTCTGTCTCCTCCGCCTGCCTCACTACCATAGGGATCTGATCTCAGCAACGCCACATCTCTCCCCCACTTTTAATCTGCACCTAAAACCCTATTTCAAATTGCTTATTCCACTGATTTAAAACAGCCCAACTGATTTTATTCTTGTTCTTTTTTTTTTTCTTTCTTTCTTCCTTTTCTCTATTTTGTATATTTTCTGTGCTTTTGTTGTTTTTTATCTGTACGGTGACCTTAAGTGCCAAGAACGGTGCCGTTATATAAAAATGTTGTTAGTTGTAGAAAACTGATAATATTATAATAAGTGGATGGAGTGTGTGGTAGAGAGGTGAAGAGGAGAGTGCAGGCAGGGTGGAATAAGGGAGAACAGTGGATGGAGTGATTTGTGATGGAAGGGTATCTGCAAGAGTGCAGGAAAAGGTTTATAAGGCAGTAGTGAGACCAGCTATGCTGCACGGTGACAGTTATTTGGTACCAGAATACTCTTCCGGAATCATTCCAGAATCCCAGAATGATTCCCCAAATCTTATAATTATAAACCAATTAGAAGCCACAAAGCAGACATGACTCGGTTTAAATAGATCTCATCTGTTTCTAGGAAGATGCCCTGCGATGGCTTGGTGAGCTGTCCATGGTGTACCCTGCCCTCACTCAGAGTTGGCTGAGATATGCACCAGGCTTCCCTTGACCCTAATTAGGATTAAGCAGCTTTGAAAATGAATGAATGAATAATATAATCATGTATTTTTACCTCATTTTGAAGCATATTAACTTATTTTTCTGAATATATGAATGTCTTAGTATGTCAAATTTCCCACCTAATCCATATTATGCTGGAGTGGGGCGTATATACATATATAGTTTTAATCGCTACACCTTCACTTTTGAAAGCATCATGCAACTTAACACTATTTTAACTTCAAATTCAATTCAAATTCAAATTTTATTTGTCACATACAAATTATACACAGTACAATATGCAGTGAAATGCTTAGTACGACTGTCCAAAATGTAAAGAATAAACTATCAAAGCAACAAGAAGAAAAGAACAATAACTAAATTTTTTAAAGGATTTAAGGGTCAATTAAGGCTTTTAAATGTCAGATAAATATAAAATGCAAAAGGATAGAAATAAGAAAATATATAGAATAAAATAAAATAAAATAAAATATGCAACTTAACACCATTATAAGCAGAAATGCATATAAGCTAATGTTTTCAAAAAGTTTCATTAACCCTGTGTTCCAAGTAACCCTTTATAATAATTTTGCATGTGCCTTATGTAGCACCTCTAGTGAAATAAGTCCTGCTCTTAAATCAATAATTCAGTGCAATGGAATCATGGAATTCATAGTTTTAGAATATATAGTTTTATTACATTTTATGACCTCAGTAGGAGACCCACACGCCCATAATCTGGAGTTTTTATTCTTCTGATCATTTTAGATGGAGGAGAGGAAGAAGAAGAAATCTGTGAGATCAGACAACTGGATTCGGCCAGATATAGTGGTCAAGGTCATCACCAAGAGGCTGGGAGACAAGTATTTCAAGAAGAAAGCAGTCATTCGGGTCAGTGGGCTTTTCAACCTCACCATCTCGAAATTATTTTTGGAGTAAATACATGTCTGTGATGTGTTTGTGTCTCTGATGTGTGTGTGTGTGTTACAGGAGGTGCAGGACAAATACACAGCGATAGTAAAGCTGATTGACTCAGGAGACAAACTCAAACTGGACCAAAGTCACCTGGAGACTGTGATCCCAGCACCAGGTACAACTGCATCCTTCTACAGCTAGCTCCTAAAGTCTGATGATGTAATTTAAATAAAACTAGTAGAAAATGTTTCTTGGTTGGATTTTCTTCATTTATTGCTAGTGGCAGTAAAACTGATTGCACAGTAATAAGGGGGAAATAAAACCAGTAAAAACACTCAAATTGACTTAGACATGATTCAACGGATTCAAATAAATACGCTGAAAAGTACAGGGGGCCCTCGACTTACAACAGGGTTCCATTCCTACGTCAAGGTGTAAGTCGGATAACTCATTTAAATTCATTTCTGTGACACATGAAAGCATAACTAGCAGTAAGATAAACATATGGAGAACAAATTTAAAATTATACAATGAAACAAACAAAAAAGAGAGCAATTCCCTACGGAACGACAATTCTTAATGACTTCTGGCAAAGGGGTGGTAACCACGAAATATCGTAATAGTCCCGTAGTATCTTAGCTGTAAGCCACACTTTTGATGACATACACTCAGGATGCCTGCCATGTGATTGTCAATGTCTGAAATGGCCATACTCTCACTAGGTGTGGTTATCTTGTATCCTGCTTGAGTATGATTCTGTCCCATTAAAACATTCTGGATGAAATTAATAAATGAAAACACTTAAAGACCGGCTTTTGGCGTGTTCCTCTAGTTGAAGGGTTAATTATCAATATTATTAATAGATATAATATTAATAATTCATAAATATCATTATTATCAAAGTTTTATTATATATTCTCTCTCTCTGTCTCTGTCTCTCAGGTAGGCGTGTTGTGATTGTGAATGGACAGTATCGGGACATGGAAGCCATCTTAGAGGGCATAGATGAAGAGAAATTTTCGGCTCAACTCACAATAGACTCGGTAATGTATAAGCTTCTCCGGGCGTCATGTACAGTACAAACCGAATGGCTTGAAGCTTCTCTTAATTTGCTACATCGAAGCTTCAACAAACAGTTTTAGAAGCAAACATACCCACCACACAGCTTGGATGACTGACTTCATCTGGTCTGAGTGGACCCCGGTAGCCTTGATTAAATTGCATAATTGTTTCGAAAAGCATAAGCAACATTACATTTATTTCCAGCCAGAGTTGCGTTGATTTTTCACTGACATCTGACTTGATGGGAAAATCAAAACAATCCATAAAGTCTTCTCTAGCACATCTTAATGACTTTCATTAGGGTTTAGGTCAGTACTCTGTGGTTCCAGTTCATGTGTGAAAATAATTCCACGTGCTCCCTGATCCACTGTTTCACTATTCGAGCCTCAATTTTATATTCATACCACCAGGGAAGAAAAAGACCATTGTTGGTAAAACCTGTATTCAGTACATTCAGGCCATTAGCTGACACCACATAATGTTGCCATGGCGATTACTAAATATTAGCGTGTGGATCTATTTTGGCTGGACAGTGTTTAGTAGATATATAATGTATCTGTATATATGTTGTGTATATATTTTAAATAATTACAGTTTACAGGGAAAAAAATGTAAAAATGAAAGAAATGTATCTGAATGAATGTGTTTATTTAGTCTGATAATAACATGTAGATGTAAGCCTAAAGCTTTGCATTGTATTGTTTGTATGTTATAGGGTGCACTGAAGGGGAAGAGAGTAGAAAGCATTCCTTATGAAGATTTCTCCAAGCAAGCATGCTCCTGAGACCCAGCAATGCATTTTTGTACCTCTGTAAATAAAATGGTCTGCAAGAATAAAACCTGTTGTGCTGTAGAGAGGAAATCCTGGGCTTTCCAGTGATATGTGATTTGTTGGGGTTTGTCCAATGAAACAGAAGATCTGTCTTTCCAAATATGTCTGCCATATTGACCATCATGTTTTATAGGCACAAGAAAAGTAAGTAGTTAAATTAATCCAGATATTGTGGTTTTTAAAGGTAAAAATTTAATGCTTTTTAAATCAGTAGTTTAAAGTGGTTTTGGTAACATCCAGTAATTCTTAAGTTACTAAAAACTAATTTTTCTGATTTTCTCTGGGATGGACATGGGGAGTTGATCAATGGTATCAGTCTCAGTACCACTCCTGAAGAAATATAGACCTCCTTTGGAGTGTCTCTGTACATGGCTTGTCTTGGATATCCAAGACTGAGAATGTTTTGGGCTGCAAAGACTAGAGTCCCAGTCATTGCTAAGGGTATAACAAGAAATTGATTCTTCAAGCTCAGAAGCTCACTCAAAGTAATAAACGATCTCGATGTGTCTGATGAGGATAAAAGGAATGATGTTCTGTGGAAAGCTAGACCTGCTGAGAAGAGTTCAACAAGGCTGTCGTAATGGTAAAGAAAAGAATAAAAGAATAAAATAAAAAAGAAATGTGTCTGTAGTTGAACATCATTCATTTTCTGAACCACTTAATCCTAATTAGGGTTGTATGGAGGCTGGCACCCATCTCAGCTGACTCTGGGCAAGGGCAGCGTATACCCTGGACAGCTCGCCAGGACATCACGGGGCCTGTAGATGAACAAATGATTCATTTTACTGGTCGTTGTCCTGTATGTCAGTTTGTCCCTGGGAAACCAAATCCAACTGGATTGAAAGTCTTTGTGCTTGCCAGTCCAAACGGCTTATTGTGAGATCTATGCAGGAAAAACCACACTCAAAGTTGAAAATCTCAGAGTTGGAGGAAATGTATTTCTCCAACAACAGTCTGTTTCAAAAGGAACCAATCTTTACTTTGACAGGTACTTCATCTCAGTCAAATCACTTGATGTTCTATAGGCAAAGGGTCTACCTGTAAGGCAAAAATGTCAAGTGATCATCAGCTGCAGAAGAAGGAAGAGGAACTTCCGAAATGAGTGTAAGAAAACCTTTGAAACTTGCCGTGACAAAGTGGCAAGACAGCAAGCCAGTTCTCATGGCTTCTACAGCCCATGGAATAGAACCAAAATGCAGCTGTATGAGGTGGCCAGCAAAGAAATGCAACACATCAGTATTTCAGACCTGCAGTTGAGTCTGAGTACAATAACAACATGGGAGGAGAGGATATGTGTGATCGTATGATCAGTTTCTATTGGATGTCAGGCCCCACCAGACTGTCCACACAGTGCTCCACAGTTTTGACTTGTCTGCCACAAACAGCCGGATCCAGTACTCGTTCGATAACCAGGGCTCAGGGAAACAGGAAGGACATCTTCCAGTACATTGAATTTAAGCTGCTGTTAGCTGGGAAACTGATTTCTTAGGCACAATCTGGTGCAAGCCAAGAAAGTGATGTGTCAAGTTCTGATGATGAAGGGATCCTCCCAAAAGAAGATCTGTGAAGCCTCATCCCCACGTTGCCATAAAAAAGGTATGGTGCCGTCCATTTGCCAAAGATGGTTAATGCAACAAGATGCAGAAATGCAGGCTGCACTGGCAAAACTATTGTGAAATGTATCAAATGTGACAGTTATTTGTGTGTAACTAAGAAAAGTACAGCAAGGGCATCTTGCAGTATCATTCATAAATGAAATTCATGAAAGTTTCTGAATGCCAAAACCAAGAAAAGTTCAGTTCAACTCAAGTGACAGTTTTTTTTCATGTTCGCTGTTAATATAACTGAAAAAGGAAATGCAAAGACATAAATGCAATGAAAGCTACAAACTGCCTTAAATTGTACATTTTTTCTGTTTGATTTTATAAAGATATTTTTTGTGCTCCTCCCATCAAAATGATAGAAAAGATGATGGATGCCATCCACTCCACTCCGTCCACTGCAAAGGACATTTCATAAAAAAATTTACAATATTGACAAAAAAACCCAAAAAACTATTGTGGCATGTTTTCACCCAAGACAATTACTTAATACAAAGAAACAAAAGTTGCAACACATTTATTTTTCTGGTTCTCAGGAGGAGAAACATGTTTTTTAATTCCCCTGCATCCTCTACTGTATCAGAGTACTTGCCAGAGAAACACACATTCCCACAGCCATCTTTACTGAACATTTGACCCGACCAATGTACCGAAACCAACTGGAGGGGGAAAAGACAGCCTTAAACAGCAAGTTAATTTTCTTTGATTTTAATAGGTAACATAATGATTATCTTTAATCAAAGAGTACTCCACTGTAAGGACAGAATGTATTTAAAAGGATTCGTACTGAAATTTAAACAGAGAAAAGTTGGATTGCATGAACAATGTACACTGAATGTTTCTCACCTAAAGCAATGGATGTAAAGCACCACCTGTCATTGCCGCCTATTGTTCCGTGTGTTTCTTCTATACAGTTCTCTTGTATAAGGCAATTTTAAAATATTCTTCCTTACACAATTTCTCCTCTTGTTTAAGATACCTAACTGACTGATTTTGTGTTTAACATGTTCACACACACTCAGACAGGGGGGAGGAAGCTGTCCAGGGTAGGGACGATATAGCTGGTGTAATGACCATCGATGAAGCCTTTCCCGCTGTTATGGACGAACCAGCAGTACACATCCAAACCTTGTTTCTTATCCCAGCGATAGTCCTTCTGCTTCCCCCTGTTTCATATATCAGACACACACACAGTGAGAGAGAGAAGAGTGAGATGTATTTAGAATAGCATAGCATCAATTGTACCACACTGAAGACATGTTGAGTAATAATCTAGAATCAGAGATTTGAATTATATCCTCTGTATGAAATGTATATCAACCTTAAATATTATTTAATGCATTAGTAAACATGAACTAGCAATTATACTGACTGCTTTATTAAGATACAAACCATCTTCAGAAGTTTTTCACTTGAATACTAGAGTACAGTGAGTTTTCAACTTTGGCAAACATGCTGCAAATTCATTTTTGGTAATTTGTGTGAATTTTTATATTCAGGAATCTACTGAATAAATGTTACTGCAGCTCAAATGACATGGTAACTTACCTAACTTTTATTAAACATTTGTTTGTGTCCATTATCCTGAGATAGCGAACCAATCAGATCACACCATTCTCATGTAGTGAATATTAAAGTTAATTAATTGGCACTACAGTTTAATTCTCCATACTGCTTAATACAGCTCAGACAGTAGTTCAGCCACAACGTGTCCCCTACTTTCACATATCAAGACAACATACTGTCAATCCAATTACAGAAGAGGCAATGCCACTTACCACAGAAATTTGTTCTCTAGATGGATTAGGATTAAGCGGTTCAGAAAATGAATGAATGAATGAATGAATGGATGAATGGATGGATTAGCTAAATTAGCCGTTCTATCTTGTAAAAAAAACACTGGTCCTTGTCACAGTCTACATTTGGCTATTTTGTTTATATTTTGGGAACAAGAACCAACTGAATTTGTGAGAAAATATCACAGACAGGTTTTAATTAAAAATAAAAAAATAAACTAGAAAAACACTCAGAGAGCACAGGCCTCTGCCAAGGCTGTTCAGTACCCCCATATGGTATTGTAAGAAATGCAGCATTTTTCTAAATGCCCTACAATGCAGACGCACAGCCATTTATATGATGCACTGTGTGTAGTGCCTGCTATGAATAAGAGGCCTTGCGCTCGGATGAGGAAGTATTAATAATTGGTTATTATATATAAAAAAGGGCTCACACACATCTCTGGGTGAGACTAGTTAAGAACTTGAGTGGTACTCTTACTGTTAGGACTGAACAGTGCTGGCACTTCTATCCCTGGTTGACCCCTGTGGTTGGTTGGGATTGTATTTAATTATTAAAAAGTATTTCAGGTTTAAACCATGGCTACTTTAAAGCTAAAGTTACAAAGATTCAGAGTACAAATGTGATGCAGGCAGTGCCATTACATTATATCCCTCGTGGGGAGTGGGGTGTGTATTACCTGGTGACAGTGAGCTTGTTACTCTTCACTTCCATGGTGGCCTGTTTCTTTTCTGGCTCTGTTCCTTCATGAAGATCATACACCTTAACACTGGGCTCATTTGAAAACTGCCCTGTTTTACAAAAAATCAAACATTACCTTATCAGCTGATTATCCATGGTACAGGACTTTCCGCACACAGTGGTCCTAAGTCATGCTAGCTCCTTGCCAAAAACTTTTATTTCTTTAGTTCATATCACAAATGCTTTCAGTGTCTCTCAGCTGCACGTTTATTATTTTTTTAATTAGATGCACTCTACCCAATAGCCTGCTTAAATAAAAATAGACAGTAGATTCTATATTATCTTATTTATCAATAAGTCAAAGATGTGAAACTTCTCTTTTTTATACACAAAGACTTTCCATTTTGCAAAAGAATTAATATCTGTTCTATAAATATCACCTCTGTTGTCCCCACACATTCACTGTAGTCCACATTATATGTGTAGTATCAAAAAGCACACTTTAAAGAATATTTTTGCTTTTTACTTATTTATCTGGAACATTCTATTTATTTGTATGGCTGTTTATTTGGTCATTCTTTCATTCAATTAATGCAATGTAATGCAATTTTATACATTATATACCTTATTCTAATTCAAATTGTCATAACCCAAGTGTGTTATTTAAAACCACTGTTCTTAATGCCTCTCAGACCATCAGCCTGAAAGCCTCTTCTGAATTATGTAAAAAATTTCTTACATTTTTTATTGATAAGGTCACCACCTCATTATCTCATCTCCTGCTCTCATCTCAGCTCCTGCTTTTGACCCTTCTGTTCCTGTCTGCTGGTTTTGATCAGATTGAACCTGTGACTTTGTCAGTGTTAGAGGAGGTTGTTAGCCATATTAAGCCCTCAGGTTCCCCACATGATGCTGTCCCTCCACATTTTTTTAAAGAGGTTTCCCAGGCGTAGGTCACTATTATTAACAGCAGTCTGTCTTCTGGTGTAGTTCCTGTGAATTTTAAACACGCTGTATTGCAACCCCTAATTAAGAAACCTGGTCTCGTTCACTCAGTTTTAGCCAATCTAAGGTCTATCTCCAAGCTGCCCTTCCTGTCAAAAAGCTTGGAGAAAATATTTTTTAAAAAATTATATTTTTGCTGTTGAAAGCTTTTCTGGATAAGCATAACATCCTGTAGACTTTTCAGTCAGGTTTTTAGAACTTTTCATAGCACAGAGTCAGCTTTGTAAGAGTATTTAATGGACATCCTCTTAACTTTGGACTCTGGTGACCATGTGATCCTTGTCCTGCTTGACCTAACCGCAGCCTTTGGTACAGTGGACCAAAACATTTTATTATCTCTATTACAGCACCTGGCGGCACGGTGGCGCAGTGGTTAGCACGTCCGCCTCACAGCAAGAAGGTCCTGGGTTCGATTCCCAGCTAGGGCGTTTCTGTGTGGAGTTTGCATGTTCT
>JAQMYF010000024.1:19780389-19816208 GCA_030014195.1 Neosilurus mollespiculum
TCATTGATACACACACACACACACACACACACACACACACACACACACACACACACACACACACACACACACACACTTGCAATCAAGAAGCACCACCAAGCAGGCGACACTGTGAAGACCAAGGAGCTCTCCAAACAGATTATGGAAAAAGTTGTGGAAAAGTTGGGTTATAAAAAATAATTGAAACCTTAACAATCCCACAGAGCACCATAAAATTAAAAAAAAGAAAAAAATTAATCATATTAATTTGGAAAGAACATGGCACCACAATAAACCTCCCACAGAGGGTTGTTCACCAAATCTCACAGACCGGGCAAGGAGGGCATTAATCAGAGAGGCAACAAGGTAATGAACAAACGTAAGAAACCAAAGGTAACACTGAAGGACCTGGAAAGCTCCACAGTGGAAACTGGTGTATTTGTCCAATGACCAGAGAGCTGGAATTTATGGAAGAGTGGTCAGAAAAAAATAGAAAAGCATGTTTAAAGTTTGCCAAAAGGCACACTGGAGATTCCCTTAACATATGGAGGAAGCTCAAATGAGAAAAAAGTCTAACACTATCCCCACAGTGACGTATGGTGGTGGCAGTGTCATACTGTGTGGTCAGAATTGAAGGAATGAGGAATGTAGGCAGATTCTTCATTAAAGAGAATTTCTTGAAGTATCTGGAGCAGTTTTAATTTAAAGAATGGGCAAAAATTCCAGAGGCTGGATGTGCCAAGCTCATAGAGACATAGCTAAGAGACTTGCAGCTGTAACTGCTACAAAAGGTGGATTTACAAAGTAGTGACTTTCAAGCAAGGTGGGGTAACACGATGTCCAAAGAGAGGCATAGTGGTGGTAACATCATATTTTGAGGTTGCTTTTCTTTACACTGTGAGGCTGATCAGGGTTTAAGAATAATATGTAATAGCAAAAATGGAATTCACAGAAGAAAACCTGTTCCAGAGCTTGCTAGAGACTTGAGACTGTTATGGTATTCAAAGCATTCTATATTAAGCCACACTGGAGTTTACCATGACCAACCATCAGGTGCCAGTAATTATGACAGTGTGCAGTGTTAGGGAGGTCTGAGTCTTTTTTCATTGTTTGCAACCAATGACAGTATATAGAAGTTTGCAACAAACCATGACACAGAAAGAAGTACGTCACTGATGTTCAATTTTTATGACAGAAAAAGAGCATGTAGCAGTGAATAGAAACTCACTTGACCTTGTCATCAAGAGCAGTGTATCTAAAGCAATTCCTTTATTTTCCAGATTCCCTAAAACTGCTAGCATGTTGTATATTATAGTGACTTCTGTTTAAACCTTGAAGATGTAGAAATGAAGATCTCAATGAAGGAACAACAACAACAACAACAACAACAACAACAACAAACAAACAAATAAATAAATAAATAATAATTTAAAAACAGCTTGGATCTTGGATTTATTTTTTTGTTTTGTTGTTTCATTGTAATAATGAGGTCTAACTTTTAAATATAGGCTTTTGGCAAATCCTTGAAGTATAGAGAAAAAGGGTTCCAAAATGACCCTTTTTGTTGGATTGTGACCTTTTTGGGCCATTTTTTTCCTGTCAAATGTTTAGAGTAACTCTCCAAAATATCAATATATTTTAATAAAGTTCAATCAAAAACCCTTGACATACTTTAGGAGGGCGGGGGATACCTTTGAGGTTTAAAGTTAGAGAGGTGGGAATTTTGTCTGTCTGAAAAGGGGCAAATTCAGGTGGGGTCAGAAAGAGCTCAGGTTTTGGAGTCTGGGTACCATCCCTATCTCTACAAACAAACAAACAAACAGACAAACAAATAATATACAATAAATAAATAAATGAATGAATGAATGAAATTAAAAATCTAGAGGGGTTGGCAAAAAGGTGTTTATTTTTTGAATCTCACAAACTGGCTCTTAACGACATTTAAATGTATTTTTTCATAATCAAAGTGGGGGTTGAATATCAAAATATCAAGGTTTGTGTAGTTTTTGTCATTTCTTCATTCGGATAGATAGATAGATAGATAAATAGATAAATAAATAAATAAATAAATAAGTAAAAAGGTAAATAAATAAAGAAAGAAAGAAAGAAAGAAAGAACTTGGCTTTGTTAATAAATAAAACTGGTCACTCAGAAGACACTAGATTATACGGGCTTTTAAGACACGCCTACGATGATGATGATGATGATGATGATGTGTGTGTGTGTGTGTGTGTGTGTGTGTGTGTGCTGACCATGCTCGAGGGTAATTTGGGTGGGAGAAGATTACGCACAGTTCTATTCAGTAGTATAATACAAAAGCTTGCGTTTTGCTCTGTCTCTACACTTTTTAAGCTGAAATGTTGCTCCTCGTTATTATTGCTGTGTGCTGGATCCCCGCAGCTTTTGCTGAAAGCGAGTATGAAGCTGATCTGTCTGAGAATGCCGAACTTGAGGAGTACCTGATTTCAGACCTGGACTTGGGCACAGTGAGTTACAGCCCCGTTATTTGTTTGTTTGTTTGTTTGTTTGTTTGTTTGTTTGTTTGTCTTTTTTCTGTAAAAAGTTTTGGTATTGCCTAATCTTAGTGTTTTCTTTTGGTTTTATTCCAGGCTCCGCTCAGAGTTCCCCGGCAGGTGAAAACATTTTTAAGAAAGGTAACAGTTGGTGTGCGCGCTTTTACGCACGCCGCATTATTGTTTCATGGCTTACATTATTCACACAAGCGCTAGTAATCAGGAACAACATGGTTTTTATAGATTTGGAATGTATAGCTGATACAATCTAAGGTCCCCTATTTCCTATAAAACGTCACTAGCTGCTTCATACATTTTGAGACCAAAATTATGCTGGCACTCAACATGACCAGCAGATGTGTTGTTTAACATTCCTTTCCAAAACCATGGGCGTTAATGTGGACTTTTTCCTTGTTTTGCTGTTATAACATTTTCTGTGCTGAAATTTCCTAAATTGAGGAGTGTAGCTGTGGAGATTCATGCACAAGAACAGTACTGAAATTCAACAGAATGTTGAATTTGTTCTTCTACTCTAACCTTGTCTTCAAACCATGATTTCCTGGAGCATGCTTTGTGGACAGGGGAATTGTCATGCTGGACCAAGTTTGAGACAGAACTTCTGGCCATATAGCATACATCCAACTGGCAATCTATAAATCTATGCTATAAATTTAGGTGGACAAAAGGCAGGTATAGCGTCATGATCACTATCATTAAAGCATCATTATAATAGTTACTATATCATTATATATCATACTATATCATCATATAGTGTACATTGTCTTTAAACATTTATTTATTTATTTATTTGCCCAAAATATTTAAACAAGCAGGTACACTTGCATTGCCTATGTTATAATAAATTTAACAACCTGAAGAGGTTTATTTATAATAGTTTTTTAGTAATTTTAGTATTTTTTAATATAATGCAATCAACTGGCATTCCATCCAAGATACAGTTACTATTCACCCCTTTTGATTTTTTCCAATTTTGTTGCCTTACAATCTAGAATTAAATTTGATTTTTTTTTCTTGCAATTTATGTAATGGACCTACACAAAATAGTCCAAATTGGTGAAGTGAAATAAAAAAAGAAAAAAAGAAAAGAAAAGTGGTGCATGCTCATGTAGTCACCACTTTATTATGCAGCCCCTAAATAAGATGTGGTGCTGCTAAGTTCTTTCTGTGTCCAATCTATCTGTCACATGATATCAGTTAAACTACACCTGTTTTGAAAGGCCTCAGAGTCTGCAACAGCACTAATAAAGAGGCACTGCCAATCAAGAGACACTGTGAAGGCCAAGGTGCTCTCCAGACAGGTCAGGGACAAAGTTGTGGAGAAGTACAACTCAGGGTTGGGTTATAAAAAAAATCCAAAAACTCAAAAAAAGGGAGCACAGGGGGGGTAATGGTGTATCTGCCCTCAGGACCACTCTAAGCCATACAATCCACACAGCTGGGCCTTCAGAGAGGACAGAAAAAAAAACAGTTTTAGAGTTTGCCAAAAGCATGGGGGAGACTCCCTGAATATATGTTAGAAAGTGTTCTGGTCAAATGAGACTAAAATTGATTAAAATTTTGGCATTCACACCAAACGCTACAACTAGTGCAAGCTTGACACCTCTTATCACCACAAGAATAATATCACAACAGTAAAGCGTTATGATGACAGTATCATACTGTGCGGGTTTTTTTTTTCTTTTTTTTTTTTCTGACTGTTAAACTGGTCAGTATTGAGGGAAGGATGGATGGTTCTAAAAAGGGTGTAGTCTAGCTATCTAATTTGTTGCTATAACATTTGCTAAAATGTTCCTCCTATCCATCCCCCTCCTCTCAGAGAAAAGCTAGTGAGAAAATAGACAGCAGCGTGGCAAGTAAATATCTAGAAACTAAAGTGCGTTGGACAGTCAGTCTTACAGACAGATGTAACCTATTCCTATAGGGATGGGCAGGAGGTAAAAATGGCTGGCTGAAAGAGGCCTGCTCCTTGAAACAAGCTAATAAAGTTGCTTTTAGTGGAAAGAAAGTCTAATTCTTGAAATAAAAAATATGTCTTCACCATTAAGTACTTTAATTCAATTTCCATTTTTTGTTCCATAATTTAATGAATTCTTTGTCTCACTCAATAATTGCTTATTATCCCAGGATAGTGAACCAATCATCTTTTGCCATCCTCATGTGGTACATACTAAAAGTTGTTGTTTATTTTCTAATAAAAAAACCCAAACACCTCTACTCAAATTAATCAGTCAGAGTACCTGAGAGTATTAGTGAGATACCTGGTAGATCTCCACAGCTAGGTTTGCTAGATACTGGAATACAGAACATTATGCAGCCTGATGTAAATTGAGTATATGTTGTTTTTCCTTTTAGGAAACAAAACCACACATTCAGGAGCTGTCTGTGTCGACCACCATCATCTCCCGCTATGCCTTCACTGCTGTTTCCTGCACCATGATAAACAGGCACAGTGTAGCATCTGAGGCAGTTTTCAAATTTCACATCCCAGCAGCTGCCTACGTCTCCAACTTTACAATGTGAGTACTTACACTGTGCAGGATGGCTAGAGAAGACACGTGCATGCTGAAACTATTTTCATATATGTACATTATTCCTGTTCATCTGCTTTCAGGAATTGAATATTATTTAGTAGTATACAGTGTATCTAGAGTTTATTTGTTCAGCACTGAAAGAGATCATTAATAACTGTACGTGTATAAGTTTGGAAGGATGACATGTGCACATTCTCTCTTTCCCACACTATTCCAAGATGATCATCAACAGAGACTCCTATTGAAATACCTGGCACACCCATACATTTTACTCATTCTTGTAGTTGTTCTTTATTTATAACAGTAAAGCCTAAGGTACAGTGTAGTATAATCAGAAATAGGGTACATTAGGAGACTTTTGTCCCTCAAGGTACAGAGTACACTAATGAACTCTATAGGGCTAATTATTGGACCTCATGGTAACTATGTATAGATATTTGAAATGCTCCAGGCAGTAAGGTACAACAATATTGTGCTTTGATTTCAGAGTTTACATATTTCTATGGAAACCAGTCAGATATCTCTGTGGCTGAGTTCTGGAAAACAACCAGAAATTATAAAAATCTGCAAGCCTGCAATGAACTGGTGTGCTGCTCAGGCTGAGATAGGCTCCAGCCTTCCCACGATTCCAGTAGGATAAAGCAGTTTGTCAAATGAATTAAAGAAAATGTAGTTAATGGAACAGTACTGGCTGAATTACCCCACGATTATTTATGGTGATCTAAAGAACAATGATTAGCTGAGACCTTTAACTTGGGTGATGAAACAGAGATGTGGATGATGCTGATAAGTAAACTGATAGGTTATTTCTCATAGTAATACATGTAAAACTTCTTCAGGGGAAGGTAGCGTGTGTGTCTTTCAGAGGAGTTGAAATCCATCATCATTTTCTGAAGCGCTTAATCCTAATTAGGGTTGCGGCCAGGAACAGAACAGAAACCTACTCTTGACAAAAAGAGTCAGTGGTTCTTTTACATGCCTCTCACCATAGACAGATAGAGACATGGCCTGTATTTGATAACCCAGTTAGCTGCACTGGGGGGACAGCAGTGATAACCCATTGATAGTGGGGCTTGAACCCCCGACCTTGGGATCAGTAATCTGTGTTATTATAATGTCTCCATGATGTTGGATTTGAATAAAGGTTTGCAAAAGTCCTTTTTTTTTTTTTAATCTTACTGATTGTCTACATCTGTCAGACCTTTGGGGTACTGAGAGGATAACACAAAAGAGTTGCCTGTTACAGAATGGTACAATCAGTCTAATAGATGGTGAGATTTCATATCATGAAGTAGTTAGTATCTTTATAACTGTTTTCTAGATCATTTATGTTGAGTTCACTTAAATGTCTTCATATGGGATCTTTTTTTTCATGGATGTATGTGCTATTCTGGATTACAGAAAGGTTACCACAGGGCCTGTGACAGTTTAGATTAGCATTAATATTACAAACACAAACACTTAAACAATCATAAATAGTTAGTTGCAGGAAGATTGTTGTGGACTGTTTTAGACACTGAACTTATGCTAAGCTGATTCGTGTCACCACAGGATTGTGGGAGGGAGAGTCTTCCCCAGCCAGATCAAGGCAAAGGAAAAGAAACTGAAAAAAGACAGGAAAGAGAACAATGGCACACCAAAGAACAGTGACCCAGCAGAGAACAGGTGAAGCGATGTGTGTTTTAACCTTCTATACATGTTTTAATATGATGGATCTCCCCCATATTTGTAATCACTGAAATTTTTTTCAACACTTCTTACAAGAACTGCAGCGTAAAATATATAAATGTTATGAAGTGGAACAAATTAAGTTAAGAGTTGTAGTCTGTGTTGTCCAAGCCTTTGCATGGGACACTAAAACAGAATGCATTCAGTGGCTACTGCTGAAAGTATAAATGAAACTCAGAAGTACTCAATGCAATACTTGGCATGCCTCCTCCATAAACCTTTTCAGTGTGTGCTTGAAATGTGACCCTGACCTTAAAACCTATACCAGTTCATGCTCATTTAGTAAGGAGTAACTGGTAAAAGTTTGGTCCAGATCCATGTGGGTGTTTAGCCTGCAGAGTGTGCACAAGATTTTTCTAAAATGACTTTATGTGACGATGACCTTTGGTAAGTAATTGGTGAACATTTGGGCAAAATTCGCTGGATGGACACATGCATGCACAGACGCATAGATGTGGTGAAAACATAATGCCTCTGGCACCATCACAGTATTATAACTAATGATACTCTACCAACTGCTACACCGGGTTAACGGTTATCACAGAATTAAGGTTCTCCCTTTCCCCATTTAGAATAATATATTTTGCACACAGACAAGAAAGCTTACCTGTATAAAATCACTTTTTTTGCCTCGTCTTCCACTTTCATCAGATTATGTTTAAATGTCTGATTCCTTGAGCAAGATGGCGGCCACTTCACACCAAAACAATGCAGTCTAGATATTATTATCCCAAAATATTATGGGATGTTTATGGTTATAGCAGGCTGTGGAAACAGAACTTACACCATCAAGATGTGGAAAAAGTCGATTTGTGAGATTCATTGTTTTTTTTCTGGCTCAGAAAGCTGTAATTGACCACCACTCTGCTGCTGGTTTTGGCATGTCATCACCTATGATTTACTTTAAAATTTTCTTTAAAAAAAACCAAACAAACAAAACAACAACAACAACAACAACAACAACAAAACTATTGTGTATCCTTTTGGTTTAAATATGAATGTTTTGGTTCTCTGAGAGGATATTTCATTTAACATTTATGGCATTTGGCATATTTTACATAGTCATATTGTGTAAGGCCCCAGGGCTGTGATTTTCAGTAGTGAGAGATTGTCTCCAATTTCACTTAATTGGTCCACAAAAAAATAGTTATTTAGTTGCTGCAAATGATTTGCCATTGTTGAGCATGTGTGCCAGCAAGACTGTGACTGGCAGATTAATTAAATACTTTTCCATGTCAGGGGATTCAAATAGGTAGTGCAATAATGACCTTGTTATTTTAAGAGAATATAATTAACCTAATGAAGCCTGTGAGAGGTGGCGGGGATAAAACATTCAACAGTGATGGATAAATATTTGAAAAAGGAAAATGCAGCCTCCGAATTTGGCCCTGGATAAAATTGACAAAAAGCTAAATACAAGTGATGATCAAAAGAAACCAAAAATGGTGAGCTCGAAACAATACAGCAAAACTTATCTTTCATTTGTGTGTGTGTGTGTGTGTGTGTGTGTGTGTGTGTGTGTTGGGTGGTTCAATCTCCAAGCAAAACACCCATCACTTCGAAACAACCTTTGTGTTCATCTTAACAGGCCCAGATTTCACACTGTGTGAGTAAGCAATTTGAGAGTATAAATGCTCTGTTGTAGTATTATAAGGATAGATTATAAGATCAGAACCTGGAAACTGTTTAAGATTTCTTCATTTAACTTGCAGTTATTTCTACTAGGCAGTGTAGTTGTTCTTTTTGATATTTTGGGATTTCTTTAATTCATATTTTCTGGTGTATCCATGGCAACCAATTTACCATGTAAGGATATAGGTAGTGTTTGTTTCTGGATCAGAACTGGAAAACCGTTTCAGATTTCTTTATCAAACTTGATAGCTATTTCACTAAGACAGTGTAGTTATCCCCCAGCATATAATGTGTGAGCGTATTGTCATCAGTATGTCCATTTGTGCATCTGTCAATCTGTAATCAGTGATTCAAATCCAGGCCAGAACTCAGCAATCATTTGAGATTTCTTCATCAAACTGGCCTGTTACTTCTACTAGGCAGTGTATTTGTGCCTTTTGGGATTTCTGCAATTCATATTTTGTGACATGCAGAGGCTGGGGTGTGGGGGTTGGATATGTCATCTCCTGATGACTTGATATTCATGCAACAGCACTGGTTGGTGATAAGGTTTAGATTAAATGAGGATTAGATCATGAACTGACATGCTGTTATAAGGAAATGATCCATAACCAGTTACTGATCTATAGCAGCTAAAGTTTTCAATAACAGTACCCTATAACAGCACACTTCTATTACATCATAATCCTATTATATTCCTTTTAAATTCAAACACAAGGATTGGCCAGTAATTAATGTGCGTGATAAGTGTTTATGCATAACGGTGTGGAATGCCTGCAAGACATGTTTGCTCCTTCAGTCACTTCTGTTATTTGAGGATGCGCTGAAGAATTCATAGGCTGGCCATGATGAAATCTCTGAATTTAACCACATGTGGTTAATTTTTTAACATAGTCACCCTGCAGTCTACACACTTTTGCAAACAGTGTTGCAGCGTTTGGATCCCATTGTATAAATTTTAAATTTTCATTACTCCTTTGTATTCAGCCTATAAACTCATAATAGCTGTGATCTCTCTCTCTCTCTCTCTCTCTAAAAAAAAAAGAGTTTATAATTTGCTATCATATAACAAAACTAAAACCTTTTCAGTTTAATAGTAAACGTTTGAGGTTGTAACGAGGGCTGTATTTTGATTATTTTCCTGTACCAGTGTGCCCCACTGTGTTTTATTCATTCCATTATAATTGCTCTAAATTGAAAATTCATTTTAGGATTTATCTCTACAAAAAGGATGTGAACATATTCTCAGTGTGGGAAATATGGCCAAGACAATGTGAGAAGGATCTTTACTGACTGTAGATAGACAGTAGAACGATACAAAGAAATTGGGGGATGCATTTTCTGAGTCAACGATTGAAAAGCTTTTTGAACATGCCAGCACCAGTCCAGTTATACTGAATCATCTGTTGATCTAATGCTCCATTCTTCTTTCCATTTCTCTCCACTTCACTTTTTTTTTTTTCAGTGAGGGTGAGATGGAGTTGTTTCGCATGTCGGTGAAAATCCCTGGGCGAAACCGTGCCATCTTTCTTCTGACGTATGAGGAGCTGCTGCAGAGACGGCTGGGTCATTACGAGCATGTGACAAGACTTAGGCCCATGCAGCTGGTCAGCAAGCTCAGTGTGGCTATTACTATTGTAGAGCACTCACGCATCAAGTACCTTGAGGTTCTCCCTTTGCGCAAAAGCAAAACATCTGGCTCCAGGACCACCAGCAGGACAGACGGTAGGATGCTTCAAACTGGAATTCTCAGTTAGTTGTGTTGAGTTCCCTCCTAAAATCTGATTGGTTGAACAATATATAAAGCCATTGTAAAATCTTCAAAATATGCAAACACACTGACTGTGGCTGCATGAACACAATCATTGAATACTGTGTGAATAAACCAGGTTTAAAAATCATACACGTAAGCCAATGTTCTGTCCATAGAGTACTTTAACCCAGTAACGCCAACCCTGTTCCTGGAGAGCTACCTTCCTGCAGGTTTTATCTCCAAACAAAAAAATCTAACACATCTCTTTTCAAATCTAACTCATCTCAAGAACTTCTTGCATCACTAATTAGATGGTGAGGTGGGCATGATTCAGGTTGGAACAAGTCTTCAGAAGGTAGCTCTCTATAAAAAATGTATCTCTTGTAGGTAATTCTCATGTCCATTTCCTATGCCTGTTGTGTGTTGCCTTACAATGTCTTATGGCTGTGTCATAATAGGCATATGGATTTCATATGCTTTTTATGTTAGTATGGCAGTGTTAGGTGATTGCACATACATCATGTAATACATAATATGGTTGTTGTATGTCAACTGAGAATCACAGAGATATTTTATGAGGATGTTTTATGTCTTGCATCACTCGTATCACTTTCGTATGAACATTGTCCAAACAAATCATCAGTCCCTTTTGTCCTAGCACTGCTGAATTCATTTGACAAAGTTAAAACTGTGGGTTGTTTGTGAAAGCAGTGTTAGAAACCAATGCTTAGTGCTAACCGACTGTATAGTGGGAATGAAAAACTGTTTACTGTGAAAATGATTGTTAACAAATAATTTATATCATTTCATAAACATTATAAACCACTTGAGGTTATGAATTTTATCAGAGAACACTGCTTATGCTTATTGCTTGAATAATTCTGTTTATTTGAGATGATAAATCATGTTCATTTTTAAAATGTTCTTTTAAAATGTACTTGGCAAACCTTAAATATGCAAACAAAATCAAATAGATTTGAAATCACTTTTCATTAGTAAACCCTTCATTCCTCCATTCCATGATGCACTTTAATAGCTAAAGCAACTGTCATGATTTATTGTATTCCATATTAAAATTACATAAACTCACTCATTTGCTGAACTGCGTAATCCTACTATTAGGGTCGCAGGGAGGCAGGAGCCTATCCCAGCAAACACTTGGCAATGGTGTGGTACACCCTGAACAGTTTGCCAGGCCATCACAGGACAACAGCACACCTTGGGGCAATTTAGAAAAGCTAATTAGACTAATGTGCATTTCTTTGGACTGTGGGAGGAAACCAGAGTACTTGAAGGAAACCCACACAGGCACCAGGAGAACATATAAACTTCACACAGAAAGTACCGACCCCAGGACTTGAACCCAGGGCCTTCTTGCTGTGAGGCAGATAAGCTAACTACTATGCCACCATCCCGCCGATCAGTTATTTTAGGAAAGAACAAATTGTGGTCATGTGTGCATTATAACATTGTACATTTATTGCATACTTGGCAAAATCAATTACTATGTTCAAACATTTTATTGGTTACAATGCTTACTTCCAGCTGGGTTCGAGGTAAAAAGTTATTTCTGTCTAAGGGAGCAATACTACCATGTGTATAAATTACTCTTAAGAAAAGTATCACAATTTTGCAACACATGCCCTAATTCCAGCATGCTTGGCAAACAGTCCATTGCCTCATATTATCTTGACATCATCTTACACCATGCTGTAATACAAGTTTCATCATTCCAGTACCTTCTCTCTTGCATCCACACCCAAATAATGAGAAAACTGTCCATGTCTAAATCCACTGCAAGAGGGTTTATTCCAGCTGTCCATCTGTCAGATTCTCTGCAAACATGGTTTAATCAAATTCTCTGTAAACACGGTTTAATCAGTTTAAACTAATTCTCGAGTATGTAACAATGCAACATGATTATACACCATATACTCATAACTACAGTTTCAGTTCACTTATACACTACATCCCTTCTCAGGTAATGCAGGAATGCCGCCTACCACAGTGGTCCAACAGAATGAGACATTCTGCAAGATCACTTTTACTCCTAACATTGTTCAGCAGGTCAGGATCGCCAACAACGGTATGTTGGGAGATTTCATAGTGCTCTACGATGTGGAGAGAGAGTTGGGAATTGGTGATATTCAGGTAAAACACACACACACACACACACACACACACACACACACACACACACACACATTATTCAGTGTGCAATGTAACATATACATCATTCTTCAGCCAGATAATGCAATATGCAGACATACAATGGAAATGGAACCAAATGCTAAAACTTAATGGCTCTAAATGTATACACGTACAGATATGCATTAACTTTTACATTCTTTGTGTGTTTTTTCCATCATTCTTAAAAGAACAAACACCATTAAGATAGAATCTCCCCAGAAACCATACAGGCATTATAATTGAATGCCTCTTAAAGAACCCATTTCGACTAACAACAGCACTGGGCCTCAGCTTCATAGTAGGTTCTTACAGCATGTCCAAAAATTGTTCAGTCTTTCTGGTTTGTAACAAACCCAAAACTTAGGTAATTGTGATTTATATTTTATTATGTGGCTTTTGTTGTCCACAGTTTATTACTTTGGAAATCACATTGTTGTTTCAAAAGCATGAACTAAAAAAGTTCTACAACAGCATCTGGTTGAAATCAGTTGTTAATTTGGGTGAAATGGGGAAGGTTGATGCACTTTAGAAGATAATGGTTGAGGTAGGCTCCAGCCACGCCATGATCTTAATAAAGAATAAAGCGGTTGATGAATGAATAAATAAAAACGTATGTGTTTTTCCAGCCATCCTGATTTTGAGAAGGTCTTGACCACACCCATTTTTATTTTTAAATCCAAATACAGATAAAGATGCAAATATTATGGAGCACTAGACAGATACAAAAATGCAGTAAATATAAATATAGCTGTAGATAATAATGTATTCATTACATTTCCATCCCAGTGTACAGAATGAAAATATATCAAATATTATTCTTTTTTCTTACTCTCACTGTTACTTTTGCTTTTTAACACCGACTGACCATACATAGTTCTCTTGCAGGAAAGCAAAATAATTCCTTCATTTCCCCAGACACACTTCCACCCAGAGATGGGCTGCAGCACTTTGAGCTCATACACGCAGACACACACACACACACACACACACACACACACACACACACACACACACACACACATAAATGAACACCTCTGTTTTCTCTAGGTGCTGGATGGACACTTTGTGCACTACTTTGCTCCCAAAGACTTGCCTGTTGTACCCAAAAATGTTGTGTTTGTGATTGACACCAGTGCTTCCATGCTGGGGACCAAAATAAAGCAGGTGGTGTAAAACTCTTTGCCAGAAACTTTGTAACTCTTTACAAGCATGAGTCACTACTTAACTCACATTTTTAAATCTCTCCACACAACAGCTGTATAAAGTAATCATAAAAAGGCTCATAGTAAAGTATATCATACATCAAATACTCTGCCAATACATATGTGAAAATGATTCCTCATGCTCCCTGAACCACTCTTTCATTATTTGCTTCCCCATTTTATATCCATGCCATCAGGGAAGAAAAAGTCCACTGATGTGATAACCTGCTCATTCAGTACATTCAGGTCATCAGCTACTTCATTTTACTGCCACATTAATGTTGCTGAGCCTCAACCTGTCCAACTGGAGCAACAGTGCCATGGAGATTACATGCTGTGATCAAGGCTAAATGCGCTCCATGAAAATATTTATTATTTGTAATTATATAACTATAAACTTTATTTGTATTGTTTATTTTTTGGTTGGGCAGTGTATTTATTATATGTTAATGACACACATAAAAAAAACCAGAGCACTGTATTTGTTCCTGTTGTGTGGGGTGCTTTTTGTAAGATTAAAAAATTCTATTCATTACTATCAAAGAAACTATCAAAATAAAAGTTTTTTTAGTTTGTGTATCAAAAACACAAAGTAATGAAAACCTTTAAGTATTTATATTATATTGCTCCTACTGAACCAGTTGTTAGATTTTTGTCATTAGAAGAGAATTAGAGCTTGTGTTTTGTTTTTTTGTTTTTTTTTGCATCAACATGTAAATGATGATAGATGAGCTCGTGTGTGAACTTCTGTAAATACATATGTCTGATTTTCCTCTTATTTATCAATCACCAGCACTGAAGCACAATCTTATTTATCAATCACCAGCACTTTTGCTATATAATCCTTTTTTTCTCTCTAAAAAGACTAAAGAAGCTCTGTTCACTATCCTGGGTGACTTGCGTCCAAATGATCATTTCAATTTCGTCAGTTTTTCCAACCGTGTGCGAGTGTGGCAGCCGGGCAAGCTGGTGCCCGTCACGCCAAACAACGTACGCGATGCCAAGAAGTTCATTTACATGATCTCACCGACTGGAGGTACCACACCTTACACCCATTTTCTTTTCCTGTCACATCATGTACTAAATCACTATTACTGTATATCAAGATTACAAACATAAGTAAAGTGTGAGTAAAATGCAAAATAAATGCGATTTAATACATAACATTTTTAAGAAGTAGTAATTTGTTTTATTTATTATGTTTGTGTATCTCTCTCTCTACCTCTCTCTCTTTCTCTCTAATTCCAGGCACAGATATTAACAGTGCCCTCCAGGCTGGCTCGTCATTGCTCAGAAACTATCTGTCTCAGAAAAATGAGCCCAATCACAACAGCGTGTCCCTCATAATCTTCCTAACTGATGGACGGCCTACAGTAGGTGTAGTAGAGACACCATCAATTCTTGGAAATGCAAAGACAGCTGTGCAGGAAAAGTTCTGTATCTTTACCATTGGAATGGGCAATGATGTTGATTATAAGCTCCTGGAACGCATGGCACTGGAGAACTGTGGCACCTTGAGGAGAATTCCAGAAGATGCTGATGCTAGCACCATGCTGAAAGGGTGAGAAGGGTGGAGCTGTGCAGTTTTAATCCATTCATTCATATATCGAACCGTTTTATCCTACTAGGGTCATGGGAAGGCTGAAGCCTATCTCAGCTGACTCTGGGCAATGATGAGGTACACCCTGAAGAGATCACAGACCATCACAGGGCCAACACATACACAACAATTCATGCTTGCATTGCCAGCTAGGGGCAGTTAGGAACCACCTATTATCCTCAGGTGCATTTCTTTGGACTGTGGGAGGAAACCGAAGTACTCAGAGGAAACCCACACAAGCATGCACAAGGGCAAACTGCATGAAGAAACCCCCTCACCAAGCCCAGGACTTGAACGCAGGAGCTTCTTGTTGTGAGGTGGATGTGCTAACCACTATGCTAACATAAAAAATACTTATACATAAAAAATACAATATATTCATAGGGAAATTATAATAAAAATCTCTGTATAAATGAAATAGGACAAAAAAAGACAATTAATTTGACTTACTGAATGCAGTAAGCCCCTCCTCATTTCTAATTTCTTTACCCATTAACATTTTTAGTGGTTTTGTGTTTGCAAATTGCTCTGATTGACTGCTGACAAGGTATTCTATCTATGTTTGATTTAGTTGAACATTAATGCTGGCTGTGCAATTTCACTTCTGTCAATAAAGCTCTGGGTTGATGAGAAGGTTGGAGGTTTAAGCCCCAGTACCACCTAAATGCACATAGTAGACCTTTTATCAAGCCTGTTAGTATTAACTCTGTTCTGTTCCAGGGGTGCCATGGCATGGTTGACACTGTGCTCTCACCCCAATCTATCTGTCTGTTGATTTCGAAATTAAAATGTTAACTTAAGCTTTAATTATTGCCCATGGTCAACCAGTTGGACGGGCCTTAAAATGTTACATGCATATGGTCGATTTTTGTAATTGAAAAACGAGGGAAAATAACATACAAAGAGAGGACAAGATGCAGACAGAAAGGAACTAAGAATCTTGGTTCTCATGTCCTCAAAGATTAGGACTTGTGGCCCCATGTGCTGTTTACCAAGACCTAATTTTACTGCTACATATCTGGCAGGCTAGAGATCAAGCACCAAAAAAAGGATTGGCTCCAATCCCATTCGAGAAGCTTGTTAACAGACCTTCACATCAATGAGTTAAGGATTGAAGCTTAAGCTCTTCACTGCAATCAAATTAATGTGCAGTTACCTGCAAGACTGGACAAAGAACACTTGCTTGTTCATTCTTTATTTGTTAGCCAAAAAGAAAAGAAAACAAATAGGAATTTTCCCAGAATCCAAGTGTTCTCTCCCACAGTATTCAGTATTTAAAATAACATGACAGGGACTTTGATGATGTACTAGTTAAACAGAAACTTTAGCATATGGATATAAAAAGAATAACAGTCTAAATCTCTGCAGGAAGTGGGGACAGAATGTGTGTTTATATGGCTTAATGCTTTTTAATCAATAATTACTTAATTTTACACTCTTTTTATATATATTTTTTTATATAGATTCTATGCGGAAATTGGCACCCCTCTTCTCTCAGACATTCGTGTTGCATATTCAGACGATGCTGTAGAGTACGTCACACAGAACCTCTTTCCCAATTATTTTAATGGCTCTGAGATCATCGTGGCAGGAAAGCTGACCAACCACAGCTCGGATTCCCTCCATGTGCAGGTGAAGGCCAGCAACAGTGATCGCAACCTCATAATAGAGAAGGATATCTCTCTAGGTGAGCGGGAACGTGAAACAAAGCGGCGTGTGGATGAGGCTGAAGTTGGACCAAACGGGGATGGTTATGTCGAGCGCCTCTGGGGCTTCCTGAGCGTGAAAGATGGACTGAATGGACAATTACGAAGCCACACCCGCTCAGAAAGAGAGAATTTCACCCAACGTGCCACCGAACTCTCGCTTTCTTACAATTTCCTTACGCCGTTAACACAAATGAAGGTGGAGACACCGCAAGTGCTCGCTGATGGTACCATAGCAGATCCCGAAACTACAGAAGCCCCTCCTGCACACTCAGATTTAGCCAATCAGTTAGCCGAGGAGGAGACGATGGGAGACACACCACAAAGCTTGCACAAGAATAAGGAACAACCAGCAACAGTTCCTGCAGCTGGCAAGGCCTCAAGTGAGACATGTTCATTCTTTAATATAGAAAGTCTAAAAGTGAAAACTTATGGTAAAATTTAATTTGGCAGGGGATCTCATATGGCACAACAGAAACGTGTTCACCCCATCATCATAAAAATATAACTTGAAATCATGACTGTATGACATTGTTTTATGCTCAGAGGTGTAGAAAGCAAAATTGGCCATGCTGTCTGGGTGAGGGATGACATACTCTTTCTCTGCCAATCACAGCGATGGTAGAAAATCAGGGTCTTATATGAGCTCATGCATGCTTAAGAGGGTGTGGTGCTTTCCTATTGGTAGCTGATATATGATGGTTGACAACTAGCTTTTCGGTGGAACTTGGCAAATGAACAACAGTTGGGGAGAAAAAAAAAACAATCAGTAAATAAATGAACAAGTTTCCAATTCGAGTAAGACTTTTAAAATATATTTCTTTAGTTTTTGCACTGAAACTACAAGGCTGAATGAGTTAATAGGTCATGGAAGTTTATTTATTAATTAATTCATTCATCTTCAGTAATTTTATTCTGGAGGAAACCCACACAGAGACAGGGAGAACACAAACAATAAGCCAGGAACCCAGAACTTTCAGCATAGTAGTAAAATCCAATGGGACATACTGATATAAAATAAATAAATAAATAAATAAACAATAAAGTGGTGGTATTTTTTTCTACCTCCGTTTTCTTGAGATAATGGAATAATTATGTAATTTTCTTGGTTAATTTAATTAAATTATGTCATTTTCTCAGGATAGCAGAACATTTTCTCAAAATCTTGACTGAAAAACTTTGTTTTCCCATTATAATGCCATACTTAATATGACATCTATAGATAACAAAACATGGTGTAGATTAAAAAATAGGCAACATCACGTCAGAGGAGAGCAGGTGTACAGTTCACTGTGTCACATTCCTCTTCAATCAGGTACTGACACAGGCTGAAGTAACATGAAACCTTGCTTTAAATGTCTCGTCATCATGGGAAAACAAATGAAATAACTCATTATCACAGAAAAACAACCTTTGTTATCCCCAGACAATGACATAATTGTCCCGTTATTTCAAGAAAATGAATGGAAAAAATGTATGAATGCACGTTTACTTGGTGGGGCCGGTGGTGTAGTGGTTAGGGTGCTGGGCTCATGACCAGGCGGTCGTGGGTTTGAATACCGATTGGACCCCTGGGCAAGGTCTTAACCACAAGTGTGCCTCTGTCCACCCATCAGTATAAATGGGTACCAGTAAAAATACTGGGAAGGTAACCTGGAAGGAGGGGTTGAAACTCCTAGTACAGAAACCGGGAATGAGCACCGGCCTGATGAGCCACTAGGCTATGGGTGTAAAAGCCCAACAGAACTTACGTTCGCTTAAGGCCTCCGTAGTAGAAACAGACTATTTTTCTCTTTAAGTGCTTTATCTTTCAGCAACTTGTCAACAGTTAATTTTTTTTAACAGCACAACAGATCATACTGTACTTTTTATTCATATATAGAAAGGTCCATGGTTCGATTCCTGTATTGTCAAGAAAGATTTGTCGGCGGGGGAGTGAGCAGTACCTCCCCTTCCTCCACCTTCATGGCTAAAGTACCCTTGAGCAAGGCACCTATCCCAAAACTGCTCTCCGTGCACTCCAATGTGGCTGCCCACTGCTCCGAGTGTGTTCGCTTTGGATGGGTTAAATGCAAAGCCAAATTTGGGATTAATATACTATAGTATATCGTTTAGGTATTTCCACAAAGTCTTAAGTACACACAAATGAAAAAATAAAACTGGCAGGGAAAAGCTGAGATTAGGATTAAAGTGGAGTCACGAATCACAGTACAGACATTTGAAATGTATGTATGTCACTTAATGCAAGTAAGAAAATATAGTTAAGCATTTATAATATGCAATAGATTTTTGGAATAAATATAGACATGCTTTTGTTGTTAACAAGATTAGCCTCTTAGCTTCAGTTTAGAATTAAGGCAGATCAACTTTATTTGGAACTAATGGGACATTATATACACTTCACTTCTGTTCACTTTTATTAACTTTGTCACAAAGCAGCTGTAAAGAAATACGGATTTAGCTTGAGGTCCGTAATGTGAAAGTGAAGACAATTTTTAAAAACTTTTTAAGCAAACTTTGTTGTCCCTTTTGTTTTGTCTGCAGATGGACCCAAAAAAGCTGGCAAAAAGTCTGTCACCCTATCCAAAACATCAGGTAACTTCCATCCATTTTTCCACTACGTGTTATCTTAACTGTCAAAAAGCACCGGTAGAAAATAATTAGCTGTTTAAAACGTACAGCTTGTAATTTAGCTTGTTTGAGTAAAGGGGGTTATAAAAGAGGGGAGTTAAACACCGCTAAGTGCTCACTGCAGGCTTTAATTGTGACATTGCTGTCAGGTTGACAAAAAGCTGCAGATTATGGGGCCATGTGTGTGATCTTGTGTGTGAACATGTACTATAATATGTGCTTTTGGTCAGAATCTGGCTCCATGGAGTGGGTGTGTTTGTGTGACTGTAGCCTTTTGAAGAAGTGGCGTATTTACGCGGCAATTAGAGATGGCTTCACAGAGATAAAAGCAGTAAAGGAATGAGAATAGGTTCTTTCAACACAGCCGTGAACTCTTGACTAAGATGCACTATGTGAACAATTTTATGAGTGTCTTCTGTTTTTAGGAACAATTCCGATATGGGGGAAGACTGCTGCTGTTTTAATAATTTAAAGTAACTCATTCTGGTTGAGCAGCACAGTATCATAGTGGTTAGCATGTCCGCCTCACAGCTAGAAGGTTCCCAGAAGTCCCAGGCTTGGGCATTTCTATGTGGTGTGAGCATGTTCTCCTTGTGCTTGCGTGGGATTCCTCTGGTGGGACACCCGTTTCCTCCCACAATAAAAAAAAAATGCTGTTTAACTGGCTGTTTCAAATTGCCCCTAGGTGTGAGTGTGAGTGTGATTTTTTTGTGTGTTGGTGTTCAGGGTGTACCCTGCCTTTTTCCAGTGTTGGCTAAAATAGGCTCCAGCCTCCCTGCGACCCTAATAAGATTAGGCGGTCTTGCAATTGAGTGAGTAATTCTGGTTTAGCTGACTGACTCCAACTATTTAAGAATTGATTCCAGTCTCCTCTACTGAACAGCTTGTTTTAATAGGTTTAAAGAGGTTATACATGAGCAGCTGCCTTCAAGGGCTTATTTCTGTCTTTTATAAAAAAAAAGACATCTTCATTCATTCATTCATTCATTTATTTTTTTAACTGCTTAATCCTAATTAGGGTTGTGGGGAGGCCGGCTCCCATCTCAGCTGACTCTGGGCGAGGGCAGAGTACGCCCTGGAATCTAAGGACAATACTTTGGTCAAAGTAAACACAGAATGGTTTGAAGCAGCCAGAATGAGGCTGATTTTCTTCTAGACCAGACAGTAGCTACATTTCTAAATGGGTGTAAATATTTTGAGGTCATGTCATGTCATCAGTGTGATCATGAAGGTGCATGTGAAATACAGTCACTGGTGAATATGGTATATTATTTACTTTATTACCCTTTTTTCCTAAAATGCCTTTGGGCAAGTTTAGGGTTTTGTGGTTTGAGTGAACAGGCTTTTTTTGTTGTTTTTATCATGCTAAATATTCTGAGGAAATACAGCATGAAGGCTGTAGGGTATCATAACCCTAAAAAACTTTAAAGATATTCTTTACAAAATTAAAGATGCAGCTGCTTGCGTCTTTAACTGTGTGTGTTTGTGTATGTGTGTGGGTGGGTGGGTGTGTGGGTGACCGTAAGAGAGAGAGAGAAAGAGATTCTTATTACACCATCAGTAAGACTTCATGATATAATAAATAAAGTAACCATATCACACAACAAAAACATGTAGTTTGCTTGTTTTAAATTAAGGCCATCAATACTGTCGTCTCATTTAAATGATAAAAAAATGAAAAATATACTATCCTAAACACATCAATGCCTTCTTTTAATCTCCTTTTAATTTTAAGTTTGATGTCAATAGTCAATGCTTGGGCCAAGTTCTACTTCAGGATTGCCGATGTACAGACTCAGTAGACTGAGATTTAACCTTGTAGACCCCTTTAGTGATCTCAATAATAATAATAAAAAAAAAGGCTAATGAAAAATCTAATTACTTATTCAACACACGTCAGTGATTAATATGGACTGGATACAGTTGTTGAGCTTAAAACACAGCCACTGTTATACAAGCTTAGTTAGCTGGCTTGCTGGTCTTTCATTGTATCCCCTGATTTGTGGTTGTGACCAGTCACTGATAACCACAGTTTTGTGCCTGACCAATTACTCGTAACAATGTGTATCCTTCTCACCCACACCCCACCATTACCATTCAATCACTGATCACAATTTTTAAACCTTATCTTTGAAACTTTCTTTTTGGAGGTAATATACAATATAAGTGCCAAGGGCAAGGAAATAACAGTTTCTTGGAATGATGAAAAGACAAGGCTTGGTCTACAACACCCTGTTTATGAACTACATTGGGGAATAATGAGGTTATGTTACTGGACAGTGTCAGATATAATTTGATAAAGCTGTTTCTGTATTTATTTTAAGACACAGTAAATTGTTCCAAATAGTAGTTTTTGTCATATTTCACAAAATTTCTGTCTCTGCCCCCTCTAGCGGATGGAGATCCTCATTTTGTGGTAGACTTCCCCCTCAGTAAACTAACTGTATGTTTTAATATTAATGGAGAGCCTGGGGATGTCCTCCGCCTAGTGACTGACCACAAACACTCCGGTAAGTCCAGAGAATGGATTATTTATACGATAATTCACACTTCTGCACCATCAGTTAATTCTTAAATACATTACGCAATAGCAGTTGTACTGTATAATAAACAATGAAACAGTTTCAATAGAGTAACCTTCGGTCCAGATGTGCTGTAATAGGAGACATATGCACTGTTTTGTTGTTAGTTGATTCAAGAATCCCAACAGAAAATGGATCAGCAATCAGAATAATATACAGTGATATTCAGTACTGTTGAAAAGTCTCTGTTATGTGTATATGCCAAAATATCTTATAGCTGAATTTTGGCTCATGATTGTGATATTTACCTCTTGTGTTTACCTCTGATTTTTTAAAGGTATAACTGTAAATGGGAAGCTGATTGGCACTCCAGCACCCCCTGGCAGCCACAAACAGCAGCGCACATATTTTAGCTCCATCATTATTGTTGTTGACAAGCCAAGGCGCTCGTACCTTGAGGTGACGCCGCGTAAGGTCATCGTGGACGGCCTAGATCGCCTCATCCTTCCCTGCAGCTCTAATGTTGCTGTGGATAACAAAGATTTAGCAGTGGCTATAGTTGCTAATGCCAATGTTACAGTTACCATTCAAGGAACCATTCAATTCATTATTTTGTTGCATATTTACAAAAACCCTGCCCCTTACCAACGAGACCACCTGGGCTTCTACATAGCGGACAGCAAGGGACTGAGCAAGGACACACACGGACTTTTAGGTATATACACATTCATTCACACCTGTACATGAATTTAATAATTTATTATTAGAATTCAGTTTTCTGTCTCTGGGCTAAGGCAGGGTGCACCCTGAACAGCTCACCATCGTTCACAGGGGCAACACACACGACCATTCAGACACACACACACACACACACACACACACACACACACACACACACACACATAAACAACAACAACAACAACAACAACATTCACACTCACATTCACACCTAGGGGCAATTTGGAACAGCCAGTTATCCTAAGGTGCATGTCTTTGGATTGTGGGTGGAAACTGGAGCACCCGGAGGAAACCCACTAAAGAATGAGGAGAACATAATACCCTACACTTCCTCACTGGGGACGGGACTTGAATGCAGGACCTTCTTGCTGGGAGGTGGATGTAAACACTGCCCCCTGGTTGAAAATATTCCCATGAACATAGTTGAACAGTGGTTCATCTAAAGTTGCTAGGCCTGGGTTTATATTGGGGCACAATGTCTGAGATCCATGATTTATGACCACACTTGGAGCATGATTGGGGTATAAAAGGAGGTAGGGTGCATCCAAGAGATGAAACTTGAAGGTTTAGTGTTTCCAAGTTCATCAAGATCTCCTGCTATGGCACATCAAGGTCTGTTATGCTCTGTTAAGGTCTGTTAAGCTCACGATTGACAAAAATTTTGCCGCGATCAGCGCAATCATTACAAATCCACCAAGTTCCATCAAGATCATTACTACTCAATCCCACGACCCCCACAATCCTCATAATTCTAAACCCAGGGTTAAAGCAACTGCTAATTTGGATACTGGATGAGTGGATGATGTGAACTCTCACTTACTTATCATATGATTATAATAAAAAAGCAATCTAGGTACCTGTAGTCCTTTGTGGTAGTGTCTCTACATAATTTAATTTCAGCTTTTAATTTATGTCATCCTGCTCCCCCAAAAATCTATGTGAGTCACCCCTGCTTTAAAAAAACCCTTCGTTCATGTGAGATTATAAGAGATCCACAGGTTAGGCAGATTTAGTTTAGTATGGTTTAGTATCAGGAATGAGACCAGGCAAGAACTGATTCATTAAGATTCTTATTGATTGGTTATTTGCAAGGTTTCCCCACACTCACACAATGTTGTCACAAAATATTTCCTTTCAGGTCAGTTTATCTATGAAGAAGTCACTCTCACACAGTGTCCTGGAAACATCACTGCAGCAACAAGAAAAGACCCACAAAAAGTAAGCATTACGGTGAGTAACCCTGAGCCTGGTCATATGGCTCTGAAGGTGAAGGAGCGCACTGTGGACGTGGTACAAAAGAGCAGACATATTTATTCTGGGACACACACTGTCCACTGCTGGTTCGCCAGAAACAACGCTGCTAAACTGATTGATGGACAATACAAGGATTATGTAGTGTCTCACATGTTTGACACAGAAGACTGGCTTTATGGGACAAACGCACACTGACACACACACACACACACACACACACACACACACACACACACACACACACACACACACACACGCGCGAGCAGAGAATCAAAGAACAGTACAACCAAGTATCGATACACAGACCCACAGGAAAAAAACAAACAGCTCAGAGGACTTAATAAATTTTTTGGACAGTATAAAGTGTGCATTATATCTAAGTAATTATACTACTGCATAACTTTACATAGAAATCTAATGTATTTGTAAGTGTTCTATGATTATTATTTGGATGATATAAATGTATAAATTTAACATAACAAAAGCTAAAAAATGTAAACCCCCTGTAGCTTTTCAGAAGAACCACATTTAAACATTTATTATGTATAATAATGCAACTATGATGATGTTTATATTATGTTTGCAATAAAAGTTAGAGATTTGATAACTGTCAAACAATTTCAAACCTGACTGTTGCTTTCGCAGCCTTTTCTAGCTTCCTCTATCTATCTATCTATCTATCTATCTATCTATCTATCTATCTATATATATATATATATATATATATATATATATATATATATATATGTGGAGAGGTGAGTGCTGCGCTCAGGGCGAGGACTGCTGCATTTAAATCTGGAGATCCATGTGAGTACAGTAGAGCCCGGTACACTATTATTATAACAAAACGGCCAAGGGTCAGTGCAGAGAGAAGGTGAAATCCTATTACAGTGGCTCAAACAGTGGGCTAAACACCATCACAGACTACAAGGGGAAGAGCTTTAATGTGGGGCAGGTGACTGCTTCTCTACCTGAGGAGCTGAACGCCTTCTATGCCCACTGTGAGAACCACAGCAAGCCGGAGTTTCTGTCAGAGGAGGGCAGCTGTCCTTTTCAGATCCCTCAGGGAGATGTGTGTAAATACTTTAAAAAGGTAAACACACGGGAAGTTCCTGGACCAGACAATGTCCCATTGCATGTTTTCTAAGCAAGCACTCAGAAACTGGCAGATGTCTTCATGGACGTTTTTAATCTTTCCATGCTTTTGTCTGTAGTCCCCACATGCATCAAGAGGACAATCATCGTTCCTGTCCCAAAAGATGGAAGAAATATAGCTGCAAGCATCAATTCCTGGGTCCAAGCACCAAAAAAACCTGATTCTCAGTCTTTAAAATACACAGAGTTCAGTGGAAGGACTTTACATAAGTTTTGTACTGTTCATGCCAGTGGCTCAGAAACATATGAGTATTAAATATACAAAAATGCATTATGTCACCACTGCAATTTGATTGACACATAGCTCTGATGTTTTCTGACATAAAAACTTTGCCTTCGCAATTTAGTTAAAGCATAGCCCAAAGGACTTACAAGTGCAATTTTGCATACATTTTTCACATAATAAAAAGTTGGGTTAAAAATGGGCTTGTTCTAGCACTTATGGACTCTGTGTTTTTTTGACAGATTGCTTACTATTTATCCTGCCAATATGGCCATGTCAATATGGAAATATCCTGTCAATATGGCCTTGGTATTGTGCACAGCAATTTTCAGAGTGATTGATGCAAGAGTGAATGATATTGGTTGGGAATAGATTTAAGATGATGTTTTTTAAATTTTGTGCAAATCAGCCAAATTATTCAGTAGAGTATGCCATTTTTGCTAAAGACTTAATTATGCAAATTAGCTCAAAATCTAATATGGCAGACTTAAAAGGTCCTTTTAAGGAGTGGAACCTGTGTACCAAGTTTCATTGCATTTCATCAGATGGTTTAAGAGGGTGGAGCTTTTTAAAATGGCTATTTCAATCAAAGATAGCTGCCAGGTCATGTGACTCATGGCTGCAAAATCATAGTGTATTATTTAAATGTGATTCTCTACCATGCTACCAAATTTGCTGACTTTTTGCTGCATGGCTTTGGTTTCATGGCCAAAAAAATGTGGCAGAAGAATTTAATGAACCAGTTGAAAATAATAGGGCTAAGAATGCTCCAAATCTCCTGAAAAGCATCTTGGAAATTTCTCAGTAAGTGCACTCAGGTAATTGAGAATAAACTTCAAAACCAATCTTAGAACAGCATTAGGATTAAGATTTGGCTCATTAAGTTCTCAAACACCTTAGTAATGATAATTTATTTGATGTTTCATAATATAAGTGTTCAAATCCAGGCATATGTTGCTTTAAAATCCAAAATCGAGTCAATGTTCGGGTAATAAATCATGTTCCTTCGTAAACACAGAAGTGTTCATTTCTAAATGTGCAGCCAAAAAGGAAACAAAATGCTTTGTGTTCAGTTTAACTGGCATTTCAACACAAAACCTTAATGGGGTGGGGGTTTTTTCTCCAGTTTGGTCAACTGCCAACTCCTATCTTGCAGCTTGCTCTCCACTGTCATACAACAGCTACAACCCATGAACAAGGGATGTATTATTATTATTTTTTTTTTGCTATACTGTATTAATCCCACAAGGGAAGTTATTGCCTCTGCATTTAACCCATCCAAAGTAAGAATACATACTCGGAGCAGTGGGCTGCTACACACTTTGGGGCGCCCGGAGAGTAGTTGGGGGTTAGGTGCCTTGCTCAAGGGCAATTCATCCATGAATGTGGAGGAAAAGAAGGTGCAGCCCACTCCTCAGCATACATTTTTCCTGCTGGTTTGGGAATCGAACCAGCGACCTTTCGGACCCAAAGCCGCTTCTCTAACCATTAGGCTACGGCTGTCCCAAAATACTTAATCCCACTGAGGCTTGAACCCAGGACCTTCTGCGTGTAAAGCAGACATGATAATGTTGAAGGCTAATGTACTTTCTCTGAGACACATGAAGTCAACCAACCATACTGATTCAAACTGCTATGTATGCTGCATTACAGGACATTATAACACACTTGGTGGAAAGCTCTATCTTTGATATACGTTAGCTCACAGAAACCCACAGTTGACTAGTGCCTTTCTAATTCACAGAGAGAGACCCTCCCACCCAAACGCATGTAAAATTTTTGCTTCTTTGGCTCTCAGGCATGGATGACTCTAATGTAATCACCATTCACTCTCACAATCTCCTGATAAAGAGGCGAACACTTTTTCCCTCAAAACATAGCCAAACCTTATCTAATATGTGTCATTTAAATTGGAAACTGAAAGAGCATTTTGGCAGGGTGCAAACATTTACATGAGCTATGAAATTGCTGTTAGACTGAAAGTGACATAAAACAAATATAATGTAAAATATGGACAACTGTCCTCAGGTCTGGTGGAATTTACATTACAAATATTTGATATATGTGCTTGTGTCACACCTCTCTGAATCTCTGAATGTATTTTAGCTTCACATATAAATGTCATTCTGAATTGTTTTCCCACAAAAAGATCCATCCAGCCATCCATTTGTCAAACCGCTTAATCCTGCTAGGGTCATGGGAAGCCTATCTCAGGGTAAAGATGAGGTACACTCTGAACTCACCAGTCCATAGCAGGGCTAACACACACACACACACACACACACACACTCACAAACAACCATTCACATACATACTCACACCTAGAGGTGACTTGGAACAGCCAGTTAGCCTAATGTGCATGTTTTTTGGGCTGTGGGAGGAAACTTGAAGGAAACCCACGCAAGCACCCACATGCAAACTCCACACAAAAACATCCTTGCCAAGCCTGGGACTCAAATCCCAGTACCTTCTTGCTGTGAGGCAAGTTAAAATCATGTAAATATTGGTGAGAATCATGTAAATGTCAAAGTCACCTAACAAGGAGCTAATCTTGAATAAAAAATACTAATCTTACCAATCCACCTTCAAATTAAGCAACTAGTTTGTTAATATTTTGTGAAATAGTACCAATGAGTACAAACATCTCTAACTGAGACGAGTCATGAGCAGGACTGAAACTGAGTGAATGTTAGAGGCAGGATTCAATGTGCACTGTGCACACCCACCATTTAAATCTGAATCTATGAATATTTAAAGTCTTCCTAAACAAAAGCCAATCATCTCCATCCTGAAAAGCTTTTACCCTTTACTACCAGCCAAATCTATGGTAGAGTCAGGATTATATTCAGCAGGTTTGAGACATCATTGTAAAAGCCCACTGATTTTGTTTCAGAAACCAATATATGCCATGTCTCATTTCTTTACAGATGCCAACAGCTCCATCTCAAGGTAGAGCATAGAGAATTTTATTCATAAACTGCTTGAAGTTTGATAGCATTCAGCCTCAGACATTTGACAAATGGCTCCTGTGTGGTCATAATACATTAAACATCATGATGCTGGCGAGATAGTTCCACTTGACTGAAATAACTAGCTATCTAGCTAGATAAAATTTTGTCACATTTTCCCTCCTCCTCCCTGCAGCAGTCCACATCAGCTCACCGCATGGATGGCTGCTTCCAGACTTGTGGACAAGACCACATTTCCCAGTATGTGAGGTGGCTGCTGTGTATGCATCAGTACTCAGATACACGGCTGTAGCTTGTCAGAGCTAAATAAGGACAAATTAGTGTTATTACACTGTCATTTACTTATTTGCAGAACCACTTAATCCTACTAGGGCCACAGGGTGTGTCACAGTATCTCAACCTACACTGACATTCATACCTATGGGCAATTTGGAACAGCCAAATTAGCCTAATCTGCATGTCTTTGGACTGTGGAAGGAAACAAATGCAAACGCAGGGAAAACATGCCGACTCCACAGGGAAACGCACGTACCCAGGACTCACACCCAGGAACTTCTTGTTTTGAGATGGACGTGCTAACTACTATGCCACTGTGCTGCCAGGGTTATTACAGTATGCTAGAGTGTTTTATATTCACCTCAAACTTTTTTTAATGTCCTTTGTTCATGCCAGCCTGTTATTAAAAAAAAAAAAAAAAAAAAAAACCCCACACACACATTGCCAGTTTGTATTATTCATTCAGTCTGATTGCTTTCGTCAGTTTATTTCTTTGTTTAGATTAAACTGTTTATGTTAAGTTATTAGCCTCCCTCCAGTTGGCACACCTTCTGCTTGCTGGCTGTTTGGGTTTCGGTTTGTTGGGAGTACCACCATTTCCTGTGGAGAGCCTTTAAAGTTAAATATCCTTGTTCCTTAGTTTTATTTTATACATCCTCCTGCTTTGTGTTGAATAAATAATACTGACCCATTGTATTTGCCTTTGGTCTTCTTCCTTGTACCCCCCCACCTACTGACACAATTACTGGAAAGAAATTACAGTTGGATTAATAAAAGATGGAAATTTAAGTAATTAACTGAATTAAATATTTGATGATGATTCAATATAAATAAATAATTTGGTTTATATCGTAGAATACTTCATTTTAAAAAGTTGATATAAAATGCTATTTTCTTCATCCATGCAATGTCAGACAGATTAAAGTTAAAATGCTTTTCTTTCAATTTATTTTGGTTAAAGGCTTGTGGTACCATTATATATTTATATGAGGTACCATTATATATTTTTATTTCCATTTCAAGAGTACCCATGTATCTATGTATATATTATAAATTCTGCGTAATATGGCATATTAAGCATACTCAAGTGGCAAATAAATAATGATTTCTTGAGAGGGTTGACATGATTTTTTCCTTATGTACTTCCATGTAGTCCAGGTGATGGTTTGTACAGGGTTTGAACAGCCAATAAAACCTCCCATATTTTAAAGCTAAAAAAAAATTGTTAAAGACAATCAAATTATTATTTGCAGGCATGAAACGTCTTTCAGGACAGTGGTTATGTCATGTTTTAAAGATGACATCTTCCAAACTATGGCCGTCATTGTCTTTACATGCTTGGATGTGATTTCTGAAGGCTGCCATGGCTTGACAAGTCATGTCGAGTGGAACAGTGTCTATTACCTGTTAAATAGCAACCTTAAGGGCTTCAAGAGTTTGGGGTTGATGAGTATACACTGATGTAAGGTAGTGCCACAGAAAATCACAAGGGGGGGAGGTCAGGGGAATGGACCGGTCACCCAACATCACCACACAACAGGATTACCTAATCCGGAAACATTTCCCTCAGCACTTCCAATGATCTTTGAGCCCTGTGTGCTGGAGCTTCATCATGCTGAAACCACACATCAAGTTCTTCAAACTCAAGGTGTTCAAATGGGTTTGGGCTAACAACAGACCCTAGCACTGCCTCTCCTGCCCCACTAAGTTTCATCTGTGCAAATAATGATAATTAAAAACTGTATTGAATAAAGTTTCATGTGTGCAAATAATAATTTGATTATCTCTATCTTTTTTATTTACCATTGAAATGTGGGAGGTTTTTTGGGTCATCCTGTACTTTGAGCTATAGACTGCACTTGCATTCTTTATTCATACTGTTGATATAATAGTGCTCATATGCATCTAAGTTTTAAATTCCCTCATGAGACTTTACATGGTTCACAAAGCCAGCTGTAGACAGGAGAACTCGCCCACATACAGTATACTGATACAGCTGTGGTATTGCATTACCCCCATAACTTATTTAAAAGGAAGTGTATAAAACTGTTAAAAGCACCAAGCTTTCCTTAAACAGCTCAGATCAATCCATCATTCTTGGTTGAAAATCTTCCAGTTAAAGTTCTCCACCAACACAACGGTTGTAAATACAGTGAAGTTACAACTCAACTAACTTCACGTTTTAGCTCGCCCTATTAGACAAGACTTCAAATTATTTTTGTCAAGATGCCTATGGAGCATTCTAGGGTAATAAATACTAACTCCATTTCCAGAAATGTTGGGATATACTTGGATACCAAGTGGACAGTACTTGGATGTGCTTTATGAAAATATAAACAACACACATAACAAAATATGGTACAGAGAACTCTATGATGAAAATCACCATATAGGTTAGGTTGTTATCAGTGAAAGGTGCAAAAGACAGCATCTGTGATGGTATGGGGGTACATCAGTGCCCAAGACATGGGTGAGTTGCATAAATGGGTAAATATTATATCATGGAGGCATATATTATGATTTTTTTCCCTCTAAGATATATGTTGCTATTGTGTGTGTATTTCAGCAGGCCAGTGCCAGGCCTCATGCTGCTAGAACTACAACTGTGTGGCTTCATAGATACAGAGAGCCCATGCATGACCCTCAAGCTGATATTTCAGATCTGTCTTCTATTTAAAATATATGGGACATAACGAAGAAGAGATTCAGACAACAGCAACCAAGGATTTGGAACAACTGAAGTCTTGTCTCAAGCAGGAAGGGATTAGAATCTTCAGTTTGTAAATAATTAAAAAGTATAATTAAAAGAAAAGTGTGCAGCATGGTGGTTAGCGCTTCTTTCCCACAGCAAGAAGGTCCGGGGTTCAAGCCCTGTGACCAGCAAGGGCATTTCTGAGTTTGCATTCTCCAGCCTCCCCGTAACAATAATACAGGATAAAGCAAAATAAATAAATAAAAACATTAAAAAAGAAAAGAAACCCGTTTAGGGTGTCATATCTGAGCTTTGTTTATATTTACAAAATATATTTAAGATTGTATTTATATTATAATATAGTATAGAGAATATTTAATGAGATATCTCTGCCATCATTCATGGATTTTTGGGAAACTATAAATAAATACAACTGAGAATAATAAAGGAATGCTATCAATAACCACAGCAGCATCACTGAGTAAACATCCCGTGATGCTGGTGGGCAAAATTCCATGGATATACTAAAGTACTCTTTCCATAGTTTTCCTGAAAGAATTTTCAGACTAAAATGAAAGGCAACCTGTTCTTGCTAACCATTTCAGAGATATAGCAATGCAAATGAGGGGTTCATGAAATACACACTTGAAACTAAAATAAATATATTTTAAAAATAAATAAAGAAATGGTTTGCATTTTTATGGTTTCTCCCAAACGAGGATGGGTTCCCTTTTGAGCCTGGTTCCTCTCAAGATTTCTTCCTTGTGTCAACTGAGGGAGTTTTTCCTTGTCATTTTTGCTGCGGGGTTGATCATTTGCGATGTGTAGGGGTTATAGAAAAATGTTTAAATTCCTTTTTAAATTACTTTTACTATTTAAAGCTGCTTTGCGACAATGTCAATTGTAAAAAGCACTATACAAATAAAACTGCATTGAATTGAATTAAAGAAATGAAATAGAGCCCATCAAAGAGTGTTTTTGAAGCTCAGTATAAATGCGGCGCACAAACAAGTATGAATTACAACCATGAAACAGAAGATAAAAAGCGTGGCAAAACAAGGCAACAGAAGCTCTTCAGTGCAGTCTCTGAAACTGTACTGGATCATTCTTCCAAATAATATTCTCTGGGATGGTGAATTAATAATGGTACTGGAGAGCATGAGAATCGGTAGATTCATAGCATATGATGATTTCATTATGTTTATGTTCATTAAACATTCAGTAACTACCCTATTGATTATAATTATTAAGTTAAAATTTAGCTTTGTTTAAGTGTACAAAACACAACAAGAATAGTTTTATTAATGCTTGTATTTTAAGATAGCTGATAAATGTGTTCCTATTATAAAATCTACTTTGTTGTCTCTTTGGCCAATTGTGTGATATACAGTATGTTTTACATTCTTCTAAATCATTACGGAAAGTGGATGAAGGCATCTTATAAAGGGACACAATTTGAACTTTGAACTGTACTCATGTTTGTTTCATGTGGTTGAATGCTAGTTTAGAGGAACGGGGAGCGCTTTCCAATTAAATAGAACATTAAACCTATTTTCCTTTCCCATCTAATTTTGTTTCTGAGAAAATCATATATAATCATGTATAAACCTTTGTTTTTGGCTAACGTTAATTTGTTGTTTTTCCTTACATTTTTAACTGTTGTGCTACTAATTATCTCCTATTGCTTATATATCTTGGGGCCAGCAGTCAACAAGGTTTTCTGGACACATCAACAAGTGCTTTGTAGTATCTGTGTTGAAAAGCACTTCATGTCTCAGCCATTTGTCCTTCTCCCACCCTCATATACTCACACTCACATGCATGTGATCATACACATGCATGCAAAACAATCTGCTTCATGAGCTCTGGCATGTGGAACAAATCCCCAAAGTAATGTATCACGCAAGTTCTCTTTGGAAATGTTGGAAATTTGACTTCATATAGAAAAATTCATAAAATTGAAAGGTGTTACCACAGGTCTAGCATTCCTGCTGGCCGGTTGCAGAACGGTTTGTAGCGCTGCCCAACCTTACGTATTACAACATAAAACATGCTATTTAATGTGTCCCCTTTTTATTTTAAGTCTAACTGCTATTTATCCAAGGTGAGGTTGTGGGGGCAACGGGTCTAGGAACCAGGCTTCCGTCTTCCCAGCAACACCTCCAGCAACTCTTGGTGCCCATTTGTCCTGGGAATGCCAGGTGAGATGGGACATATAATCACTTCAGCGAGTTCTGGGTCTGCCCCTTGCCTCTTTCCATTTAGACATGCCCGGAAAACTTCTAAAGGGAGGCAACTGGGAGGCATCCTAATCAGATGCCCAAACCACTTCAGCTGAGTCCTTTGATGTGAAGGAGCAGATGGCAGATGTCTGAGCTCTTCAACCTATCTCTAAGGGTGAGCACAGACACCCTCCGAGGGAAACTCATTTCAGCTTCTGATATCCAACATATCATTCTTTCAGCCACTACCCTAATCTCAAAACCATAGGTAAGGGTTGGAACATCGATGAACTGGAAAATGAAAATATCTGTCTTTCGGCCCAGCTCCCTCTTCACCATAACAGATGGGCGCAGTACCCTCTCCCACTCTATTCACCCATTACTCGTGAATGCATCTTGGGGAGACTCTTGTCAAGCCAAGTCTTGGACATTCAGGTGAAGAGAAGGGCAGAACTGTCCACTGATTACCACCTGGTGGTAAGCTGGATTCAATGTGGGAGCAAACTGCCGGACAGACCTGAAGGTGACTGAGAGCATCTGATAGAGATTCCATCCAAGAGATCTTCAACTCACATGTTAGAGGAAGATTCTCTCATGTTGCAGGGAGGTTAGGGACATAAAATCAGAATGGTCCAAGCCTTCATTGTGGATGTGGTTTCCAGGAGCTGTGGCCAGAAGGCCATCAGTGTCTGTTGCGTTGACAATTGGAGAACCCTGATGGACACTGGTGGTGAAGGAGGCCAGGAAGATGAGGAAGGAGGCCTTTCAGGCTTGGTTGTCCCAGAGGTCTCCTGAGGCAGCTGACAGATATGGAATGGCTTAAAAGACCTGCAGCTTCAACAGTCAAAGAAGCAAAAACCTGGACGTACATTTTTTTACATTTACAGAGTTGTTTGAACTTTTGTAATTTCCCCACAGAATTCACCATCATATAACTCATTTAATGAAATTTACTGGATACATGTACTAATACATAATTTCACTTGTTACCTAGCCTTGTACTGTAAAAGCCTTTATTTAAGCATTTGCAACCATATCTGGATGAATTTTGGAAGTGTTTGTGTAATGCTGACTCCCATATTAAGCCAGGCAAATTAAATGGTATCATATTAAAAAGCAAGCCTTCTAAAATTTCACTGAATTACCATGTTTTACTGGCTGTATTGAATTACCATGTTTCCTGGGCCTGGAAGGTAGCTAAGATAGGTCTGTTGGGCTTTTTACAGCCAAGCCTAGTGGCTCAGCACAGCTGGATCTTATCCTAGTTTCTGTAGTGTGAAATGACTAGGAGTTCAACTACACCCTAGCCCATTGCAGGTTACCATCCTAGTATTTTTACTAGTCATAGCAATATAGATATTACTAAATTTATTTCCTCTAATCCTATATTAAGTATATATGTTGAATATTTATGTGTTAAGGCTTCAGAATTAAACATGTAACAGTACATTCAAGCTTTTAAAGAAATACACACTTGAACTCAAGACTACTTATTTTTTATTACATCTGTATATGCCTTCTGGCTTATACTGATACCTTTATTCCAACTGAATATCATCTGGTAAGAAGTTTCTAAACTTCAGCTACACTTGAGGAGTCCACTTGAAAAACCTGCTAAGTCAAGTTTTGTAAAACCAAAAAAACCAAAAAACAAAAACAAAACAAAACAAAAAAATGCCCTTAGCCTCTTTTTCAGGTACCTGCACATGTCCCACTGATAGCTCCACTTTCAAAACCTTCTAACTCGTGTTATAAATTGTAGCAGAAGAAAAGAAACTCTGAGAGATAATTTCTATGCCTATAAAAAAATCAGATTTTTAAAAAACTGTCCAACTTGACTTAGCAGGTTTCGCAAGTGGACTCCTCCCTTGCTCTCTATCACACACACACACACACACACACACACACACACACACACACACACACACACACACAACAAAAATGTCACTGGGCAACTGGTGCCTTTACGTTGAATTCTCCATAACATCAGCTGTTAGAAACATATTCCAAATGTCATGGCTAATGCCAGATAAATAGATGATTTGTGAAGAACTGGATTGAGACCAGGAGAGGAGGAGGACATGAAGAGGGAATGAAGGAAAAAGAGGAGAGGAGAGGAAAAGAACAAAGAGACAGAGTGCAACCCTTCTTATATCCCCCATGGAATGGAATGATCTTTTGTCTCTCTCGGTCAAAGTGATGACTCACACACACACACACACACACACACACACACACTCTCTCTCTCTCTCACACACACACACACACACACACACACACAC
>JAQMYF010000024.1:19838910-19853966 GCA_030014195.1 Neosilurus mollespiculum
ATGCCTTCAGTGTGAATCTACAATTTTTATAGTCATGAAAAGAAAGGAAACTCATTGAATGAGAAGGTGTGTCCAAACTTTTGGTCTGTACTGTATATCAAATAGAAACTTTATAAAACTTTATAAAAGTTTATACTGGAGAGAAATGTTATGAATACATCTCCTTTGTTGATTACAAATGTATTGCTTATTAGTATGTATAAAATATATGTTTATGGCATTTGGTAGATATCTTTATCCAGAACAACTTAGATTTAAGGGTTAAGGGCTTTGCTCTTGGGCCCAACTGCACCTGCTTGGAGGTGGTCAAACTTGAACCGCCAATCTTCTAATCAGTAAACCAGAGGTTTAACCACTGCACCACCACTGTCTGTAATAGAAATAGTTTATGATTACAATATCAAGGATGTTGTGACGGCACTGAAAGAAAAAGTGCTGTTTAGCCAGATGCCGTAAGCAATTTTTATAGCATAAATGTTTTGACTATGTAAAAATAATTAGTTAAGGGCAACACCTCAGTAAGAATGTGACCTAACTATCCAAACATAGCTAGCTAGTTTCATAATGTAGACTGCAGGTGAGTTAAGGAGGACTGCTAACAGAATATATATTGTTAAATTCGACAACATAACTGATATAGTCAGTGTCACACACTCTAATATTTTGTTGGACTGCCTTTATCCTTAATTAGAACAGGTTAATTACAGGGCAGTTGTGGCTCAGTGATTAGAGCTCTGGCTGCCACTGTTGGGCCCTTGAGTAAAGCCCTTAACCCTCAGCTGCTCAATTGTATGAAAATGATAAATGCAAGTTGCTCTGGATAAGGCCGTCTGCCAAATGCCATAAATATAAATATAAATGTAAATGTAGGTGATTGTCATGCTATTGTTTTGACAAATATAAGCAACATCAGAACATTTATTTCCATGTTGGGTTCATTTTTCACCGACGTCTTAAAAAGATAAGGGGAAAATTGAACCACTCCATAAAGTCTTCTCCAGCACATCCCAAAGACCTTCAGTAGGGCTAAGGTCAGGACTCTGTGGTGCCAGTTCATGTGTGAAAATGATTCCTCATACTCCCTGAACCACTCTTTTACTATATGAGTCTCAATTTTATATCCATGTCATCAGGGAAGAATACCATAGATGAGCTCATCTGCTCATTCACTACAATCATTTTCATGCCACATAATGTTGCTGAGCCTCTACCTGACCAACTTAAGCACCAATGCCATGGAGAGTACATGCTGTAATTGAGTGCAGAGGCTTCAACACCTCTAATCAAAAGGCATCACCAAGCAAGTGACACCATGAAGTTATCACATCTGCCTCACAGCAAGAAGGCCCTGAAAGTGTGATGGTGTGGTGAGTTGTTTAGGGTGTAACCTGCCTTTGCACAGTCATGTGAAACAGACTTAAGCCCCATGCAACCCTAATAGTATTTAATGGTTTGGTAAGTAATTGACATGCACAGACCATTTTCTGAACTTTTCAATTCAGGCTTTATTGACAGAGGATGAAGAGTTATGGTGCCCCATATGGCCTGTTCAGCAATTATTTTTGAGCACTGTATTTTTTTCTCCCGACACATTGTCAGTGATTTCTGCCTCCTTGCCCTATCGCAGTGTTAAAAAATTCTTCAAAACCCTCCTGAATCTAGACCACACCCAAAATCCTATCAGTTATTTGTTGGTCCAAGACCCCCATTTGGTAAAAATTTTATGGAATTCTATCCATTATTTTTTGAGTTATTGTGGTCACATGCTGGAAATAGCCATTAGAAGATGGGTAAATTGTGGCCATAAATAGATGCACATGGTCAGAAACAATACTCAAACAGGCTGTAGGATTCAAGTAATAATTGATTGGTTTGGTGTGGAGAATGTTTATGAAATGTGCCAAAAACATTCCTCACACCATCACACCTTGAAACCATCTGGGCATAACCCATTTATCTCTCATTAACATGGTGTTTCCACCTGCAAAACTGCTGCTCACTGGATGATTTTTCTTTATCGCACAGTTCTGAGTAAACACTAGGGACTGTTCTGCAGGTTCACAACTTGTTGTGCGAGATCAGCTGTAATACAACTACTCAAACCAGCCTGTCTGACACTATCAATAATGGCACTGTCAAATTCACTGAGATCACATTTACCCCTTTTTGACGGTTGATGTGAGCATAACTATCAGCAATGGAAAATTTAGCTAAATCAGCTGATATTTAACAATTATTCACTAAAGATGAGATGAACTCTATTTAGCAACATAAGGCAATAAATTGCTTAAGTATGTACAGTGCTGAAATATCACAGATTTTACATTAAGATTTTCAAAGTTGATTTTTACATATTTTACCCAGGACAGAGGCAGGTCGGGTGAAGTCTGCATTCTCTGTGAGTGTAAGTGCTGTGTCGCTACAGGTGCCCTTTGAACTCATTTAGAGTTTGAATAAATATTTCATAGGAATCTAAGAAAACTGCACTCTGTAAAGGCCTGCATTATACTTATTAAAAGTATTGGTATATACGATGCAGAAACAAATAAAGCAAACTAAAATTATATTTTAATTGTTTTTTATTCCATTTTAAAGCGTCATAATGATGACCTTGCCTTCTCCAAGTAACCATACAAATCTGTGAGTGTCTGTTGATTGGATTCAGGCATTCAGGATAATGTCTTTTAATCCCCAGATTTTGGATCAATCAAATCATGCAGTTCCCATAAAATATAAAGACACATTAGATAATTGCATGAATGTAGAAATTAATCTAAATATTTTAATTATATAATTATAACAAGTAATTATAAATATATATTTATTATATTTCATGTGTACAGACTGGAAAATCGATGGTAATTAATCTGTGAGAAAGAAATACATGTGCATCTGTGGTTCTATATTTGAACAAAATGCCAGAGCAGTTTCCTTCTATTTGATAGTTTATTTATTGAGTATTCATAGTAAAGACATTAAAAAATTAATCCTGTAAGCATCACTTTGAACTGAAGTGAATACAACATATAGCTCAAGATTTATCACTGTAGAGGCTTGTCAGTATGTAGAGACACTCAACATTAGAGGGCAGTGTGTGATTACCACCATAGGCCAATTTGTAGCAAACATTTCTAAGCTGTTTTGGAAAGATAAGGTATGCACACACACACACACACACACACACATATATACATATATATATACTCAGTCGTTTTGTGTGTGTGTGAGTGTGTGTGCTTGTGTGCGTGTGTTTTGTGGCAACCCGTTGTTTACAGTTCCTAGCATTTCACATGTTGAAACGGTGTGAGGCCTATTTGCAAACTTGCGAAATATTTTTATATCTTGAGTGGATACAGATAGACTATCCATGGTGTGTATGGAAAAGTCAAGCTTAACTCATACAGGCTCGATTCAAGGCTTACAGTGCACTGTTTGTTTAAATATTTAATGAACTCTTACACTATTAAAGTTGCAGTGTTGACAGAGGTAGTTCAGCTTGAATTGACTGTTACGGTAGTGAATTAATGCTATATCGCAAATTTACACTGTGAAATTTACGCCTACACTAATAAATTACCCAACAGCAAGAGGGGATGAACAACTTCTGGAATTTGTATTTAATCCCCTAGAGGCTCAGCTATAAGTTTCACTGTAGTTAATGAATATGTTATAGGTGTGAGTAGATAGTATGATTTAATGTGAATAAACAATAAACTGGGACTTTTAGAGATTAAACCTGAATGATATATTTATTAATGCTCATCAGATTGACTTTAAAAGTAAACTCTTACAACAGGTCATTAAATCAACACCTAATGTTAAGTCTTCCTGCTAAATTGATATCTACACTGTTGGAATTGAACACTTAGTGGGCTGTCACACTACTGAACCCTTTAATCAACTGCTGTGATAGAAAATTCTCATTTGTTTTAAATTCACATTTATTATATCAATTGAATTCACTTAACAAACTTCACTTAACAAAATCCCGAATTGAGTCTAGCGTCTGCACAGCAGATATAACACCTGCAGTGTTGATTGAAGACCACCAGTGCTGAATCAGCTGTTAGAAAACCAATCTGTACTGGATACGTTGTTACACACACACACACACACACACACACACACACACACACACACACACAAAACTAAAGAACCCTTTCCTGATTCTACAGATGTGATTTTTTAATTGGATGTATCTAACACCTAGATAAAATAATGATGGTGAACAGATTATGGAAAACTCAAACCAAAAAGAAGATCACACATTTCAGTTTCATACATAAATATGCCACAATATTTCACACCACCGTTTGATTTTGAATCAATGTTTAGACTGTTGAAATAACCCTTCTGAAATAATGTAAGCTTCTTCTCATAGGTTTCATGAGAAGGTTCTCATCTGGGAAGCTTTGTGATACACAAACACCTTCCTGCTATATGGGGATCGAAAGAACATAGGAAATGTAATGGTTCCTCAGAGGGTCAACTGAAGAACCATTAGATTTGTTTAGGGTTCTAACTCGTTTAGTGTCTTACAGGTCTGCAGCAGGGTTGTTAGAATTTAGGATTGTGTACACTGGTGTAGTGGTTAGGGTGCTGGACTTGAGAGATTGAGGGTTCGATTCCTGCTCTCTGTGCTAAGATCCTTGTGCAAGGTCTTAACCAGAAATGTGCCTCTGTCCACCCTGCAGTATAAATGGGCACCAGTAAAAATATTAGGAAGGAAACCCAGTGTTCCATCCAGGAGGAGTAGAACTCCTAGTTCCGGGGTGCACAATCCTGTTCCTGGTGATCTACCTTCTTAAAGATTTAAACTCCAACTACAAAATCCAATCGTTGCTTTAATCTTAATTTCCAAGTCTTAAATCCTGATTAGATGACTGGATGGTCAGGTGGGCATAATTAGGGTTGGAGGGAACATCTTCGGGAAGGTAGATCACGCCAGAAGGCTCGAGTGTAAAAGCCCAACAGACTTTACCTTTACACAGGCAACAGATGTTAGATCAAGCAGGTGTGTGATATTAAGCATATAAAGTCTAAAATGAATTGAAAGGTATACTCACTTTGTATTATTTTTATTTATTTTTACTGTAGTCTATCGAACCATTTTCAAACCTTACAATGGGCCTATTTAAAAAAAAAAAAAAAAAAAAAAAAAAAGTGTGTGTGTGTGTGTGTTAGTCCTATAATTTTTTTCCCCAGCACAAATTCAGCTTTAAGAATGTTTGATGTAGTTATCTGTTTATAAGGAAGAAGATTGATGTAGAATATTGATGTGTTGTGAAGGGGAAGAAAGCAAGTTTCCCGCACAGCGCGAGGAGGAGGAGGAGGAGGAGGGTATTTTGGCCATTTCTATTTACGATCGACTGGGCAGGGTTTTTTTTTTTCGCGTGGTCTGATGCAGGAGTTGAGGCTCAGAGTAAATAATGTGAAGATTTTTGTGTAGGACATGCGCAGATGCGGGATGCCATATTGCAGAGAGAGAGAGAGAGAGAGAGAGAGAGAGAGAGAGAGAGAGAGAGAGAGAGAGAGAGAGCTTCAGCCGGAGGAGGAAAAAGGGGGGAATCGCCGAATTTCACAGGCTCCAAGAAACTTGATTAAGGTAAATGAGAAAGCGCGGGATGTGTTTAATTATAATAATTACAATAATAATCATCATCAGCGGTGTGTTCGGGGTTTAATGTCCGCTTTTTTTCACGCCGGAGTTCCGCCTACAGACGGGCTTTTCCCCGCGATTATAAACACTGTCCGCACCGACAGGGCTTTTCCGCTTTCCCTTTAAACCAGGAAATAAATAAACAAACAAACAAGCAAACAAGCAAATAAATAAATGCGGAGATAATTCCGAGCCGGTAGAAGTTGGTCGGTGCAGTCGAGCCTGGGATTCAAACACTGACAGCTTTAGCGTTGAACACTTTCGAGTCGGATTAAATGTGACAGCACACAGGATGTGGACCATTTGAGTGTCGAAAGAAGAAAAAAAGGAATTGACGGCGTGCTTTGTGTGTTTTTTTGTGTGTTCGTGTGTTTTTAAGCCGCACTGAGAGCTGAATCCGGTTTAGTGAGCTGGAAGGCTTGAATTTCTCAAGCGCAGTTTGACCTCGTTTCGGTTTCGAAGGACGAAATGATGGTGTTTATGTGTGTAAAAGTTCCCTGGTGTTTTTAATGAGAATGATAAAATGTGCTGGAGATGGAAAAACCTGCCTGGAGAGAGAGAGAGAGAGAGAGAGAGAGAGAGGGAGGGAGAGAGGGAGAGCACGGGGGGGATCAGCCGACAGTCCGCGGAAACATGGCGGCTTCAGGTGGGTTAAAGTGCACACCAAATGTTTGAAGAGGGAAAAAATGAAGTGGTGCAGGTGAAGCGGCCGGTTTCTGTTTCTTTACCTGCTTCTTAAACAGCTTTAATGAATGAAATGAGAAATGAAGGCGAGGAGACGCCGAGGGAGTTTTTTTCTGCTGCAATAGTTTGAAAGAGAGAGAGTGAGTGTGTGTGTGTGTGTGTGTGTGTGTGTGCGCGCGCCTGCCTGCCTGCCTGTGTGGCACACACACACAAGGACACACTAGATATATCCACTCTATTTTCACACATGCCATTCTATAATTTTCCAACTTTATTATTATTATTATTATTATTATTATTGTTGTTGTTTTGTTGTTGTTGTTCTTATTTACTAATGATAAATGATTGGTATGTTATGGTTACATGCTGTAAAATAGTAATTTAATTGAAATCCATTTCAGCCATCTAACTTAAGTTAATTTCACGATCCATCTCAGTTTGGTTCATCTCTGGGCTGTCTGATTTAGTGCTCTCTTTATTTTGGTCTGCTGTTCCATTTGAATTACAAAGTTCTCTTATTCTGCAAATGCTGTAAAATTCTAACTGTATTCACTACGAATTAAAAATACATCGTCTCGAGGTTTTACAAGGTTCAATCTACAGCCCAGTGCTATTGAGCTTCCTTATTAAAGTATGTCCTCACTTATCTACATCTCATCTCTCTTTCCCTCTCTCTCCCTCCCAGTCTTCATTTTTATTATTATTTTGTTTCAAAATTGTTTTTTTACAATAACAGTTGGGAGGGATGATTTTGCCGGTCTAAAGTGTAGTGGGTATTTTAATGTTATTTTGAAAGAAATGCTCATGTGTTACGTGTATGTCTTATTTTACTGGCTTTGTGTCAAGCAGTCAAGATAAACGACTGAGGCAGAGGCTTACTGATAAAAGAAAGACTTGTTTTAAAGGGAAAAATTGGTAACAGATAACATCTCATTTATATACAGTAAAGTGGCTATTTAAAAAATATTGTATAATATAATATTTGTCACTGTGGAAAAAAAGTCAAATTTACAGAATACAGTAGCAAGGACTGAAAAGAGAAGGTCCTGTATCTAAACTTACTGTAACTCTTATCTTCCTCTCATTCTCTCAACTCTTTCTTGGCATCATTCCTCCATCTAGATACATTTTTGGCCCTCCTTAAGAAAGAATATGAATGCCTCCAGCGTAACTGATCACATGATCAATGAACAGCATGATTAAAACGATATTTGTTAACAAATAAGCTCAGATCTTCCCTACTAGACTGTAACAAACTCAACCTTAAAGAAAATATCCAGCGTTTTCCTCCATGTTATTCTAAACATTTAGGACGAAACTATAGATAGTTTAAAATAAAACAATGAACAACAACAAAAAAATACCCCTCAATCACATTGTGATATAATATACACAGAATATGTCTTACACTGTTAAATAACCTCCCCAGTGTTTTTAATTCTGACTTACAGGGTTGATTTAAGACATCTAGTACAGACTCAGTTTAAATCTTTAATTAACTCTTACACTGTTACAGGCAGCTGCACCGGTAACTCACGTTCTACAGAAGTTTCATGTAAATATTAATTTAGAATTTAATTCAGATCCGACTTAACCGGTAACGCCGTAGCAGCTGACAGTGTACATGTGCGTCATTTAGCTGATTAAACTGAACCATTATTAATTATCCATATAATCGGAGGAGAGCCGTGGAATTATCAGGGTCCCCACTCACCCTGGACACCCCCTTTTCTCCCGTCTCCCCTCCGGAAAAAGGTCCAGGACACTAAAAACACAAACTAACAGACTCAAGAACAGCTTTTACCCACAAGCTGTTATACGTGCAACCCCACCACCACCACCGTCACACACACTGACTGAATAACCATAATTCCAACCTTCTTCCTGAACAGTGCAATATTACTCTAAGTGCAATACTCATAATTTAAGTGCAATACTCATGATTAAGTGCAATACTCATGATTAAGTGCAATACTCATGATTAAGTGCAATACTCATGATTAGAGCAGGTCTCGAACATCATGTAACATTTTAACAATCACCTTATGATTAAAAAAAGCTCTACCTCTCACCCTGTGTATACCATGCACCTTTGGCATTTCATGCACCCTTCTGTGTATGTCTCTAAATGTGTGAATATGTGGATAGATGTATAATTTTCTAAATGTGTGAATGTGTGGATAAATGTATGTCTGTGCATGTGTAAATATGCGGATAGATGTAAGTGTTTGCATATATAAGAGATATGTATGTATATGTGTCTATATGTGTACATATATATGTGTGTGTGTGTGTGTGTGTATGTAGGTATATGCACATGTACATATTAGTGTATTTACCTTAGTTGTTTTTTTGTACTTTTTTATAATTGCTGGTAAACAGTGAGCTGTTAAACTGATTTTCATTGTTCATGCAACAGTTGACAAAGATCTCTTTATCTTATCTAAATAATTATCTAAGGAGGGGATTTAGGAACAAAGCCAGCTCAGGAGAAACTAAATTAGCTAAAAAAAACAAAAAAAAAAATAAACCCCCAAAAAACCCAAAAGAAATATTCTACTTGGATTTATGTGAACTGCACTCACACTTATAAATACACTACAGAGGAATAGAAAGTAAAAGTCAGAGTACAAAAACAGTGCTGTGTATTGGAAAGTTTTAACATAAATGCCACCTGTAAAGGACACCCTCTCCACTCCACCCCCACTCGTGATTACTACTGCCTTCTAGACTGTATACACATACACACACACACACGCGCACACACACACACACGCGCACACACACCCACTGCACACACACACACACACACACACACACACACCCACTGCGCACACACGCACACACACACTCACACCTCATGCTTTGAATTTAGAATAACAGCATTTTTAATTGCTTAATTTGTGACAGTTTAAAATGCACCAGAATACTTTTTTCCTTCTAGACTTCTTTCCTAAGCTCATAAACCTTTTCGGATTCCACCAGCATATGAACAGGTTCTCTTCTAAGGTGGTGTTTTTTTTTGTTTTTTTTTTTTTACACATCTCTCGATTTCGAATCTAATCCAACAGCTGAGCAGTTGAGGATTTAAGGCCATGGGATTTAAACACAACCATTTGCTCAATTGTTAGTTTCACTTCAAATAAATTCACCCCAACACATGTTACAACATAAACTAGAAAACACTAGGTGTGAGCTGAATGATTGCCTTATACATAAGGAAAAAAAACGAAAAGAAGCCCGATTTAGGCAACTCTACAGCCTGGTGGTGATTTAGGGTCCTTACTCACTTCTGCATTTTTATTTTTACCTGTGACTGGAAATGACTTACTCAATATTTTAATAAGTACTGTTTTATTCACAGTGAATTCTCTCTCTCTGACCTGTCAGATGCTATTTGGTATATCTAAAATTATGGTACTGTTTTATGTGTTTATGTGCACAAATGTAAATAATGAGTGATATAATAAATAAAAAACTACAGCTGCACATAGTCACATTGCGACACCCTCCCTGTGGTAATGTAAGGAGGTCCAGTAACGCAGTAATTAGATCGTTTGTCCTTGGGCCATAGAGATTGGGTGACTGCCTATCTTTTAATGATCTGGCTGAGCTTTAGGAAATTTTTGTTACAAATTTTTTTGAAGTATTGCTAAAAACCCAACAAGAACAATTGTAAAGTTGTGTAAGAATGTATGTGTAAAGTTATGTAAGCACCACGGCAACAGACAGACATTCATTTTTCCCCATGCTGATTCTGGCAACAAGCGAACAATTAAACAAAGAATTTCTGTTTTATGTGTTGTGGGTATGCTGTGCTGGACAGGAAGGAAGGATCCAGTAATTTTAAGGACAAGTTATGTGTTAAATCTTGAGTGTTTAGTGAAAACCTATTCAAGTAATGCTTTAAGAAAATTATGGAAAATAAAATGAATCTCTCGAGAAGCAGAAATGGTTTGATTGTCAAATCATGATATATCTCTTCTAGTTGTGAGGTTTTTTGACCAGTTGAACTTTTAGATCAGATTACACCTGGACTTATTTGTTTTATTTGTTTGGGGTTTTTTTTTTTCTCCAAAACTGCAACGGATGTCATACAGTAATTTACAAGAACCGAGTATGTAAGCTAAATAATTATAATATTATATAATATTTATTTGCTAAATAATATATAAAAAAACGTAGAATACTATCTTCATCTTGGGGAACATTTACTTAATGCTTATTGCCATAATTCTCAAGATCAAACATTTACTCATTCAAGGACCTACTGTTCTGTGTCTGGTTTTGACCTCATGTCTGTAAATGGCACAGAATTTTTTAATGATCAGAACAGTGCATTTGATTGGCTGAAAGACTTGCTAAGTTTTTCCTCACATCATAAGTTCGCAAGATGTTAGGAGTTGTTTGTGGGATGCAAACGACTACTAAAATCATGATGACATACTACATTTTACCAGGACAAAATTGCTGTGAATGTGCAGTATTTTTTATTTTTAATTCACGAACGTTACAGACTGTAAAATAACCAGCTAACTCATTTAGCACACAAGTCCATTTTCTGCAAATTTTCGACTAGGTTTTTCTTTAACACACAAGAGATGTTATCTCAACCAAGGTGGTTATGTTTTTTGGATATTGTTTTTTTTTAGCTGGATTTCACAAAATGTAATGGCTGGATTTTCATAAAATTTTAACCGAGGTGGGGAATACTCCTTTAGAGTTTGGAGATGATCTGGATCAAATTTTGGATCCAGGAATTTTTTAAAGGATTCTTTAACACTGTGAGAAAGGAAGATCTTTTTTTAGAATGTGGTATTGCAGAAGACCCAGCAAGGGGTACAGGGTACTTTCTGTAATTTTATTTTGGCTTGGTGGAGGTTTGCACTCTGAGTGCTCTTGTTTGATGTCATCTAGTTTCTACCTTCCCCAGTTGCAGTGCCTACCTTTCTTTCCTTCCCGGTAATCCCTTTTTTTTTTTTTTTTTTACTTTACAAAATAAATGAAAAAAAAAAGCCATTTTCATGTCATGTTGCTAGAAAGATTTAAAACTAGTCAGTTGGTCAAGTATACATTGTTTATTAAGGTGCCCCTTGTACATGGTATACCCAGAGAGCAGAATGCATTATCCACCCACAAGAAGCAGGCAAGCCCACAAATGACATGCCCACACGAGTCAAGGGTTTTCTGAATATTGATTTTACATTTACAGTGGCACACCCCTTTATCCAGAGCAATTATTATATGAGGTAGAATAGCTGGTGTGTGTGTGTGTGTGTGTGTGTGTGTGTGTGTGAGAAAGAGAGAGAGAGAGAGAGAGAGAGAGAGAGAGAGAGAGAGATAGAGATGAATCTTGCAGAAAACCCGCATTATGCAAATTTAAGGCTTTACACATTTACAGTACATTGTTTCATGTTTGGAGGAAGAGATGCCAGAATACACAGTTAGATATTTCACTCATGTCCCAGAGTGGTGTACTTTAAGTAGATTATTAAATAAAGACTGGGAAAAAACAGTTGTTACTTTACAAAGAAAGGACGCACTACACTACATTACATGGAATTCAGAAACTTGAATTCTAGATTAAGGATACACACACACACACACACACACACACACATGCATGCCTGCACCCACACACTGCATTCAGAACATCTGGTGCAATCAGAGCTAATCGATCCTAAAAGCTGTATAAAGCCTCTGAAACAGGTCATAGCAGGGATTGGGGTTAGATTATTCACCGAAACTTCACTCTACTTTTTGTTCAACAACTAGTTACAATTTTATATTTATATAACATGAATATATATTTATTTAAAGATTATTTTTAACTTGAATAATGACTTGAATAATGACTTTACTATGTAAACTTTATATTTGATCTCTAGAGTACAAATAATCTAAAGATTTGTTTTGAATGTGAATTTAAAGGACTAAATTGGTGAAAGATTTATCCTTTTTTAAATGTCATTCCTTTTGCAGTGGAATGCTTTGAGAAGTACACAAAAGTTCATACCACCCCTGAGAAACAAACATGTCTTGCCCTATTGATAGTGGCTTGAGTCAAGTTTTTTAAAAACCATTCTTTTCCTCTTCCAGACGAGACAAATATTTATCTGTGAGTCAGATATTATAGAGCAATGTGAAAGAGGCGAAAGCACAATCCAAACACGGAGCTGAACAGTTGATGTTTAGACACATAACAGACACTTTGAGTCATTTGTGAGACTCGAACTCACATACAATTCAGTCCAGTTGAATTGTTGTATTGACTCGTTGATGGACTGCCAATAAACTTTGTGTTGTTTTGGATTGGATACACCATCCTCAGGCTGTTTCTGATGAAGTGTGACCTAAAACCACACAGAGATGGGTTTTTTCCCATGAAAATGTCACCCAAAACACACACTCACTCATAAACTCTCACACAGAATCTATTTACAGGATAACAGAAATGGTGTTGAGTTTTCTTAGTGTATTCTTGTTTGTGACAGTTGACTTCATGCAAAGTTGGTGTACCTGCCAAACGACCTAATCACCATAATCATTTCCCAACTTCCAGGGAAATTCGGCTCCGCCAGTTGCTTAGTTTCTACTAAAGGCTGTTCTCAAATCTAATATAGTTGGTTTGTGGTGTGGAAAAGTTTAATTCGAGCATGCTTCTGCTTTCTTTTATTCGTTTTTTCTTTCCTTTATTTATTTATTTCTTTTTTAAAACAGAAATAGATTTTATAAAAAGAAAAAAAAAAACAGCTATTCTTTTTCAAGTGTTTCATTAAGCACATTAAGTTTAAGTTAAAGTTCACAGAGCTCATAATGCACAAATCTTTTCTTATTTAGGAATTTTTTCTACAAATCAGATGATCATAAAAGCTTTTAATTACTGCAAATTAAGTAGCATTGCTTCTGGATAAAAATGAGTACATCTTGTTATTAACACTCCTTCTTGGCTAATGAGTACCCATCAATCTCAGCCAGTCCAGATGGTGTTTTGCATTGCTTTAAATTACACTGTAGTAAAAAAAAAAAACACTCCTAAATCCTGTACTAACACTAACACACACTAACTGAAAGTTAGGTGAAGAATTATTAACCCAACTAAGTTTTAATATTGCAGCTTTTCAGTGCTGGGTTATTTTTAATGCTTTTGTACCTCACCCATTAGAGAAACAAACACAAACAATTGTTGAATGATTCATAAATATTTCTTATGCAGCTTCAGTTTGTATTGACATGCATGCATAGAATGCCATAATAACCTGTACAGAAAAAAAATGCAGCATTGTTGAAATGTATATGAACTTCTATGTATGTTGCAAGGCTGACATAATCAAGTGTTCTGTGACATGAGTAACATACTGTCTGTGTCAGTTATGCAGTTTGCATAAGTTACACTCAATTAACATTTGTTTTTAATTGGGCAGTTATCACTGACTGTACATTAGACTTACAGCAATTGAGATATTAAGCTCATAAAAATAGTTGGCTTACTTTAAGTAAATAATGAGGTGGGGATTAATTACATGAAAGCAGTCATAACATGGGAGATATGAGGATGTAGAAGATATTAAGGAAAGCAGCAGGTTGGATATCAGCCCAGCAAAATCATTACAATGTAAAATGCCATCATGAGACTGGAATATCTAACCAAGCCTGTTGGGTCGGTACTAAAATAACCCAGATATGACACAAGTAACCCAGTTAATCACCTAATATGATAAGGCAGCAACTGGGTTTTTGTTACAATATTGCATATTGATGGTTGATTTGTTTTGTCTTTCACAAAAATGACCCATTTGTCTTTTCACAAAAAACGTAAAACAAAGTTTGAAACATGATTTACAAGAATGTGTGACGTTAACAGAATAATGAATGGGGTTAATTACAAATTAAAATTAAAATAAAAAAAGTTTATTAGGAACAATAATGACATGTACAACGGACTTAAAATAGACTTGAAACATTCTTCCCCTGTGCTCTTCAAATGTAAGTCATTGCTCATCTTTAAACTTAAGTCAGTTATATACTTTTCTTAGTCAACTTATGTTGTTGTGCATGGTGGCATAGGGTTTAGCATTCCTCGCAGCAAGAAGGTCCTGGGTTCAAGTTCCGCGGTTGGTGAGAGAGTTTCTGTAAATGATCTCCTCGTTTCCTCCCACAGTCCATAGATATGCATATGTGTAAATGGTTGTGTGTGTGTTGGCCCTGCTATGGTCTGGTGAGCTGTTCAGGGTGTGCCTCACCCTCTCACAGAGTCAGTTGAGATAGGCTCCAGCCTCCCCGCCACCCTAGATCTATCTATCTATCTGGTCAGGGTGTACCTCGCCTTCGCCCTGAGTTAGCTGAGATAGGCTACAGCCTCCCCGCCACCCTAGTAGGATTCAAAGGTCCAGAAAATGAATGGATGAATAAATGAATGATGATATTGTTTCTTCAAACATATTGTTAAATTAAGTTTTAATTTAAGACTTTTTTTAAGCCTTTGTTGTCACCGTTGTCTATATTGGCCAACTTTTACAGCACAAACATTATAAGGGAAATAATACCTCATTTTCCCTCATGTTATCAAATAGGTATCTGAAAAATAAATAAATTAATAATAATAAAATCACAATTTGGTAAAAATAGGTGTATTGTGCATATACACTGTGTGCACAATTATTAGGCAAGTTGTATTTTTGAGGATTAATTGTTATTGTACAACTATACAGTG
>JAQMYF010000024.1:19878670-19892921 GCA_030014195.1 Neosilurus mollespiculum
AGTGTAGATAATTTATAGATAGATGGAAACAGCCCTTTATTTGATTTAATTGATTTTTTCCCCCCAGTTTTGTCACATTGTAAAATAAGGACATATTCCAGGAAACAAAAGCTGAAATTCTGACAAAATTCAAAGAAGAAAAAACTTCCCTATTGTACTAATTGTATAAGTCAGACTTGTCATCAACAGGAACTGTATGTGAATAATAACATTAGCACTATGCTTTTGGCATGCAGAAATCATGGCTACAGGTGAATTTTAACTATTAGCAAGCTTATCAAGCAGTGTCTTGTGTTTTGTTTCTGTGTGTGCACGGGTGGTTTTTGTGTGTTTTTCCAGCAGTAAATGAAAGCTCTGTTTGTCTTCCAGAAAACAATGCCAGCTTTAGAAACTCAGACAAAAATAGAATAGAGCTAGGCTCAAATGGTACGGCGACATAATGATACTAGTGCAGGAGGGTAAAGAGAGAAGATTGTAGGTCTTGTTTTACATTGTAACATTTATAGCTTTAATCAATTAGCAATGTAAGTAATAAATAAAATAAAATGACCTAATTCACTTACTAATGTGGTATAAAGTGCATAACAGATTACAGTAAAGAATGCAATGAATATTAATGATATGAATATGATTAAAAATATTAAAATTAACATTAGTGAAAATATTTTAATTGGTTTAGTCGATTTATCTGTCAGTTCTAGAAGAGTGGGTGTAGTCTTTGTGCCTGTCAGATCTGGATGAATTGGTGTGGTCTTTGTACCTGTAAGATCCAGAGGAAGGTACAGAGAGAGAGAGGGGTGAAGAGGTATTTATACCTGTCAGTTCAAGAGTGGGTGTGGTGGCATTAGTGGCTCAGTGGTTGCTTAGTGGTTAACTCTCTGGGTTGTTGATCGAAGGTTGGCAGTTAAAGCCCCAGTACCACCAAGTTGCTACTGTTGAGTCCTTGAGCAAAGCCCTTCACCCTCAATTGCTCATTTGTATGAATGACATATAAATGTAAATCACTCTTATTAAGGGTGTCTGCCAAATACTGTAAATGTGTGGTCTCTGTGCCTGTCAGTTCTAGAGGAGTGGGTGTGGTCTCTATGTCTGTCAATTTCAGAGGAGTGGGTGTGGTTCTTGTGCCTGTCAGTTAGTTATTTTCAATATAAGCATACTGTTTCTTCTCCCAATATCCCAAACTTAATAAAAGATTGTTTGCAGAGTTTATATCCATACCTACCCAAACATGCTATACTTAAAAAAATTGTGGAAAAAATAAAAATGAGTCATAAATCCTGTCACAGGGGCATCACTGTACTGCAAAAAGTGGGACATTAACTGCACTGGCATATATTCCTATGCGTTCATGTAGAGAAGCAGACGCCTGTCTGTGTGTAATGTAGTATTGCATGCACATGTGCCCAGCCTTATTTTATTTATTAGTTCATCACATATCTTATTTGTTAGTTTAAATACCTGTATACTGTTGTTATTGCTGTTATCTTGCCTTATTGGAACTGACTTGTCCACGTCCTATACTCGCGATTTCCCACACTCACAAGAGTGGAACAGGTTACAAATGGTGGCCTTTTTAAAGAGGCTAATGCAAACTATCAAACACATATTAATAGATTACAACTTATAAGTAAAAACTACCTGATGATGAAAATATACATTTTTTTTAGTGTAACAGGAGAATTTTAAAGGCAATTCTTTCATTTCATTTTGAGTCTTTCTCTCACAATATCCTAAAAAACTGTGTAAGCAATTGTCTTCAGTTAATGCTTGTTTGTGGGGAGTTTTGCTTTAGTTTTGCCTCGGAATGTAAAATGCAGCTTAGTTGGTGTCAGGTCAAGTGATTCACTTTGCCATTGCTCAACTATCACGTCTTTCCTTCTTGGGTTGCTTTCAAGGTATATTTCAGGTCATTGTCCATCTGAACTGAAACACTGTCCCTTTATTTTTGAAGCATGTAAATAAATCTGAGCCAATAAAATAATACCACTTCAAAATTAATTCTGCTGGTTTTGTCAAATTATTGGTAGATACAAGGAAACCAGTATACATGCCTACACTAGATAAGGTGGTATGCTTGAGAGCACGAGCAGTTCCTTCCCTTCTTCATGCACTTCTCCTGCCATCATTCTTGTACAGGTTGATATTTGTCTCATTTTTTTATAGAATGTTGTTCCATGAATGTATAAACTTTTTAAGATGTTTATTCCGCTCAAATAAAAATAATCTTAATTTTAAGACTTACTAATGGTTAGGTCTTGTAACATACCCTCTGTATTTACTCTGGTGAAGTCTTCTGTTGATTGTTGACTTTGACACAGATGCGCCCATCTCCTGGAACATGTTCTTGATCTGGCTAGTTGCTGCAAAAGGGTTTTCATCATCAGGGAAATTATTATTTTATTGTCCACAACAAAACCAATGCTTTTATGTGGTCCTCCAGGATTCTTTATGTTCCTGAGTCCACCAAAGCATTTTGTTTTTTTTTAAGATAAGTGCCCAATAGTTGATTTGATCCACCACATCTTTTTTTTTTTTTTTTTTTTTTTTTTTTTTGCTGTCTCTGTGATTTTTTTCCCCCCTTAATCTTCAGTGAACAATAACCAATTTCAAATGCAATGCTTGAAATCAACTCAAGACCTTGTATCTGTTTAGTTTTACATGCAGTTATAAACACTCTCAGAAGATGAATTGTACCTTTGAGGGTGCACTGGCTTATCACGCAGGTACAACCATCGAACGTACTTATTCATGACCCTAAACTGGTGCACATAGTTATATTGGGGCACAGAATTGGACTCATATTATACCCATGTTTCTGGGAATGAAGGAATAACACATGGATCAGTTGACTAACCAACCAACTATCTGATTATATTCATTTTTAAAACTTCAACTCCAATATTTTGTGTCAGACAACTAAAGTATCACTGACTTATGAATGTTTTATGACCTGAATGCACGTAACTCTTATTATAATTTCATTCATTCATTTTCTGAACCGCTTAATAATAATTTGGGTCGTAGGGAGGCTGGCGCCCATCTCAGCCGACTCTGGGAGAGGGCAGAGTACACCCTGTACAGCTCGCCAAGCCATTGCAGGGCTATAGTGTCATTATTTATTTTATTTTTTTTTCATAAGTCTTATAAGATGAGGCATTTTACTCATTATTCATATTACAGTATATATAATATACTTAATTGATAAAACCAGAATTTATAAATCTTGGCAAGCTTTATTATGTAAGTCAGCCTGAAAAGAATCATAAACATATGTCTGTAAGAATAATGCTTCGCTCAGTTGTTTTGGCAGATTTTTAAATTTTTTTTGTTTAATTTTTTTTTTTTTTTTATGACAACTCCTGTATGTTGGAATAAACCTCATGAAGGTTTATGTCTGTTGTTCTGAAGGGCTTTTGCACATGTCTGAATAGTTATATCTAAATATCCTATCATACTAGTTAGTATATGTAAGTATGTGTACTTTTCATCTTTATTAAAAGCCTTTATTTATAGTATAGAAATTTCACATGGAACCCTGCTTGTATATTGCATATAATAAGTGGTGTGTGTGTGTGTGTGTGTGTGTGTGTGTGTTTGTTTAACCTATTATAGTCATCTTCTGTGTTCCTGTCTGTTTATTTCTTAGATAACGTTTACCTCAGAGCAGGTAAGCTGAGCCTCTTACCCCTTTATTTCTCATTCCTTTATACTTTATCTCTGACACTTTTTTTCACTAATTCTATATCAGTGTATCAGTGATGTGTTTAATTAACATATAGTAACAAGGTAAATTTATCTGGACTATAAATAAATGCAAACTTACTTGGTGACTTTAATTTAAACACCACAAACCAAAACGCCCCCCCCCCCCCCCCCCCTCTCTTTTTTCCTCTCTCTTATATCTACATTCACTCTCAGGGAGAGGGTTAGGGGTGAATTTGTGTTTCTGTGTGCATTGGTGAGGGTGTGTGTGAGTGGAAATTTGCATGCTGCCTTGTACTTGAGGTTCATCTCATTAAAGTAGCTCATAGGTCATATGAAAAGCGTTTTCTTTGTCTGGCAGGTTCTACAACACACCCTCACTTGTATCCACACACATACACATACTCTCACACACTTTTTCAGTTCTTTAGGAAATGCAGAAGAATGTATTGTTTGCAGGTAGTACGACAGAAAGAAAACTTTACCTACGTTATTTGTTTTCATCCTTTTTTTCCTCCAACATTTATTTTTATCTCTAGAAATCCATTCATTCTGGGTTTATACAAATACAGTGGGTTTTGAACTCAAGCAATTCCTGGGCTTGGTATCATATGACAGTCATCACGGTACTTATGCTATTTCAGGATGGGTCACTTAACACACAGCTGAATTTGACCCGCAGTTGTCTTTTTTCCTTGTCTTTTTTTCCCCTCTTTTTTTCATCACTGCTTTTTTCATCACTGCTTTTTTTCCCCCATTCACTTCAATGAATTTTTTCAAATTCTTTTACACGGCCACTTTTTATCCGACAGCCGCCATACTTTATATTCTACATTTTCCCGTCTCTTCAAACACCTCATGACCATTGTACTGACTCACTCAATTGTTCCTTCTTTTTCATCCTCCTTTTTCCATTTCACTTCAATGCATTTTTCCAGGTCTCTTGACACGAGCCAGTTTTTCCACATACAGGCACAATACTTGGTATTCCACATCAGCTCTTATTATAAAATCACCCCATGCCTACAATATTCTCCCATGCATTTTTTGCACCAGAACTATCACACTTCACATTTTGTTTCTCTATTTTCCATTTACCAGCTGCAAGTGGTGGGAAAATGTCCAAGTAAAGTCTCAGATTTGGGATAAATGAATTCAAGATAAGCTACAAGGTCAAAATGATTTAAATTGTACAGGTGTGAAGAAAAACAACATTCCATATGTTAGTTGTGTTCATGTTAGTCCTGTGAACTACAGCACTTAAATTTAAATGTCAAACCTTTACTTTTCTGTTTATATAGGTGTAGGTAGAGTTACTATATAATTTAGTGATCTTGGGATGATCTTTTGAGAATGAAACTAAATGCATTGCTTGTGAAAGTGAAAGTTCTGCATTCCTGTTGAGAAGTGATCAGTAGCAGGTCTGTTGGGTGTGCATTTTTGTGGTGCCTTTGATTGACAGAGGGTGTGGATTTAAATGCTGGTTAAAAGAGAAACTTGTCTTTTGAATGACTGAAACATGCTTCATTAAGCCTTTAAATGCAAATCAGTCTTGTTGTCGAAAAAAAATGTCAATGATGCTTAATTATTATTGTGGTGTAGCCTATTTTTGTTAAAGAGAAGTTACATAAAGCGTACATAGAAAATACTTTTAACTGAATAACGCCCTTTGTGCTGTGGTTTTCATGCTGATGAATACCACATGTTCATATTTGTTATGATTTCTGTTCCAGTTGTATTGCATTGGTTTAATGTCAGAATGTTTTCACCTGTTCTGTGTTTAGTTCTTCGGATTTATCTGTTCTGATCCCAAGCCTTGCTTTCTACATCCAAGTCCCTGTTTAGCGTTGATAATCATGTATATGCCTGTGATTACTTTGCCTGTGTTTTGACCCCCACGACAGTCTGTGACTTGGTTTGCTCTAAATAAATCACACGCCTCATTTATACTATTCTGAGTGCATGTTACAGTTGCAGGACTTACAGTGATGTGTGAAATCACGAAAATACTGTTTTATCTGTGTGCTTTTGGTAAGTGAGTCTCTTAGCCGGGGGTATTGCATGCATATTTCTGGACCAAAATAGGTTTGAAAATCCCACTGCACGGGCAGATTTTAAATGTCACACCCCCTTTTGTACTGCTCCTCCCATGTCAACATAGTGTATTAATATATGACCATAAAAATAGCAACAGAGTTCAAAGAAGAAGAAAAAAAGCTTGGCAAGTGGTAACACACTGTCATTAACCAGGAAATTATGCTTGCGCTGGCGTAAAATTAAAACCCCCAAATAGAGCCATTTTAAAAACGTTCAAATTCAAACTTTTACAAGAATTCATATATAAAAAATAAACAAAGAACTCTTTGTTTTCAGCATGGAATTTTCATTATTTTTTTAATACTGCTCTTTTAAGTTCTCAATAATATGACTAAAACTTTTGACATGTTTACACGCCCCAGTTACTGTAACCCGTGTCAGTAGTAGATTTCACATGCTGGTGAAAAGAATGAGCTGCACTCAGGAGCTCCTCAGTCCTCAGTTTGAAATGTTCCATTTCAATAAAATAAATCACTGCATCAACTAAAGCAGTATTTTGACAGCATTTTTAACACTATGAGCTTTTTTCTTGAGAGGTATTAATTTTTTCTACATGTGCATTTACCTCAGGAGAGAGGACGTGAACTGCTCTTCCATCAAACACTGAACTGTAGCAATCAATAGTTGTGGAATGAAATGTGCAAGTGTGTGTTTGACTGCTGTACAGCATGTATGCCACCGAGGATTGCTTTAAGACTACATGGGAAGTCTGGCTAGTACAAGAATTTCAATAAAATGCAGCGATGAAATGCTTCATTATTAAATTTTACAAATGTGTCTATATCATTCATCATTTCTGTTGAAATTCAAGAAGTAAATGATGAAATATCTCAATGCTGTACCGTTATGTTCATTTATTCAACTCAGATTGTTTCTGGTGAACAGAACAGCCTGCATGAAAGTCTCGTTTGAAGCTTCTGACACAGTGCTGATAGAATCATAGTGAAGCCCAGCTGTATATAGGCTCTTATTGCAGATTTAAGTATGTAGTGTTTAAATAGGAGCAAAGATAAGCACTCATTAGACAATAGGCTTTTAATATGTGATTCTTTTGCGTCTCGACAGACGCGACGCTTCACTGGTAGTGAATGGGATGGTTGTGTGGGTGGGTTGGTTTTGCATAGAAAAAAAATATATGTTTAACATTTATTGAACAGTTCTTGTGCATTTGTCCTGCACAGACACTCTGCCTCTCTTTATTGTAATCAGGAGAGCTCTGAAAGGGACTGAATACCTGGGTGTTTATTCTGCAAGCATTTCATTCACAGCAGAAAAGTGCTGAGACAAAAATTTTGAAGAACCCCCAAACGACTACAGTTGTTCCTGACAGCTGCACATAGAGACGATAAAATACATTTGAATCTTTTGGCACTGTAAATTTGCACCGGAGCCAAGCAGAGATTATGGATTAAGAATTATAGTGTGTAATTACAGTGTAGTGAACCTTATTAGCTGAGCTTGCACTAAGATTGTGATGAATGCACAGGGATACATGGTGCTACGATTAAAAATAGCAACAAAATGATTCTTTAAAAATGTAATAGCTGGCAAAATGGCAAAAACAAGTGTCTTTTTTTCCCTAAATTTTGATCATTATTTTGTAAAATACTGAAGGCAAAACAAGCCATGTTTTATTTGCTGTAGTCTTTAAAAAAAAAAAAAGAAAGAATTTTTATGCAGATACTGCACTGAAAAGTGTTTTAATACATTACATTGCAGAAGTCATTCAGCCATGTGACTTATATTATTGATGCCTAATGTCTGTATGTAAAGTCTGCATTGTAAATCAACAAATGCTGCAGTTTGCTGAAAAGAATAAAGGAACACATATGCACAGACACTTTGTACAAGTGTGTGTCTGTGTGTCTGTGTGTGTGTGTGTGTGTGTGTGTGTGTGCGTGCACAAGTGGTGTATTATTCTGACTTAATGTGATAAAGTGATCATGTTCTACTTAAGTGTGCAAATCACAAAGCCTAACCAGAATGCTTAGCTGCTGGGGAAGGCAGGGGGTTGTTGGCATGGTAACAGCCACACACTCCCACCGCCTTGCTGCTTAAGTGATTAGCTTACACACACATGTGCTGTGGTGATTACACGCTGAGCGACACAGTGCCATTCTGGGACAGGAAGTCACATTCATACAAAGCCTCAAATTCTCATTACTTTATGAGTTGTGTCGAAGTCATGGAGGACTTTTTCAATGCAATTGTCAAAAATGCCTCCTTTCAATTTTTCTGATGAGGCTGTGATTAAACACAACATTCCTTTTCTTTTTCTTCTTAACACAGTGCTGTAGTTAGAAGTGACGCCTGTAATCCAGGCTGTGTTATGACAGTTGTTTAGTTACACTTGTTTAAAGTTTCCCCATAGCATTGAAACAATTAATTTAGAAAAAGATTTTATTGAGGTAATCAAGATTATAAGGTAACCTCCTGTGTGCCAGTCTTTATGAAAATGGGTCATTTGTACAGAAGATAAATAATGAAGTATATTGATGTAATCCATAGCAAGAAATGTTTGACGTACTAAGTAATAATCCCTATATCAGTTTATTAGCCTTAACACCAGTCTGTGTTTTGGGGGTGTCGTGCTTTAAATGAGTGGCAATTAAAATTTAGCCTTCTTTTCACTGGCCTTAGAAAATTTGCATCATTATTGTTAATAAACCCTGTTCAAGGTTTTTATTAACTTTTTCCCACAGCGCATAGCATTTAACCATTATGCACTGAAGATGATTTGGATATCGCTGAATAATCCTGAGAGGGGTTATCAAGAGGACTGTTCAATTCAGCAACCCTAGGACTTTTTACTAGACTAGACTTATTACTGTCACTTTTCCGGTCACAAAAAATTTGACATCATTAATTCTAGGTTTACCTGGAATTTAAACTGGATTCCAGCACCACTGTAGTGTTAGATTTCTGTTCATGGAAGACAGAAGTGGAACTTGATTACAGACTTCTAATGTAGCACATCCACCTCAAGGGTCAGGGTGCTTTTCTGCTCACCACATTTGCACATTTGGTTATTAGAGTTCCTGTAGCCTTCCTGTTAGCTTGAACCACTCTCTCTATTCTCCTCTGATCTTTCTTATTAACAACACCCACACAATTGCCACTGACTGTTTTTCTCCTTTTTCTTTCTTCTCAACTTTTTGGGTAAACTCCAGAGACTCTAGAGAGTTGTTATGAAAATCAACATTTTCTAAAATACTCAAACCAGTCTGATAGGTCACCCCATGGCATTGTGATTGTATTTATTGTGCTGCTGCCATATGATTGGCTGATGGGATAATTGCATGGATGTGCAGGTGTACAGGTGCTCCATATAAAATGGGCAGTGAGTATACATAGGAAGTGTCTTCAGTAAATTTCAGTAATAATAGGTGCAGGAAGGACAGAGCATCATAAAAAGGATGTTCTGTTTTGATTGACATTACTTTACCAGTTCAATTTTTCTGTATCTGCCCTATGACGAGAAATATAGTATGTATTATATCTAGTGCTGTATTTGTTTAAATTACTATTACACTGCATTAAAACAAGTTATTCTGAAGCCTTCACTTCAATCATCTCCTTAGAGGTGTTGGCTTGGGCTGTCCTCTCTGAAGTAGTTGGTTTAAGGACCAGTGTTTTCCCATCGTGAATATTCAAATAAGAATGAAGCCGTGGGTGGGTGTAAGGTTCTGCATGTAAATCCAAACCAGATCAAGGGTTGGAGAAAAAAATACAATACGAAACAAATATGATGAGATTTAAAATAGGCTTGAAGAGAAATGTTAGGAGTGGAACTGGGGGTGGTGGCAGTAGTCATGGTGATAGTAGCTATAGGCTAATGGCTTCCTGCCAATCAAAACCAAATGAATAAGGAGTATGTGGAGTAAATTAAGTGTTGAGAGCTTTTTGAGGGTTCAATGACTGCTTTAAACTATAGAAATAGGTAATTTATTTTGGTCTTGAAAAATTAAACAGAGAGGCAGGAGGGAAAATAGAGAGAGAGAGAGAGAGAGAGAGAGATTTGGCATACAGATCACTAAAGCAAGAAAACAACCTTCACACACCATCTTGACAGCTGTCTATATTTATTGCAGTTTATATTTAAAGAGTCCACCAAGAAATGACCGGTTAATTTTTTACTGTAGTTCAGTGGTATCGAAATGAAAAAAATTTAAAAGATTTAGTATTGCTCGTTCATCTCTAGAAGATTAATGTATGATACACAAAATATTCATCTCAAGTAGACAACAGTAACATCCGATTAAAAAAAAAAATGAATTAAATACCTCTGATAATGTGATAAAATAATATTAGCACCACAGCTTAATTAATCCAGATTCAAATGTAATGCGTCTCATAATTAATCCAGAAATCCAGAAATCATTTTAAAAATTACATTTGACACAAGCTTTTTTTTTAAATGTAACCTGCTCTAAAACTCGGAAGTCAGCATGACGAATTAAGTTTAATCATTGTTCCTGTTTCTCCCTTCCTCCTGTCTTTGTTTACCAGTGTGCTCTCTCAGGGCATAGCTCACACCCTTGTGAATGCTGTCATATGATACTTGGAGTTGTGATGTGGACATGACACATAGAAACAATATGTTTTTCCCCTAGAGTGTTGTTATAGAGAGATGAATATGATGTTGGGTTAGTGTTCATTAGAATTAGGAAGAAACTGAGTAATCAATTTCAAAAGCTTGTGTTAGGTCATATTTATTCAGGATTTCACCCTGTATTTACAGCTATGGAAAAAAATTAGGAGTCCACTTATAATGGGAATATCCAGTAAAGGTGTTCTATTTATTTTTTCCATGGCTGTAGATGTGAATGTGTTCGAGAGTTTCACACAGTATAGCATATGTGCAATTTGACTGTTTATTTCCTGCACACTTTATCTAATTATAACAGCCCACTCAGATTATTGATTATGACTCAAATTAGTGATTGAGACACAAGCCGTACTTTGGTGACATGTTGACTTGACCCAGATTTTTACTTGATCGACTTGAGACTTGGACTGTGCTAATGAAATTTCTAATTGGATAATAATGTAAGCAAAACACTAATTAGGACCATTGTATAACGCTATAAATTAATGAAACCATTCTGTTGTAATGTTACAGTAAATGTGTTGCTTTGTCAGCAAGGTCCCCACTTGCTATGCTCAGTCATTCAGTGCAAACTGTAGCAGTAAATTGCAACCACATTAAAAAGCTGACTTTCATACTGAGGATGAAGTCCCCAAAAGACGAGTCAGAAAAACAGGTGTTGGTAGGTTGTAGAGCATGAGAAACTGTTGCTAAAGTTGATGTTCATATAAGGACAGATTGCTTGCTATGAGTGTAGTTACATGTGCAGAGTTAGGAATGAATTCTTAAATGGCACACATTGGTATTCAGATTTTCGGATGTATCTATAGACGTGTGCTGCTTGGAAAGTAGTAACTGACCTTAGACTTGTATTAGGCAGAAAGTGAAAAGTCAGTTCTTGAAGTTGATGTGGTGGAAGCAGAAAATTAACAAGCATAAGTATCTGGGTGACTTTGACAAGGGCCACATTGTGATGGCTAAACCACTGGGTCTATTCATCTCGAAAATAACAGGTCGTGTGGGGTGTTTCTGGTATATGGTGGTAAGTACCTACCAAAGGTGGTCCAAGAAAGGACCACCAGTGAATAGGTGCCCAAGGCTCACTGATGCGTGTGGGGAGTGAAGGCTAGTACGTCTGGTCTGATCCCACAGAAGAGCCACTGTAGCATTAACTGCTGAAACTGTTAATGCTGGTAATAATAGAAAGGAGTCAGAATACAGCTTGCAGTATAAGGGGCTGCTTGGCTGCAGACCAGTCAGGTGGTGTTATTGTTGTGGCTGCTTGGCGTATATGAGCTCATAAATGTGAGAAACAGTCTGTGCGCTCAGAGTTGTCAGAAATGTTACCTGCGTCTACTAGCTGGTTATTTTAGCATGAAAGATGGAAGCAGTTCATCCTTATAATGTGCAATATAAACTACACTTCTCTGGTGTATGGAAATATGCTGGTTAGTGATATGTATAGAAAAACAAATGAATGAGTTTGTTTTTGGATAATAATCCAGGAGCACTGTGTTTCCATGGTAAGGATTTGTGATTTTCGACAGCTGCTTTGGGCTTGACAGTCTGTAGTTTTTTAAATGATCTATTTGTAGTACAATGCTTATTATGTGATGGTGAGTGATGTTTGTTGAAGCAGTAGGACAAATGAATTGATTTATGGGTTTGCAGCTGTTTAACTGGCGAGACATTTTGTATATTCATGTGGATATCATAGGGCAGCACGGTGGCATAGCGGTTAGCACTCCTGTCTCACAGCAAGATGGTCCTGGGTCCAAGGCCCGAGGCTTGGCGAGGGCATTTCTGTTTGGAGTTTGCATATTCTTCCGGTGCTTGTGTGGGTTTTTGCCACAGTCCAAAGACATGCACATTAGGCTAATTGGCTGTTCCAATTTGCTCCTTGGTGTGAATGTGAGTCTGAATGGTTTTGTGGGTGTGGGTGTGTTGCAATGGACTGGCGAGCTCTTCAGGGTATACCCCAGCTTCACTCAGCGTCAGCTGAGATAGACTCTTCGGCAAATAAATGAATAAATGAATGAATATGTATACTATGTGGAATCATGCCTGCATTATGTTTGTGTATACTGAAAGGTATGCCTCCTCACAAACCAGGTCCAGTGTCTGATGTAACTTTCTAACTCTTCTGTTTCACAGCTATTAGAGAGAAGTACAGTGACTGGACTGAGTTTCTGGTGAAGGAGCTTACAGGCTCACGAACAGCACCAGCTAATCTGCTTGAAGGGGTGTGTATATGTGAAAGCATTTTGTATGTATGTATGTATGTATGTATGTGTAGAAGCGGAAGCTCTAGAATTCTTTTGTGTATTTATGACGATAAGGAAGCTGTCACCAACCCTGTTTCTGGAGATCTACCCTTCTGAAGCCCTTGGCTTAAACCCAAATCTTGGCGACCTGATTGGGGTTGCCAGCCTGATTAGGATTTATTAGTGATTTTTACGAGAAAAAACCTGTAGGAAAGTATGTCTCCAGAAACAGAAGTCTTGTAAGAATTAATGATGATGTCGGCACATCTCTCTGGTCAGTCACATGTGTTTCTTTTTTCTCTTATAGCCGTTAAGGGGGAAAAACACAGTGGATCTGATTGTGCCTGGGTGTGTGTTAGAGCTCCGTGATGCCAGTGATCCATTTGTGTACTGGGCAGTGCGAGTGCAGAGAAACATTGGGGGGCGTCTTTGGCTCAGCTATGTGGGACTGGATAATCCTGCCAACAACATTTGGATATTTTACCTGGATATCAGGCTACGTCCAGTGGGCTGGGCCAAAGAAAACTGTTTTACAATGGAACCACCAAAAGGTAAGAATATTTATCGTTGATTTCTCAATAACACCACATCTGGAAGTGTGTTATTTCTTTTATACCACAGCAGTTTGTTTAATTACACTAAATTTCATCCATGAAACAAGTTATTACCCTTTATCACTTACATTCATGACAGCCAAGAACAGTTTCTCTTTTTCTCACTCTTGAAAACTGAGATAAAAAATGTAGGGTCCTCCAATTTGAAAAACTTCCAGTATATGAAAACAAAGCTGACACAAAATTGCACAATGAATAATAAAAACATTAGCTGATGTCAGCATGATATTGGCATCACTCAACATTTGAAAAATGACAGGTAGAAATTTCCTTGAAATATCAATCCTTGATTTGTAGCAATAAAACATGAGAAATGTTCAAAGATAGTCAGGGAGTAAAGTGAACATGGTGCACAAATGAATAGCAGTGTGCTCAGGTTTATAGTTTTTTAATCACAGCACTCATTCACTAATAGCTTTCATGGATTTAAATCATGTCCTTGGAGTAATTACAGTAAATACAGTGCAGTTACTTTGGGTAATAACAAACCACCCAGTAGTTTATGTTTCCTGTGGGAAGTATAACTAAGAGGCCTGTAGTGTTAGACTGTGAGCTGTTATTAGATCAGCATTTCACTATACTAATTGCCACCATGCACATTTATTTTCTTTTGCACTTGATTTGAGGCATGCAATAATTAATAAACAATACAAAATGTAGGGATACCATAGGGAAAAAATGTGCAGTGCAGGTGAACTACAGCATTCCACATTATACTTCCAGCACAGTGATCATTTTTATTTTACACAAGCTTCTTAGGGAACTGTCGGGAAAGCATTTTGCTACATTTAGAAGAAAATCACTAGAAACTGTGTGTGTGTGTGTGTGTGTGTGTATACTGAAAGGTCGCCCTCAGATCAGGTCCAGTACCTGACTGTCTATGTGTTTTGTGCATGTAGTTTTTTGAGCATATATATATATATATATGTGTGTGTGTGTGTGTGTGTGTGTGTGTGTGTGTGTGTGTGTGTGTGTGTGTTTGTGTG
>JAQMYF010000024.1:19897904-19918003 GCA_030014195.1 Neosilurus mollespiculum
GTTTATTAGTGCTGGGTGCAAGCAGGGACTCCGGCATGACTAACTATGGCAGCATAACTAAAAAGAGAGAAACCAGACGGAAGGCAGACATGAGGGCAGCCTGTAACATTGGGCAATCAGCCAATAAATTTAGAGTATATGCTGGTCGTAATGCAGGTTCTTGCTGTTCTAGGATCCTGGCTTTTCATAGGTTTCACTGAAATTTCTGTCTGATTCTAAGACTGCTTGCACTCCTTGATATGATAGCAGTGTTAAGACTAAAACTGGGATTACATGATTCATGCATGCAAAGCATACGTATTTATAGTCTCCAGATTAGGATATGTTGAAAGAACAATTCTGCACAAGAATGAGAATAGATTTGTTCAGACTGATGAACATTTTTGCATGTAAATATAACCAGTGTTGAAGTGAGTTTCCTTAACTTTACTAAATTACTCTCCTAGGTCACTCTTGGATGCACCTCCCAACACTAGTTTCTAGTCATTTCAAATATAAATCCTTATAGACATCGTTGTGGATTCAGCTGCATGATTTTTATTGGATAAGATTAATTGTCTTTTAATGGACTATTGTGCAAAATGCACGAGGTCTATCTTATTGAAATTTCTCTTTGATTCAAAGAGCTTGGTCATGCTTTTAATAATCACTTACACAGCGAAATAATAGGCAAGTAAACTTCATTACTATCATTATTAGAATCAGCAGGTGTGTGTTCTACACGTGTGTGTTTGAGTCACAATGGGATTCTTGTTGAGTAAAACGATCCAGTAAGAAATGCAGCTTGTGCTAAAGATCTATTTAAAGTAATTTTAAGATTGGAAAGTAAGTAAGATGGGTATCAAGACACCATTTTGAAACAGATGAAGTATGGAATTGATTTCAGTATTCGGCAGATATTCAGCATGGATACAAAACATGTACGCAGTGAAAAAAAAAAGCATGGATTTTTCTTGTTACAAAATGGCCTTTAATATTGGTTTTATTAAAAGATGGGTAAAGTAATTACTGATCTGTGTTATACTGTTACACTGATTCCGTGGGTATACAAAAGAATCACCATCATTCACATTTTGTTTGCAGCCTGAAAAGAAGACACTTAAACAATATCTTCCTAAGAAGATAGGGCTAAAGCCTTTGAAGAGACTGCTAAAGCTTTAAAAAAAATTTTTTATAGTCATCTTTTGAATTGTGCCTGTCCACAACATCCCTGAGATCTGTTAGCAGTGCCTTGCCACATGTAGTTAGTTGTTTGCTTTCAGTTATGCTTCCAGTCACTGGAATACTTTAGGAATAGCTGTTTTTATGCTGAACTGTTCAGAATGATTGCACACAGGTGGAAGTCAATTTCCTTGGTGTGCATTGGAGAAGGTATTTTTTTTTCTTTTACACCCAAATGGGTGCACATTTAATTTTAGGAGGGGCAATCCTTTTAACCGTTTCATTGAATCTGTTTTTTTCCCCTGAAATGTTGCTATTATATCTTTTACTTGGTTTTATAAGTTCCATTGAGTAAGTACAGATGGCAAAATATTTCAGGCTGCAAAGCAACAAAATGTAAATATTTTGAAGAAGGTGATTCTTTCCTACGCCCACGCTATATGATAAATTTCATCAAGCCAAGCATTGCACTGCTTACTATTATGGCAGTGTTGAGCCAGGGATAACATGATACAAGCATGCAAAGCATTAATATTTATATAGTCTCCAGATTAGGATATGTTGAAATAACAATTTTGCAGATGAATGAGAATAGCTTTGTTCAGTTTGGTGAACATTTCTGCGTATAAATACGGACCAGAATTAGAATTAGGAGACTAAAAATGTGTGTGTGTGTGTGTGTGTGTGTGTGTGTGTCTGTGCGTGTGTGTATATATTACAGGATCATGCCGATTTGCGTAAACACTCATTCAAAACGGGGATGAAGCTTGAGATGGTATCACCACAAGAACCCTTTCACATCTGCCCTGTGTCTGTCACTAAAGTGAGTCCTATTCCTCTGTCTGTCTCTATCAGTGCACACACATACATTACTGTAAAATTCATAATGATTTCAAATATTAATAATCATTAATGATCTATCTATTAATAATCTATATTTTTGCATTACTACAGGCTATACGTTATATTTATTGATAAGGTAGAGGTAGACATGAAGCAGTAGAGGTGGTATATTACAGCAACTTTTTTTTCTTTCTATACTCATTTTGACAGCTGTTTTTCCCTTGTCATGCTTCATTTGACCAGACACATAAAATTATACATGTTAACATGCTTATGACAGTTAAGAATTATTTGCTGAAGATGAGGTGGATGCTGCTGAATATTCAGTTTAGTGGCATCCACCAAGCCTGAGGTATATAATATTATATACTACACATTATCAAAAAAGAACACCAAAACGAGTGTTCCATTTTTTAAAATCATGACAGATGTAGGTAAGCTCTGCGCTGAGCCCTGTAAGTAGGTTCATAAGTGCTCTGTTTTAAACATAACGGTACTCATTTAGGATTTAGTACATCCTACATGGAGACATGAGAAAACCGGCTCCATATAGTTATGTTTACAAAGTAATTAAAATGTTTGAACAAACTATCAGAAAATACAAGAAAAACAATTAAAACAAGATGTTTATAGCTGAGAGTAACATTTATTAACCATGTGAGAGACTGTTTAGATGAGCTGTGCACTTTGAGTCGAGTTCATAGCATTACAGTGTGTTTTGAACATATGCACAGTTAGTGTCACACGGACACATAGGAAAACTGTCTCCTTAAAATGTGCTTGAACACTAAATTAAAGTTGTAGTATATACTATAAAAATAAACTAAATCAAGATTTTAATAGTTTACATATATTTATATGTTTTAAACATGACAGAGACTCTGGTCAGGTGAACTGTGCACTTTGAACCAAGTTAATAGTTAATAAATTCAGAGCTATCAGAGTGTTTAGAGCAGACACAGCCTACATACTGTATAGACACATGAGAAAACTGACTCCATAAAGGTGTGTTGGCACATTAATTTAACGTTTTAATATATACAACAAGAAAATGCAAGGAAAAAGGGCTAGGTGCGTAACTATCAACCCAGAGATCGCAAGTTCGAATCCGGATTGATGCCACAGCCACCCGTGACCAGGAGTCCATTGGAGCTAAGTGCCAAGCTCTCACGGGAGGGAGGGATGGTATATGCTCACTTCCCTGTCACTCACAGCGAACACCAGCCAATCATGGGCGTCTGTGAGATCATTTGTACAACGTGCGATTTCATAGTGCTTTCCATCCGAGTGTGTTAGACAGCCCCCAAATGCGCATGTGCAGCAGTACGAAAAAGGCGGGTGGCGTGCATTGCATGTCACGGAGGGGGCATGTGCATGTTTACGTCCTTCCCTGGTTGGTGGTGGTCCTGTGTGGACTAAATTAGGGAGAAAAATGGAGGAAAAAAAGAAGATACAAGGGAAAAAAATGTCTATTTGATTGAAGCGTTATCCACTCAGAATAATTATATTGTATTATATACCTTGGACCAGTCAGACTGTCGTTCTTGTGTAGTATACAGTATATATACTACAATATTTTTAATTCCATTCTCATGTAGTATATACTAATTAACATTATACTGCACCAAGAAACTGCTCATGTGATAGACAAGGCAAGGCAAGTTTATTTATATAGCACATTTCATACACAGAGGCAGTTCAATGTGCTTTACAGGAATAAAATCAAAGGACAGTGAATGAAAGGTAAAAAGTAAACATGAAGGATAAAAACAGTAGGCAGTAAAACATTAAGGATTGAAAACAAAGTATATAAAATCATAAAAATGATAAACATCAAAGGGGCGATCCTTTGTCTGGGAATGAAAATCAGTCATCTGCAGAGCATTCAGACTTGTTGTGATAGCACAAATAAGTAACCAAAAGCTGCTAACCATTCTGTCTGTGTTCCTCATGTAGGTGTATAATGAGTACTACTTCCAGGTCACTGTGGACGATCTGAGCAGTGAAATGCCGGCCTGTTCGGTGCTTTGTCACGCTGATTCTCCAGGCATTCTGCCAGTCCAGTGGTGTCTGAAGAACGGTGTTAGTCTGCAGAGGCCTCGGGGTGAGTCCACACAGCTGTTTTTATCCTAGTTTAATTGCTGGTGGAGTTTTTCTTGAGTCTGTGAGTAATTCTGAGTGTGCACCCCACCCCCCAACCCCACCCTCTCTCTCTGTCTCTCTCAGGGTATCACTCTCAGGATTTTGACTGGGCAGACTACCTGAAGCACACAGGCACTGAGGCTGCCCCAGATGCCTGTTTCCCAAAAGTAAGAACATTCTTTTACACTCACGTGTGCCCTCATTTACCATAAAGTACACTGTATGTTTAGAATTACAAGCTTAATACAAGCAAATAATTAGCCCCCTGTACCCCACCAAGTGAAAGTGATTATAATCCATCTTACTGCTACTGACAGCACAGACCCATGGGAGTGAATTAGTGGTGTGTGTGTGTGGTATTCATATAACTTTATTAATGTACAGTCTGGGTTTTTTTTATTGGAATATAAAGATCCTTGGGTAGTTATGTAGAAATTAAAGGATTTCCCCTTTTACTGTAGGTATTTGCCCACAGTGTACCTTAACATACCTCTATTTATATACTCTTTCTCGTCATATTGCACCTGCAGCACACAGCTTCTTACGCAGGCACCTCAGTGTCGACATTTCGGTTTCTGTTCTTTCTTGAGTGCTTTCTATTTGAATGAGTTGGCATGTGGGATTGTTCTGAAAGTTCTGGCTTACTGTTTTAAATTTTTTTATTTTTATTTTCATTACAATGCCAAGTCCTCTAAATAGCTATTAATTGAGATGCACTTGTCACGGGTGCAGAGTGAGGACTTAAGAATAGCCAGAAAACATGTCTTATTGACAGTATATGCTTTGTGCACTTAATCAAGGTTTTGACCAGCCTTTGAACAAACAAGGAATCAATAATTGTGCCTTGCATTTTGTGTGTGTGTGCGCGTGTGTGCGTGTGTGTGCGTGTGTGTGCGCGTGTGTGCGTGTGTGTGCGTGTGTGCGTGTGTGTGTGTGTGTGTGTGTGTGTGTGTGTAGGCGTCTCTGAGTCGGGGCTTCTGTAAGGATACATGGTTGGAAGCTGTAAATCCACTTCAGCCAGCTGAAATCAATGTTGCACGCATCACTCAGGTTAAAGGTCGTCTCCTCTGGCTCCGATATGAAGGTAAAGTAGCTGTGTGTGCATGTGTGCATGTGCATGCCATTTTTATAGTAATAAAATGAAACGAAAGTGTCTGAAGTTGTAAATATGAAATACAAATATTGATGTCAGTGGTTGTTCCATTTCCTCCATCTCTACAATTCTCCAAATCTGGAGCTCATCGTACTCTTATTATGACTCTAAAGTGAGATAATAATAGATTATTAGTACTACTGTCATGTTTTTGGGACATAAAAGGAAACCCCAGAACCCAGAAGTAACCTACATGGGAAACCTACATGAACACCATGGAGAGAACATGGTGCTCAAAACTCCACACGAACGTTGAACCAAGCTCAGGATAAATCCATGCCACTCTTCTGTATTTATTCAGTAACGAATCTGAAATACTACTCGTGCATTTTTGTCAATTTCATCACCGTTCTACATAGTGAGAACTTGAAGGATTTATCTTACCAAAGCAGGCTGCCAGTTAAGAGCTGAATTGTTCTTTCAACCTTGCTAGCATCACACATATGCCTCAGTGTACAGCATACAGCATTAAAGCAGTTCCACTATCAAGCCAAAATCATGCGTGCCACGGCCATTACTGTTCCCATTGTCACCTCCTTGTCGCTTCTTCAAGGCTAGACACTTGGGAATATTGGCCTAGCGATTACCCATGGGCCAGACGAGACCAACTGTTGCTTGATGCAGTGTCAAGATGAAAAGTGGGGTTTAGACTATTTCAGTTGGTGAGTTTTCTTTCTTTTTTTTTAAACATTGATTTATTGTGGGTGGCAGGGTGGTGTTGTGGTTAGCAGGTCTGCCTCACAGCAAGAAGGTCATGGGTTCGAGTCCTGAGCGTTTTTGTGTGGAGTTTGCATGTTCTCTCTGTGCTTATGTGGGTTTCCTCCATGTACTCTGGTTACCATGCACATTAGGCTAATTGGCTGTTTTAAATTCCCCCAATGTGTGAATGTGAGTGTGAAGGATTGTGTGTGTTGCCCAGTGATGGACTGGCGAGCTGTTCAGTGTGTACCCTGCCTTTGCTCAGTGTCAGCTGGGATAGGCTCCAGCCTCCCCGCAACCCTAGTAAGGATTAAGCAGTACAGCAATTGAATGAATACATGAATGATTTCTTTTTCTAGCTAAACACTGATTCAGCTACATCTTTGTCAAAAGCTAAACTGATTTACTCAGTACAGCTTTAGCTGCCATTTGAAGTCTCATGATGTAAGAAACAAAAAGAAAAGAAAATATATTAATGAACAAGTCTGTAATAACTTATTTACAAAAAATAGCCCATTGCCACCATTTTAGGTAAAAGGTATGCTTTAGACCATTGGTTAACATAAACTAGGTTGTGTGGGCTCAGCTAGTAAATAATTGCATGAATACTTGTTCTTGTTTGCTGTGATGGCCAATTTTATTAAATAGCTTGCTAAGATCACAGTATAGTTTCCTGTGATGAGTACTTCATGTAAATGGTGGTATACCATTTATTTCAACTGAGCTGTGCATTGCTAGATTGATCTTGGTCCCTGTGCAGCGTTTTATGTTCATGGAATCTGCTGGGTTATAGAGCAATAATAGAAATGCAGATAGGTTTTTGGCTCAAGGCTTAGCCTCAGGTAGTCTTGAGATAGTTCTGGCTCACCCTGGATGAGTATTATAGATTTGTGTTGCTCTGTACAGAACTTTGCTCAGGATTTTTATTTTATTTTTTTAAAAATATGCTGGTACATAATGGCAGTTAATAAAGATTTGGCCTAGAACAAAGAAACTGTGAATGGAGTTTCTGTTTGTGCTTTCTGTATAAACTGTTATGAATTTCCCAAATGGTACAGTAACCCAACCTTAATATATACATTCAAGGCCACAGCTTGATTTCTTTAAGGGTTTTTGCTTTATTGATCAGCACTGGACTTTTGTGAGTGCAAAATATATTTGCAGAAGTTGTTATATTGACTGTCAATCATTCTTGTCATGTACTTTATGGAATTTAGTAAATACAGGATGTTATCCTTATGCAGCAGTTTTTTTATGGTTTTTTTTATATGTTCATGTAATTAATTTTATCCTTTTGTTTCTGTCTCTCAAACCAGGCCTGACAAAGCCCCTAGCTGAGTGTTTAGTGGATGTTGCGAGTATGGACATCTTTCCTGTCGGCTGGTGTGAAGCTAACGTCTATCCTCTTACACCTTTACGCAAAGCAGTGTGTGAGTATGAAAAGTGACTCCACTCCTCTCTGTGTGTCAGAGAGAGACTTTTTTTTTAACTTATAACACAACTCACATTCTCTCTCTCTCTCTCTCTCCCCCTACCTCTCTTTCGCAATGAGTCTCCTTATATATCTAGGCTTTATAAGTATTCACCCCATTGAGTTTTTTGTCTATATTGAAATGTAGTAGGAAATATAAGGAAGCGGGAAGAGTATAATTTTTGAAGTAGGCAGGTTGTGATCACATAAGTATTCACCCTTATTTCTGTGAAAGCCCTAAATTAGTTTGTCAGAAGTTGCGTAATATTTACTTGTGTACAGTTAAAGTGTCAGATGATCTCAATATAATTATACACCAGCTTGAGGAGTGGGTTACCTCAACAAACAGTGCAAATCAAGGAACATTCAAAACAAGTCAGTCTCTTCTTAGCAAGAAGGTTCAGGATTTTAATCTCATCCCAACTAAGGCCTTTTTATGGAGTTTGCATGTTTTTCCCAAGCATGCTTGGGTTTCTTCTCTAATTTCCTCAGTTGGCTACTAATTGCCCATGGGAATCTTAGTGAGTGGGGATGGTTGTTTAACGCTGTGTTAGCCCTGTGATAGATTAATGATCTGTTCCAAGCTTCAGCTTCCTTCGTGACCCTGAGGGATAAGTGGTATAGACAACAGATGAATGATTTATCATAAATCTGTCTAGAGGAGCTTCTTGAGGAAAACCTGCTGCCCTCTGTAAGAAAGTTGTCAGTAGGAAGAATGCTCATGTTCCAACATGACGACCACACAGTGGCTGTAGGAGGACAAGGTGAATGTCCTTTGTGTCCTTGTCAAAGCTCAGACTTAAGCCTAATAGAAAATCTGTGCAATGACGTGACCATTGCAGTTCAACAACAGTTTCCTTTCAGTCTGTCTGAGCTTGAACAGTTCTCTAAAGAAGTGTGTGCAAATATCTCAATGTACAAAGTTGGTAGAGAGGTATCCCAACAGACTCATGTTTGTAATCAAAGCAAAAGGTGGTTCCACAAAATACTAACACAGGGGGTGATCCTTTAACCATCTCAGTCAATCAGATTTTTTTATTTATTTATGTATTGTCTGAAATTTTGTTATTGTATTTCTTACTTGGCTCATAAAAGTTGCACTGTTTAAATAGAGCTGGGGAATTATTTTTGTATCTGTTTTTATTCAAGGCTGGAAAGGAACAAAATATGAATATTTAGATTTTTTCCCCCCGATACCTGCTGTATTACAACTTATTACATGTTATATATTGTGCAAATATGGTGCAAGTGAAGTCCATTTCAGTTCCAGATTGCAAAACTACACAATGTGGAAAAATTCAAGCGTGTGTATATACTTATGTACAGAAGGTAGTGTGTTTTATTAAGTATGTAATACATTTTATATCACATTCTTTAGGTCAATCTCAAAAGAAGATTGCTGTGGTGCAGCCAGAGAAACAGTAAGTTCAAACTCTGGCTTTGCTTAGACTTGTATCCAAATATTTTATACACACTCTTCCACTTCCATAATCTTTTTGTGATTAATGACAGAAAGCCCAGTGTTTTAATCCTGTGTGCATCTGCCCTCGCATCACAGATTCATCCCAGTCTCAACACTGCTCTGTTTCATTTCCTCTCTGTGCTACAGCCTCCAAACTGGAGACACCAGCCTTTTGCTTTCAATCTAAAATACAAATACAATAAAGCTCTGCAGAAAGTGTTTAACTGTTTTTATAAAATGGCCTTTACCTTCACTATATTTATGTTAGTCAATGCTAATTCTCTAAAGCTGCATTGGATTAGTAAGTTGGTAAATTATTGTGTTGTTTGTTTTGCAGGTTAGCTCCTGCACCCAAAGAAAATATTCCTCTCGACCATTGCCAGGCTGTTGCTATGGACTCAGGTTGTTTTGTCTGTTTGTTTTTTTAAATTAATGTAGTAAACATGACATTTATTAATTGTAATTCGACACATACTATTGTATGTTTCCTTGACCTAATCTGTTCATGTTACTTTTTTTTATTATTATTCATTTCTAACAATTAAGCCACAGTGTGTTGAGTGACAAACACCACCTATACTGTAGCTAAACAGGAAGGCATTTGGGATTCAACCTAACTGTGTGAGTTCGTTCAGCTTAAAATAGTAAAAACATACCTTACCATTGATGAGACCACTGATGATGGCGTCTTGACAGGAATCTGTGTCTGGCCCATGAAGATATTATTCCTATGGGGTTCAGTCTTGGGCAGTGTGGCTTGTTTGTGTTGTGTGCATACAAAAACGTTTAAAACCAAATACTGTACAACCAGCGTGTGAACGACAGAATAGCAAATTAAGCAGCATGCAGTATTCCGAGCTGTTTCAGCAGACTGCTGCGTTCGTTCAGGTTTCACAGTGAAAACAGTTTTTAAAAATTCAAAACACAAACAGAGAAAGTATAAAATAATAAAGGACGTTAGGGTATTTACATTTTGAATATTGCTTGCAAATATCCACTGTGTAAAAGTGTGCTGTTTAGTGTGGAATTTTATATTGCAGTTGTGCTGCATTGTAATAAATGAATACAGAAAAAACATTAACGGCATAGAGTAAATATGAGCAAAGGTGTATATTAAGAATTCTGCCAATATTTCTGTTCACTGGAAAACAGGTTGAAACAACCAATATATTATATTATATATATTAGTTAAATTTACCAATACAAATGGTATGAAATGTGTCCAACCAAAACATTGGTCGCCTCAAACAATGGAAATCGGACTACATAGTCACATGTTAAGTCATGTAACTTGCCTACAATTGCCAATTTCCAATACCCCATGAAATATGTCCAAGACCATTTACGATATAATAATAACTTCTACAAAATAACATTTAATGTATCTGTTTAACATTTTAACTCCAAAGGCTAAAAGAACCAATATAATTTAAATATAAACTAGAAATGCGTTCTTGTCACAGAACACTGGGTGCACCCCCCATGAGGTCAGCGGCACACTTACTACCATTATGGTTTTACTAAATTTGATTCTTGTGACATGGAAATCAGGTAAAAGGTCAACATGACCTAGTTTTTACAAGGTTAACAGGGATATTCATAGGCATAGCTGTTATAAATAACAAACAATCCTGTAGTAAATTTTACATATCTGACTTTTTACATAACCCTGTGCATATTTCATATGGCCTCTGTAACCTTGAAATTAGGTCAAGGCGACTTAGTTTCAATAGGTCTGAAGACCTTGAGACAAAGAATATCAGGTATAAATTGGAAAAAAATCCAACTGAAACTGCACCCTCTAGAGAGTTAACAGGCATTTTTGATGACCTAGTTTCAATAGGCTGGAAGGGCGTGGCATAGGGACCATTCAGCATAAATATAAAATAAATCCATAAAGAACCGGTACTGCTAGAGTGTTAACAAGAAGTGTCTGCCAATAAAAGTGTCTGCCTACACTTAGCAGGGAATACAGTAATGCATTTATAACCCGTATAAGCTCATTTATATGGGTTATTTTGAGTTACAGCCAATCTTCTGATAACCAATTACATTGTTTGAATTTTTAATTAATCTGTTTTTCAATGCAGTTATAATTTAAACCTTAGCCAAAAGACCATCTTAATTGACTGATCAAGTGTAAGTAAAATAAAAAAAAAAAAATATATATATATATATATATATATATATATATATATATATATATTATTCTGTACAGAGGTGTAATTTGTACATGTCCTGACAGACCTTGTTTACTACCACAACTTTTTGCTGCCAGGATCACAAATATTTCCGCCTTTGTTTAAAATGTACACACCTCCCTTTGCCATCATTTGTCATAGCCTATATGACAAGTGACACATTCTTCTTTTCATTTCATTGATTCATAATCTGAGTATCATAAGTGCTAAATCGACAATGACTAAAATATTCTGTTTCAGTAAACATTTCATAACAGCTCTCAGTAGCTGTTTTGCACGTTTTATTTCTGCTGACTGCAGAATTATATCTCTAGATCTGTATTGCATGCAGCTTTTTGCGATAAATTTAGCTGATGCTCAGTCAGCCTGTGACCCACCCATTCTCACCCTACCCTTTAAAACAACCCTGGTTGTTATTTATTTTTTACACTTTGCACAATAGTAATTTTGTTATTTAATCTCTGAAATTATTGATTACTAGTGTATTGTTTTTTTGTTTGTTTTTTCCAAGTTCTATACCATATCCAGCCCTACATGGAATTGTAATGCATGTGTAATTTGTTTACCACAGTTTCTGTAAATGGAAAGTACTGCTGCTCTCAAATCTTTGTGAATCATCGCTGTTTTTCTGGGCCGTACCTCAACAAGGGAAGAATCGCTGAGTTACCACAAGCTGTGGGGCCTGGCAAATGCACACTCGTCCTTAAGGAGGTACAGTGAAAATCCCTGGAGTACTGTGTTTAAGAGAGAGAGAGATAGATGGGTGTGCTTATGTGTGGGTGAGAGAGAGGGACACTGAGAGCATGAAACTAATAGAGAGAGGAAAGATAAACATAGATACTGTATGTTTTACTGTACATTAGGATGTGGCAGCTACTAGCATTCAGAAAGCTGTGTGTGTGTGTGTGTGTGTGTGTGTGTGTGTGTGTGTGTGTGTGTGTGTGTGTGTGTGTGTGTGTGCACTTTGCAGGTATTGACAATGTTGATAAACTCAGCATATAAGCCTAGCCGTGTTCTCCGAGAGCTACAGATGGTGGTAGATCCGACATGGAACTGTCTGGAGGAAACCCTGAAAGCCAAGTGCGGACACAAACAGACACACACATATACTGAGAGGCATTAAAAACGCACAAATTAACAACATGTTGTATATAAACATGAAAATTTGAAAACAAATTTAAGTACTCAAGTGTGGCGTAGTTACCAGTTTCTCATGAGTAAAAGTGAATGCCCACGTTAGCGTGTTCATGTGGCAAGATTACAAGTCTGATACCTTAGCCACTCCTTGATTAATCCACAAAGTGGGGCATGAGATCAAAACATGTTTGTTTGTTGTCAAGTGGCACCTATGGCTACAAAAAGCCTGTTAAAAAAAAAATTTGAAGTTTGTGAAAAGTGACGATGCCACGACTGCCACAAGCAAGCAGAGACCAGGCCCTGGGCATGCTGAGTGCCGGAATGACTGCTGCAATGGTAGCAGCACACTTTGGCGTGCATCGTTCAACCGTTGTACGCTTTCAGACACGCTATAAACAGATGGGAACCACCCAAGACCGACCAAGACCTGTCCAGCCACGTTTCACTACACGTGCACAAGCCCGTCGTATCCGGGTGATGCATCTGTGGGACCGTTTCTGTCCAGCAACACTGATGACGGCTGTGGTTCCTGGTACTCGCCCCAACCACATAAGTGCTCGTACAGTGTGCAGAAGGCTCAGGGAAAAGGTATCTGGTCATTCAGAGCACATGTTGGTATGTTCCTGACAGTCCGCAGGCGCTGAGGAACACAGAAATGTGTTTTTACTCGTCACTGTCCGTGTCTGAAATGTCTATTCTTGATTTGTATATTATTTAACTGATTTGATTAAATATAATTTGATTATAATTATATAATTATAAAATGAAGGAATTATTTCAATGTTGCGTTTTTAATGCCTCTTTATATATAACATCCTGTTACATTCATAAACATCTTAACATTTACAAAGTTACAGTATATTAGACAAGGTTACAGTTGGTAATTTAATATTCTATCCATCCATCCATCTATACATACATTATCTATAACGCTTATCTCTCAGGGTTGCAGGGGAAGCTCGAGTTAATCCCAGCTGACTTTAGGCGATAGACTAAGTACACCGTCAATCCGTCACAGGGCCGATTTGGAATCTGTTGCTGTCAAGATATAGTCTAGGCCACTGAAGCAAGTCATCATTGTGCTTAAAAATCTAAACAAACCCTTAAGAGATACAGCAAAACCCTTAGATGTGGCCAAATCAGGTACTTGGTATATTCTTAAAAAAAGAACATATTTTGGTTATGGATTAAAATAGATGTCTTGATTAGGAAAAGAAGAAATTCTTTACTACAAATGACCTGATCAAGAACATTGTCCAGGAAATATGCGTATCCGTGTCAAAGTCAACAATCAAAAGAAGACTTCAACAGAGTCAATACAGTGTAATTGTGGTTTACCACAAGATGAAAACCATTTGTCAGTTTAAAAAAGGAAAACCAGATTAAATAAGATTTTTTCTTAAGAAAAAGCCAATAATTTAAGGAATAAAATACTATAGACAAATGACACAGTGTACAACTTGAACCAGAATGATAGGAAGAGCGGTGTATAAAAAAGAGTTGAAAAGAACATGCAGTAACCAAAGAGGGCTGCAGATTAAGGCCATGAACCCACTGCCTTTTCTAATTGTCACCTGAACATCATAATATGGATTAATGGTCGCAAGCTAGTGTTTTGAGTAAAAGCCAAAGTAAATTGAACATAGCTTACCTGGACGAAAATGCGATATCACCAAAAATACATCATTCAAAGCATAATCTTCAAGTTGATCAAGTTCAAATATCCATAAACACAATCTGTCCATGCTTAAATGCTTTTTTAAGAAAGGGCTCCATGTCCAAGGTTTAAGACTATGGGAATATCCACTTATGTTGCCAATTTTCAAACTGCTTTTCTGATTGCTCAGGGTATTTCCCTATATCCATTATTTGGTACCAGAATGATCTACCTACTTCCCCGAATCATACAGCAGTAAACCAAAGAAAAGCCTAAAAACAGATATGACTCAGTGTAAATAGAACTCCTTTATTGCTAGGAAGACGCTAGTACGATAGCGCTGATTGGTCAAGAGCTGGATTCATTTAGTTTATTGATGCTAAGGAGTTTTAAATGGACATTCAGAAACTGGTTCTGTAAATGTAATTGCTATTTCTCAAAAGTAGCATTTCCTGATTAACTCAGTCACTTTTCATGCTATAATCATGTATTATACCATTTTAAGCATTTTAAATTCTCTTTCCAAATATATGAATATCTCAGGATGTCAGATTTCCTACTTAATTCATCTTAGGCTGGAGCGGGTCACATATGTTAAACTTCTTCGAACATATATGCACACAGCACATGAAACTGTAGGCATTTTATTGTATTGAGTTGCTCATTGTGCAATCTGTGGCTTATCTGAAATTAACTGTGTCAAATTTCACCTATTTTTCTTTAATGTACAGTGGCAGAGGAAATCCCACATTATGCACTCTAGGCTGATTGGATATTCTCGATTACCCCAGGTGTGGATGTGAGTGTGTCTATGTTGGCCATGCAATGGTCTAATGCAGTGATTTTTAACCACTGTGCCACAGCACACTAGTGTGTTGTGAGAGATGTACCGTGTACCGTGAGAGATGTACTGTTTCTCAGGTGTACCGTGGGAAATGATCCAATTACCGTTGGCCATTGTCGAGTGTCTGTGCTGTAGTGACTGGCAGAGTAATGTAATAATCTTCCATGTCAGAGAGTGTCAGTAGGGAGCTTAATTGTCTTAATTATTCTTAGAGACGAGAGAATTAGTGATGTACGGAGCCCCTAAAGGGACTTTGGGGGAAAGAAGGAAAAAAAGAGAAACTATCGCGCGCACAAGAAACTATCACAAACGGACAAGAAACTTTCGCAAGCGCATGAGAAACTTTTGCGTACACAAGAGAAACTATCATGTGTGCACCAGTTACCTGAGATTTCTCCCGCACACTAGAAACTTTCATGTAATTTTTCCCCCATGTCCCTTTAGAGGCTCCGTAGTGATGCAGGTTTTTAAATAGAAAAAAAGTGCAAATTCCGAACTGGGCCCTGGACAAAATTCTGACCCAGATAAGGTCCCTAATATGAGTGGTGGTCAAAAGAAAGCAAAGACAGTGAGCTCGAGGCAATACAGTGGAAGCTATCATTTGTTCGGCTTTACTTTCACCGGGGATGTGACGACACCCACTCCGTTGTGCTTGTTGGGTGGCGAGAAGCCCAACAGTGCCATGGTGCTGAACAAGCTTAAACCCCATCTCCAAACAAAACACCCATTACTTCAAAACAAGCCGATGGACTATTTTGTTCTCTGTGCTTTCACTCATAAAAGTCGATAAAAACTCAGTTTTATCAACTTTTATGAGAAAAACCACAGAGGTAAATGAGAGAGAGCCCTCAAAGCTACGTAGTTGCTGAACTTAAAGCTAAATCAAAACAGTCCCACACTGTGACAGAGATGTTAATACCACCTGCCTGCAAAGCCACTGGAAACGAGATGCTGGTTGAGGAAGAGCTTCGTGTGTGTTCATCTAAACCGGCCCAGGTTTCACACTGAGTGAGTTTAATCTATATTGTGATTACACAAACTGTATTAAGCTACAGAATGCCGTTTTGTAACATTTTCGGTTTGTGGTGTGCCGCAAGATTTGTTCAATGTAAAAAATGAGCCGTGGCTCAAAAAAAGTTGACAAATACTGGTCTAATGAGTTGTTCAGGGTGTAGCATGCGTTCACCCCGAGTCAGCTGGGATAGGTTTGAAATTAATGAAATATATAAATTAAAATAAATTATAATAAATTATATATTTATAATATAATATTTGTGGAATGACTGTTGCTGTTTTTAGCATCTTTAGATTTTAGTAAAAATATTATTCTGTACTCAGTTTCAGATACTGCACATTTCTTTGGCATGACATTACCAAAATGCACAATACCAATGTGCCACAGTGCACACAAGAGACTGATTTTTTTTTTTTTTTTTTTCATACATGACAATAGATCTCTGTGTGCAATGAATGTGGGAGTACGAACCCAGTATTCCTAATGAACAGAGTCATTTGCATAACCAGAAAGCCAATTTGCATATTCATGCATGCACATATTTAATAGACATGAGCAGTGCAAAAAATAAATAAAAAATCCAAACAGGACATTTTTTTCCCCACAGCAGTTTCATTAGCATACTGGGGACACACAGACAGTGGATTTGTGGCTTTGTGTTCTTGCAGGTATAAAGGGAAGAGTTATCGTGCAAGTGTGAGGATTGTGTGTTTGGCTGAGCAGGTGGCAGATTTCTGCCGCAGAGTGTGTGTGAAGCTGCAGTGCTGTCCAAACCTGTTCGGCCCCACTCTCATCTCGGAGAAGTGTCCAGAAAACTGCTCCACACACACCAAGACCAAGTACAGTAAGTATGTAATTTATATCTAGAAGGAAGAGAAAAGAAAAGATAGGAAAAATATAGCAAGAAGGAGAGAAAAGGGTGTATTTTCAAAGTATGAAAGAACGGGGGGGGGGGGGGGGGATAATACAGTAAGATATTTAAGGAAAAAGAAAAATGTAGAGAGATAGGTTTATGAAGAGAGGGAAAGAGAAAGTAGAGGAAAGGACTAATTGGAGGGACAAAAAAAGAGAAAGAATATTAGATATTGTAAATTATAATAAGGTATAAATCATTTCAATACATGCTGCTGTTGGACATTATTAAATATTATTTTAATGCAACTAATTTTCATATATTACTGGACCTGTTTATCCATTTATTGTTACTTTAATATTTTGGTGCATAAAATAAATTAATTAATAAGATAATTTAGCTACTATGAAGTCCTCTGTCTGAAATAAGGACAGCTTTCCTAATGCCTTCAGCTTTACTGTTACTAAGCAATGACAATGGAAAACTCCATACAAAAGAATGTAAGTAAATTACTCCCCAATATCAATAATAAATTTAATTTTGATTAGTAATCAATAAAATAGAAAACTCTTCCTATATGAATAATTAAAGGTGAGCAGCACCTTCCCATCCTCCACCTCCATGGCTGAAGTGCCCTTGTGCAAGGCACATAACCCCAACTTGTCACCACGCACTGCAATTTTTTTTTATTTGTTTTATTTTTTGCTTTTTGCCGAACTATTAATCCTGCAAGGGTTTCTGAAGTGAGTACACACTGGGGGTTAGGTGCCTTGCTCAAGGTGCAACTCACTCCCCCACTTCCACACATTTTTCCTGCTGGTTCGGGAATTGAACCAGCGACCTTTCGGTCCCAAAGTTGCCCCTCTAACCATTAGGCTAAGGCCAGTGTGTGGTGCCCTACTGCTCTGAGTGTGTGTGCTCACTGTTTACGTGGGTGCTCACTTTGAATTGGTTAATTTGGTCTGTCTGTATGTTAGTTTGTTTCTGCACAGTATGCCTCACAAACTTAAATACGGATTTTGACGACTTTTTTTTGTAGAGTAGGGTATCGGACAAGTAACAAACCATTACGTTTTGGAGGAGGCATGGGATCAAAAAAATGTATTATGATAAATAAGTGAAAATAATGTGTGAATAAATCTTCAGCAGACTCCCGCTAGGTGAACATTTTATCATGATAACTGTGCCAACTTATAATAAAAACCTGCAGTCATTGGTAAATTTTTCAGGGTAATCAATGCGCTCGTCACCATAAGCTGTTTGTGCCAGGTGGAAGTACGTTGCACTCAATATTTGGGCTTTACCATACAAAAACATGCATTTTATTATTACACCACAGGGTGCTTCTCATCGTTAATCTGCAACTTTTCCTACATCTAAGAATGGAATTTTTATGAAACTTTTACAAAATCATTAAAATGTTAGTGAAAATAAGCATCACAAGTCTTAACTTAAAAACATTTGAAATAATAATATGATATGATAAGATATAATGGGCTGCACGGTGGCGTCATGGTTTGCACCTCTGAGTCACAGCAAGAAGCCCTGTGTTCCATTCCCGGGCTCCGGTGTTAATGTGTGGAGTTTACATGTTCTCCCCATGCTTGCGTGGGTTTTCTCAGAGTATTCCGGTTTCCTCCCACAGTCGAAAAACATGCACAGTAGGCTAATTGACTGTTCTAAATCACCCCTGGGTGTGAATGTGAATGGTTGCATGAACCTAATTAGGATTAGCTGGCTAAGAAATGAATGAATGAATGAATAATATAATATAATATAAAGCACCCTTCACATCACAATTTGAAGAAAAAAAACATGAATGAATTGCAAAATTCTAAATACACACAAATACGCAAAAAATTCTAGACGATTTGATTCCCCAGGGCTGGACAGAACAAAATGACAACTAATGAAACAAAATCAAAAATTAAAAAGAAATCAAAACAGTTTGATAACTTATCATTAACAAACCAGAGTAAATTCTGAACGAATATTAATGAATTTAACAAATATTTCCAGCTGTTATCGAGCTGTGCACTCTCTGTATGATCCCTGAATTTAAACCGATTACGTAACGTTGGTACGCAGGTGTAAAACATTTGCGCAACGACTGAACAATCGTATTGTGCGAGTTCCGAAGATGCTTTAACAGTTCAGGAAGAAGCAGACACCCCAGAGGGAGCAGCCATCCTCCAGGCAAACATGCAAGGCTTCATCTCCACTACTTGCACTTTCACGTGATGAAGCAGCTGCATCCCAAGAAGCCTCAAGATCCAGATCTCCCAGTCCCAACTTTTCACAGTAACGTCTCTCCTAATCCATCCAGTGTCTCAACTGCCTCCACATCCTCAACAGTACCAGCAGGGAAGCCCAAGAAGCACAAGAAGCACAGGGCCATGAAGAAAGAATTCAAACTTGATGATGAACAAGAAGTCCGCTTAGTAATTAACTCTCTTGGGATGGACGAATGAGTCCATATCAGTAACTAGCTGCAGTCTTACTTTGGACAAACAAGACGTTCCCATAGCGCATACAGAGCTTTCTCGTTGCGCACGGGCTGCTAGCTGGCATATGTCGAAAATTTTTATGCATTGCACAAAGATTTCCGATGAATGGCATAAATAAGGTTGTACGAGAACTTATTAAAATGAATAACAATTAAATTAAATGGAAATCAAAATGAACTTCAGCGTGTGGTTGTGAATGGCAAAAATTGTCCATACACTGGAATACGTTGGCCCGATTCGTCATAGTGTGAAAGACGCTTAATACAATATAATACAGTACAGTACAGTACAATACAACACATTGTGTTGTGCAATACAATGAAGTCCCCGTTTATTGAGCCTGAACAGTGTTTTTACCATTAAAACCATGTATCATAGTATTATTTACCAGGCCTTCACATTGTTTACAATTCTGATAGATTTCTATCTATTATCTCTGAATTATCTATTATTAAAAATGAACACATGGAATTATGCAGTCAGCTGATTTTAGTGTAGTCTTCAATGTATCTCTGCACCCCCATAGAGACTTTCTGCAGTGTGTGAAGAACCAACACTGAGCAGTTGGCTACTTTCCTTCTTGGGGATTATACTGAGAAACTCTGTTCAGGGCCACTTTCTGATTCCTGTTATAAAAATGTAAATTTTGATGTAAACAATGAGAGAGAGAGAGAGAGAGAGAGAGAAATAATGGACGAATGAAAACAGGCAAAGCTTTATTAGGATAAAAGAGTAGACACAAAATTATTAAAAGAGAGCGAGACAGGGCGAGAGAGAAAGATCTTAACTCATATATTAACATGGTTTTACATTTTATATTCAAATTGAGAATGACAGTTTGCCAATAGAGGTATTATTTTCTTCCTGAAGATACAGTACTCACACACACACACACACACACACACACACACACACACACACACACACACACACACACATATATATATATATATA
>JAQMYF010000024.1:19919210-19931609 GCA_030014195.1 Neosilurus mollespiculum
CACACACACACACACACACACACACACACACACACACACACACATATATATATATATATATATATATATATATATGTCTGTTGTACTTATTAATGTTTTGGAAAAATGTCTGTGTTTTGCAGCACATTACTATGGAAAGAAGAGGAAAGTGGGCCGTCCCAGTCTGGGAGAGTGCACTCAGGAAGGCGACATTGCCAAACCTGCTCGTCGCAGAAAAAAGCGTAAAGCTGTCTTTGTTCAAAAGAAACGGCGCTCTACTGTTACAGGATACCACGCCATGGAATCAGTTCAGGTCACATATACAAACAGTCAACTATATTCTGTTCACTAATTAGTAGTGGGTTTCCTATTAACCCAGGCCCTTGCTTTAGTAGGGGGGTTTATTTTTCATTATAGCATTTTGGGGGCACCTTGAAAATATGGAGAAAGGGTTCCAAATAAGGGGATCAAAAATAATTTTTACCTGGCCCCCCTGTAACCCCCTGTACATACCTTCTGAAGACGGCATTCCCTTATTCAGAACAAAAATACCTAAAATTGGCTTTTAGTGCTTTTTAATGAAATCACAATTTGTAGTAATTTACATGTTTCATTACTTTAAACTGATAACTGTTCATTGTTTCCTGATTTCTTGATCTAACTCTGTACCCTTATGCTTAAATCCAAATTTCATGGTTACAAATGAAATTTGCACATGATAAAACCTCTAATTTAATTTATTATAAGCCATAGTACAGTGTTTTAGTGCTTTAGATTTTAAACAATTTTATTACAATTTCTAGTACACTTCATCTGCATTTGATAGAACTTTGCTTTTCTCCTCACAGGACAGTGATGATATCGATGATTTTGATGAAGAGGAAGAGGAGGAGTCATACAGTGGGGAAAGCTCCAGCTTGGAGTTGCATGAAGAAACCCCTCTACGAATCTCTAGGCGGAGAGGCCGACCTTGCAGGTCTCTCACTCTCCCAGGGACCGGAGCGTCCCCAGAGCGACCAACACTGCGCAGATCCACACGCTCATTATCTTACACACACAACCAGACAGCCAAGCACACACATACAAAGGTGAGGCACCACAAATAATAAGTAGAACAAGTTCTCAATCAAAATGCAATCTAGTTTATTTGAAAAAAAAATATTTAAAGCTAATAAGTTCAAAAAAACATATATATGGAGACACGTTGCAGATCTAAATTGATAGGGTTTAAATGCTACAGATTGAAAGAGTTTGTGCTTTTTTATATACAAATTATTGTAGCATGTTTAGTGTATGAAGCATGCTCAGAAGCATGATCCAGGGTACTATCAGGATTCAGTGTTACAATGTTGACAGATTGAAATAACCTAAACAGCTCTTACCTTGAATGTTGTCATTAGCAGTTTCTGTAATGTTTGATTTGCATTTTATGTAATGTGTAACACTAAATCAGTGATATGGCTAGTTTGTTTTGTAGAATTTTAAAACGAAACCTGTGGCCAATAATTTAAGATTGGTTTAATCAATTAGGCATTAAATCCTAAAAGATTTCTGTACAAACATTTCGAGAACAAAATATTTTGGGATAAAATATATCAAGATGTTACCTGTAAAGCTAGTAATTCAAACAATGATCCAATGCAGAAGTCCTAAAAATAATCCAAAAAATATAGACAACAGTTCTTATAAAATTGACTTTCTGAAGTTTCAGCCGTTTCAGAAGTTTTCAGACTTCAAATCTTTAAGAAATATTAAAGAAAATCTACAACCCTCAACAAATAATCCAGGGCTAATTTGTATGACAATATTTTCCGCTTGTTTAAACCAATGGCTTTCCAAGGCTGCATAAATAAAGTTTACCATAAGCTTTATTTTTTTTATGTGTTTATATTAGTGTTAAGCATATGTATGGCATAATCGAAAAAAGGGTATTTAAATTGCATTATTAAATTAATTATATGTTCATTTTATATGAATTAGTAAGACTAAACTGAAGTCAACACTTTCAACACACAAGATAGCAAAATTGCTAAGGCTGTTGATAGGAGCTTTTGGTTTGCCATAACACATTTTTACTTTTTGCCTGTTTTATGTCTTTGTACCTCTGAATCATCATGAAATTGTGTAATCTATATTAATGACTTGAAAAAAGGTTATCTTAAAGAATCCATAAATTTATACATAATGTATGTATGTGTGTTGGTGTGGCTTTTATATATGTTTGTAGATGGCACATAAAGAAGGGGAAGAGAGCCGATTGATTTTAGAGAGGAATCCTCTTGAGTGGAGCGTGTCCGATGTAGTCAACTTTATCATGTCCACAGACTGCGCCTCGCTAGCCAAGATTTTCCAAGAGCAGGTACCTAAACCCACACTTACACTAAGTAATACAGTGGAAATGAGATCAGTTTAATTATAGTTTAAAAGCACAGCAAGATTTATCCTCATTCTTGAGCTGCGGAACTAAAAGCTAATATGAACAGATTGAATACTCATTCCCTGTCTCACTTTCTCTTTGCAGGACATTGATGGTCAGGCTTTGTTGTTGCTGACCCTCCCCACTGTTCAGGAGTGTATGGATCTAAAACTTGGCCCTGCAATCAAACTCTGTCACCAGATCGAGCGTGTTAAAGTGGCCTTCTACTCCCAGTATGCTAATTAAGCTAACACAGACTAACATCTGTTTGTCTCAGTGGATAAATACAATTGATATACACTGCTCAGGGGCTCTTACACCATAAGAAAAAAGCCTACACAACTGGCTATATGCTGCAATGGTGAAAGCATAGTGCTTTCCTGAAGAACTTCTGCTGTTGACCTTCTTGTGAAGAACTTCTGCCAACCCCTCTTCCGATTATGGTGAAGGAAATTTACCTAAGGATAAAATGGACTACAGGGAGGCAGCTTGTGAAGAAATCTTCGTGTGTATATTCTGATTGTTTGAGGTTACTGAAGCAGATTTTTCGAAAAGGATGATTTCTGTTATGAATAGCAGTTTAAAGACAACACAAGGTGTTTCTCAATACCAAACAAATGAGAAGCATTAACTTGCATTCTCACAAGGTTACCTTAATCTCACTATAGGATCACTTTGATTTGTGGTGAATTACTGATACTTGACTTCAGTCAGAGTTTCTGGCCTCTGAAGCAATTAAATAAATACTTGCTAAATCTGGGGTTGTACTTGACCTTCGGCTACATACACAACACTAGGATCAGGTGTAGTGGATCAATTTCTAGTCTTTATCAAAAAATGACAGGCAGTGGCTGTGTACAAAAATAATTAACATTTTTAAACTGCGGTTTAAATTGTTTAAAAGGCAAGTTAGGGGACTCTGATACTTACATTTTTCTCCATCCATGTCCTTATCATTTGTGAATTAATAGTTGATTCTGAACAAAATTGGTCACATATGATCAAATATTAAATATTGTTGCCTTTTTGATCAGATCGTATCATGCCTGAGATATACTCACCCTAGTGGAAACTAAGCAGTAATGAAAGCTCTTTGGTCACATGTTCACAAGATTCTGTATAGGTAATACAGTAGGTGGTGGAACAAAGCTCAAGCATTGATCTTTCTGCTTATCTGTCAGCGTCAAAAGAGAAGCTGAAGCCAATCCCTGCTAACGTCAAATGAAGCTCGGGGTACAACCTGAACCATCTATCACAGGTCTACCACAGACACAAACCATTTACACTTATATTATCACCTATGGGCAATTTGACTGTGGTAGGAAACCAAAGTACCCCAAGGAAGTCCATGCAAGCACAAGGAGAACATGGGAACTACACACAGAAACCCTGCGAGATTCAAACCTGTAATCTTCATAATTTTGAGGCGACAGCACTGACCAACTAGCCACCATAATCATGTCCTCTAATTCTGAAAAAAAAGTTAAAAAAAAACATAAAAGAAAAAAGAAATGCCTTTAGTTAAGCAGGCCAAGATAGACAGTAGCAGCTCCATGGCAGGTATTGCAGTGTCTATAATAAATATTTAAAAAATGTAATAGGTTTTGCACAACATGCCAGTGCCATTTTTATTTTTATTTTATTTATTTTTTGGATGTAAGAATGCATAATACACATCACAGCCATTCCACATACAGCTCACTGATAGTTCACTAACCTTCGCTTTGTCCTGAAGGGATTCATCAAGTCTGCAATCCCTGTATTCCAATGAATTACAGAACTTAATTCTCATTAATCATCTGTGAATCACTGATATCGGGAAGTACCCAGCTGTTTCAATCTTTTTTGTATTCTTCAGTAGTAAGACTGAACTTCAGAAGTGGAATAGGACTTATAGCAGTACACAAGAATAAACAAGAACACATTGAGAAACACCCAATGTTCCTGATAAAAAAAAAAACTGTGATTAAATGCTTGATCTGTCTACTTTTTCCCTTCAGAGACCAAATGATATATTATTTATAAGTGAAATTCGATTTGAAGGCTCTGTGTATAAAAGTGAAGTAATATATTTGAGATATTTATTTTGGGCTCAAAAACAGGTGCTTTTAATTTTTTTTTTATTTTTATTTTTATTTTTTTGTTGTTGTTGTTGTTGTTTTTTTTTTCCCCAAAAAGGGGACAGTACACATTAGTACGTTCTTCCTTATTTTAAACTTTGTTTAAAAAAAAAAGAAAGAAAGAAAAACAAAAAAACACTGGATATGATATTGAAATGTTTCATAATCTATGCAAAAACAAGGCTTTATATTATGCTAATTTTTCTACCTTGCATATGACCCAATGCTTCCTTATAGAATTTTGTACATAGGTTGTGTATAGATTTCATTACCTAATAGTAAAATCTAGTTTTAATACATTGTTATGCACTGAAAAAAGAGTTGGGAGTTGCCCTTTTGTAATTTTTAATTATTATTATTATCATTATTATTATTATTATTATTATTATTATTATACATAGAAACAGAAAGTGTGCTTCTTAAGAGGGCAATGATACAAGCAAGTATAAGCATACAAAATGGACAATGCAATGGCACAGAAATCTAATGAATATCCTGTGACAATTTATACATGCCACTAAAATAAAACAATTGTTGAACGATACTGTAATTCACACATAATTTATTGCCCATAAAAGATTGGAGAACTGTTCTGAATGTCATTGAGTGGGTTTTTTTCTTTCACGGTAATGTCCTCGAAAAAGAATTTGCATGGTAAACAAATGAGCAGGAGCATTCATGTTATACTGCCCTTCCAAGAAGAGACACCACCTGGATTTAAATGAGTTCGGCAAAAGCTTTTGATTAAATAATTACTGCATTGATTAATATGTTGCCCTGTGGCCATCTGGTAAGCAGTTCAGTGTGTACTTCGCCTTCGCCCGGAGTCAGCGAGGATGGGTTTCAACCACACTGTGACCCTTATAAAGGAAAATAAGATGAGATTAATATGTTTCAGCTGACAACATCTTAAATACCCTTAACTGATGCAGTGAAAGGACAACATGGTGGTGCAGTGTTTAACACGCTCCCCTCACAGCACGAAGGTCCTGGGTTCAAGCCTTGTGGCTGGCAATGGGCATTCTGTGTGGAGTTAACATGTTCTTACTGTGCTTGATCAAAGCTAAAAACAGTCTGACAGAATATTAGAGTGCAGGGTTTTTTTGACAGTGCAGTATATATAAGAAGGGTTAGAAAATATGGAATATGTACCTCAGTACTTACTGATATCAAACTTTAATCTTAATGATCTCAAATTTAGCATGTTCAATGTTTGTATTTATTGATACTGCATTTACTTGGTGCAGCTATAAATTTACGGACAGGGTTCAGCTTCATGAAATGCCACATGCCCAGTACACTTAAATCAAATGAGTATCATGTTATTTACCAAGTGAAACATGTTAACAGTCTTACAGTCACGTGCTCATTTATTCATTCATTCATTCATTCATTCATTTCTTTATTTATTTTAGTTAATTTAAGATATACACTGCTTGGTTAAAAAAAAATCAAATTCTAATATTTTCTTGGACTGCTTTTAGCCCTGATTATAGTGCATAATGGTATAGCATTGTGAAATGATGTATGATCATATTAAGTATGAAAACTTATGCAGCAAAACAACATTTATTTCCATCCGAAGTTGGGTTCATTTTTGAACATTTGAACTGATGATGGGAAAATTGAACCACCCCATAAAATAAAATAAAAATGAATAAAAAACTTCATATGTAAAAATGATTCCTCGTGCTCTTTCACTATTTGAGCCCCAACTTTATATCCATGCCATCAGTGAAGAAAAAGTCCATTCATGGGATAACTTGTCATTGAGTACATTCAAGTCTTCACTTGACTTATTGATGCATAATGTTGCTGAACCTCGACCTGACCAACTGAAGCAACAGTTACATAGCAATTATGAGCAGAAATCAAGCTAAAGGACTAATAACAAAATTTTTGAAAGTATGAGATTTGTTTTTGGTCGAGCAGTATATTTAGTGAAGATAATCTGAAGTATACTGGGGGAAAGTTAGTTAATTTTAAAGATTGCATGCAAATCATTTTTACCCAAATAACTGACAGGAAGAACTTGCTTCCTGTTAATAGGAGGTCATGACAAAAACAGAAATTTCAAATGAAAAAATATGACTACGATAATAGACTACACACTAACTTATTGTAAGTAGAGCTTCAAATGCAGAGGTAAAATAACCACATGACTAAATTTCATCCTTTATATTACATTATAAATGATTGTGAGCTTGTGCACACGCCATCATGGGATGAAAGTTATGTGATAGACTGAAGGAATAAGAGTGAGCAGCAGAGGAAATGACAACAATACAAGGTTCCAAAGAATTATTTCAGAGTAATTTAAAGCTAATAGAGTTGTTACATCTGTATCAAGTGTCATAAGGAAACTAATTGTGTCATGGTGGAAATTCAGCAGAATTTACTAAGATAAAGCAGCACTGTCTCCACTGTGACTGATAATAAATCATAAAAAGGTCATCAGGACTATAAAAGTGAAAGTGGGTTTAAAAACTGTATGCATACATCCCCAGTACAATATGGCAATAAAGATAAACAACAGTGCTGTTTAAACAGACCCTGCTCAAAAGGCTGATCCTGATATGTTTGAATTGGAAATGTCTGTTCATTTTGTTAGTCATCCTTCACTAGAGATGACCCACAGAGATGGGTATAAAAAGCAGTTCCACTGATCCAGATGCCATGGGGAAATTAATGTAGTGTTTATGACTGGAGACAGCAGTTTAGCCAAAAAGTAAAAATTCACACTATTCCTTTCCCAGTTGTACTGTAACAGGTCAATGCATATATATGGTCTGAATTCTGTATTTATTTCACATAATTATTTTTTCCTTCAGTGAGGCCATTAATAGTTTTTATTTTTAGGAAGTTGCAAGAAAATTGCCCTACTGCTGCTGCTGCATCATCCTGTTGCTATGGAAACACTTTTTGGAATTCCTGTTCATAATCTATGAAGGGTTTAATAGTACAGGTGTCCAATTAAAGACAGAGACTTGGTGAGAAATGCATAACAGTTTTGTGCCAATGTACACACACTCAGTATATAGTATACTGCATAAGAGCAAATTTAACATCATGACACGGTGAACAAATGAATATTCTAAGTGCAATTAAAATCAACTAAGGTATAAAATGTTCTTAAAATAAAACCACCAGCACAGTTAACATCAGGTCTGGAGTTTTAAAGTGTATTGTTTATTTGCTCTGATTTTTATTTTTATGTCTTTGTTTATTTACTTCTGTACATCTTATTGTTAATATGATCTGTTGAAAATAGTAAATTAGAGCACATTGCTGATAAAGTGTAAACTTTGACTTTTTACCATCATGCACAATATCATTTAACAAGACACGCCCAGACAGCACACATACTTGGGCCACATGTGACCATAACCACTGACCAAATACAGTATACAATATACAATATAGTATAAAACACTCGACGTAAACCCATTATCTTGCACAATGTTTTGGACTTTTCATAGCAGTAAAGAACATCTGGAACCTCTCTGGAAAGCTCTCTCAGCGAGATCTAAAAATGCTTTCTATCAATAAATGCACCAATGTCTCTGCCATTGCAAGTGAGAATGTGGACAGGCCAGTCCTGTGTGCAGTGAATGCTCATAAGTGCTATGTGCTCATTCATTTTATTAAGAATGCTGTAAATGTACCTCTCCTTATTCATGCAAGTATCACTTCAGACAATCAAGTGGCAAGAGCACAAAGTATAAACTGATATGCAGAGACGTCCATCAAAACAGGCAAAATGTGATATGACAGAAGTTTGATTGTTGGAGCCCGACTCTGTGGTGTGAGTATTTCACTCCTGGTGATTTTAATAGTTCTGCATTGATGAAAGAGCTGAGGGGAGAATAGACAGACTGGTTTGAGATGATAGGATGACAATGGTAACACTTTCAGCAATAAAACTTCTGAAAATGTCAAGCCTCGAGGCACACCGGGTTCCTGACAGCCAGAGATCTGAAGCTCCCGTGGGCTAAGGCACTGACAAACTGGACAAAACATTATTGGAAAAGCAGAAGACAGGATCAGAGACCAGGCAACATTTTTTTCTCATTTTGAACTGCCTAGATTTTATTTGGAATGCTAAACTATATAAGTCCAAAGCATGTGTAACTCTTAACTGAAAGCTTTGTAAGAAAAAAAAAAGCACATAAAATATTCCTTTATTGCAGAGTTTCCTTAAGGACCCCATACCCTATATATATATATATATATACACCATATATATATATATATATATATATACACACCATATTTTATTGCTTTCCCTTCCCCAACTAAACTCAGTTTTAGTAATTATCTAATTAACAGCTAATTAACAGCAGGGAAAGTTTTAAAATGTGCAAGGCATGTGGTACTCCAGGTCCAGAGTTAGAAACCTCTGCTTTACTGGATGAACACTTACATCTAAAACTTTGTTTTAGCAGTGGGGAGGGGCAACTCTATGTGGTTAAGGTGCTTTTCTATTTGAAAAATGCTAACGAAGTTTTGCATGCATATCGGAAATCAACATACAGTTTACTTTCAAAATGCGGCGTGTGAACTTCACCACAACGAGTATGAAAGGTTAAACCACACTCTCACAAAGCATGCACTATATTAATCATGATTTTTTTTTTTTAATAAACATATTTCTACTATTAAGCAAACAAGTGCTTCACATCTAACATGAGAAAATTTGGCATGAGCAATCTATATTGATGTCTTTATGGAATTTGCATGATAGAGAAGGCTTTTTATGCAGTCACACTTCAGTAACCAGGCTCATTATGCAGGTTATTGTTTATGTACAGCAAGATGCATGAATGGCATTTAAGAGCCTTACTGAGCACTTTTCAAACGTTGAGAAGTATGCAGGCAAGAAAAAGAAATTATGCCCCCTTGTGTAAATATGTAAATAAAATTCATGTGGAGTAACATTTACTGTATATATTGTATAAGCCTGTGACTTTCATTTATGCACTGATAAATTACTATAGATAATTTCAGATGAATGCAGCACAGAAAATAGAATTTTAGGAAATAATGTACGAATGGTGGATGGCATGGTGGCTCAGTGGTTAGCACTGTTACCTCACATAAGTTTAAAACTCAGCCATTCTCTGTAGCGTCTCCATGTTCTCCCTATGCTTCCATGGGTTTCCTCTGGGTACTCCAGTTTCCTCCCACAGTCCAAAGCCATTAAATTGCTGTAATTGTGTCTGATTGTGAAACCCAACCATATTCTTCTCTCTAAAAATGTGTGTGCCAAACTCTGTACAGTTATTGTGGAGGAATAGGACAACATTCCATAAGCCTCAGCAAATAATCTCATTCATTATATGTGAAGAAGATGCACTACACTACAGAATGCAAATGGTAGTTACACATCCCACTTAAAGTTTAACTGTGAACGCTGGCTACCTTTCTTCATTCATGTGACTACATTTTGGTAGGGCACCCATAGATTGGACTTGTTTAACCAAAGGGAACCTGGAGGTCCAGTTTTGATGCTCGTGTATGCATTAAAAGCACTTTCAGTGGTGGACAGGAGTCAAACATGTGTGCTTGGATTGGTCTGCAACTAGGCAGCCTCATATGTCATGTCATGTCATGTCATTTTCTGAACCACTTAATCCTAATTAGGGTCGTGGGGAGGCTGGCGCCCATCTCAGCCGACTCTGGGCGAGGGCAGAGTACACCCTGGACAGCTCGCCAGGCCATCGCAGGGCAAACCTCATATGTAGCAACCTGTAAAGCACTGTGTGTTTTGACATTTTATCATAGCCAGCATGAACTTCTTTAGCAATTCGTGTTTTTTTTCTGGGATCAGAGCACAAGGGCAAGCCTTCAGTCCCCATCCATGTCATTGAACTCTAGCTGGTCATGAATCTATTCCTGGGGCACTGTTTGTCCTTCCTTGTACTGCTTTTGGGAAGTACAAGCCACTACATACTGGGAAAACCCCACAACACCTATTGCTCTGATCTAGTCATCTAGGTATTCTGTCAAGGTTACAAACCCTTCCACTTGCCAATTTTTCCTGCTTCTAACACATCATTTCAAAAACTGAGTGCTCACTTCCTCTCTAATATACCCCACCCCATGACAGATACTACTGTAACTATTGAGATAATAACTTCTATTCACTTTACCTCTCAGTGCTTTTAAAGTGTATGGATGATCGGTGTTTCATTGTGACTTAGGGGAAAGATTAATTCACAAACCCCATTCCCAGAAGAGTTTAGATATGTTCCAAAATGCAATGAAAACCAAAATCTGCAATTTGCAAATTCATGCACAAACCATTATTTTTTAAAAGTACAAAAAAAAAATAAAAATAAACAAAATGGTTACATTTAAAATTGGAAATTTAAAGTTAAAGTTGTGGTAAAGTCTATCTGGACAGTGGTACCGGTCTATCTGGCATTTTTATGATCGTCAGGCAAGTTTCAACAATCACTTGATCCATAAATTGGTTTTCATTTATGTTATCTCAGTGATGGCATTCCATTTTCCCTTGTCTTCCCACAGGTCTTCCCACACAAATCCTGTGCCACATTGGCTTGAACCCTTTAGTCCAGTTAAGCTGGAAAGTTTATCTATCACATAAAAGAGCATAAGCAATCTATCAACCGCATCAATTGCTTATCCTCAATTTTTTTCTAGGCCATCTGCTAAAGAAGAAAAAGCTGCAATTAGTTCTTTTGCCACCATTACCTTAACTAACTAAACAAACAAATCACACAATTCTGGGAAGGAGGAGCCGAACATGGAAGTGACATCGTTAGCTGTTAGTGGTCTGACAGTTTGCACTCACAAATTCATTTTGGTGCAAAAGAGCGTATTGACATGCAATGCAATTACCAGAGACCCAATTGCATAGCCATTTTTAAAAATGGGTGAAAAACCCATTGGAATATGACATACAATTCAATTCAATTTTATTTCATTTTTTAATTCAAAAATTAAAAAATGAAACTCCGTCACCTTGCAATTTTAAATGCCATTTCAAATTTGGTGCTAAATATCTTACATAATGTACTACTAAAATGGGATACCTATGCTCACAACTGAGACAAGCTCTGCTGCCATCTCACCTGCCCTTTTTCTATGATGTTTATAGCATAAGCTAAGGTTGCTAACAAGTGTAAATTTGCATCAGCTTAAAATTAAAAAAAACCTGTGAATTCGAGCTACTCACACTAGGTAATACACAAATTATCTTTAGTTTTATTAGATAACCTATTTTTGCAATGTCAGAAATGTGTGTATTATATTGTCAATCAGCCACCATGTAGTGTTGTTTAAATTCTCAGCTGTAAATGTCATTCATGTTTTCATTTTTAAAATATTAATTACAAACATTAATAAGAAATTATATTATTCACAATGTGTGTTTATGGCATCACGGTGGAACAGAGGTTCACACATGCACCTCACAGCAAGAAGGTCCTGGGTGCAAGTCCCAGAATCGCCAAGAGTGTTTGTGTGTTTTTCCCAAGATTGAGTGGGTTTCTTCAAGGTAATCCAGTTTCCTCACAAATTCCAAAGACAAGCATTTTAGTTTAATTGGCTGTTCCAAATTGCTCCTAGGTGTGAGTGTGAATGTTTGTGTGTCTGTGTTGGCCCTTCAATGAATTCGGGAGCAGTTTAGGGTGTACCCCACCTTTGCCCAGTGTCTGCTGCGATATGCTCCAGCCTCTGTGCTACCCCAGTATGATAAAGCAGCTTGGCAAATGAATAAATGAATGATGTGTCTTTATAAAAGCTGTAGACCATATAATGATGCATATATATTATAGACCAAGGGTCTCAAACTCAATTTACCCGGGGGCCACTGGAGGCAGAGTCTGGGTGAGGCTGGGCCGCATCAGGTTTTCCACA